>CM032231.1:58380000-58915000 GCA_019009955.1 Riptortus pedestris
ATTTGAATGAGTCATGTTTGAAAAAATAGTAAAAGTCTGTCTACTTTACATAAGCTTTATTTGAGTGATACGAATTTCGGAGATGAAGCTTCCATTATTACTGTTATACACACAGAGAAAAACTAGCATTAATGCCACAACTAGCTAAAATTCAACACTTTCAGCTAATTTTATATTTTACAATGGTTAGGGGTGAATGGAACTACTTAAATCATTAAAAATATATCAAATTTATTTCAAGACAAGACTTAGTATATAGTAATGACAAATAACAGAAATACAGTCTACAATTTTAGAAGCTAAAAGTGTTAATATGTGTATTGACCTACTTTATTCCTGACAGTGGGTGAGTTGGGGAACGTCTGGCGGAGAACGTAGCAATAAGAGATAAAGGCTGATAACCCCTTCCCATGCTTGGCCACTCCCCGTTTATATTCCTCATATCTCTTTCATACCTATCTATAAAATTGCTTGAGGTAAACAGACGGCATTCTCATGTCCTCTTTACACCTCATCGCCTTTTATGTTTGCTCATTTGCCCGTGAACTTTACCTCAGAAAGAGCCTGGTTTTTTTGTCTACGTAGCGCCTGGGCATGCAATTCTTAAGTGTCAGTTCAGTCCGGCTACAATATTCTTTCATTTCTTTGAATAGTGTTATATGTGTATATTCGCACTGATTCTGGGTTTTATTATTGACTTGTAGCCATCACGTACATTATAAAGAGTAAAATAATTTACCTACCTCTCTCCCCTAAATACTCTTATTACATTATTTCCTTTAGTAATGTCTCATTCTCAAAACAGCTGGACAGCTCTCAACTGTGGCTCACAGTTAAGGCAACACAATATTAATTATATGGTGGTTGAATTGACTTTTCTGTTTGCAGGATACTTGTTGAGTGGGTAGACCCAGATACTGAGGTGGCTAGCGGTGTGGGCCTTGCTTGGCTGGATGTGTCCGTAGTAGTAGCTAACTGCACTACTTGGTTTGGGTGCGCCAAAGCTAGGAGTGCCAAGGCTTGCATCAGATCATGCAAGATAGCTGCCAGTCCTTTAGAGTATGTAAATCAATTATTTTATCACTATAAAGCTATTTAAAACATCAATTTTGTTGTAACATATTTAGATCCAGGAGATTCGAGTACGAGAGAAAATATTTAAAGCGGCTCGGATTCGAACCCAGATCACCTTACAGGTATGCTCTCAATTTATGGGTAAAAATAAAAAATAAAAAACTATGGATCTCCACTTTGACAGCCTAACATTGACCCGCTTTGGACATTGACAATATTAAAATTAGACATCCCATGGTCTCCAAAGAACAAACCTAATTGTAATGGCGGGAAGCTTTTTAAAGGGGAGAGTAAGAGAGCATTTAGACTGAACCATTTGTTATTTCTCCTGGAGATATGAGGGAAAAGGAACAAAAAATAAACCACTATGTGAGTTCTCTTAAGAATTAGATATATTGAAATAGTGAATTATATCTCTATATGCTACTCGTTATATCTAGAGGTTGAACAAGACAAAGGAACCTTGCGTTATGCATGAACTTATCTGTAATAGAAATATATTGTAATAAAATGAAATTTGAGTAGTAAACAAAAGAAAGTAACTTTATGAACTAATATGGCGGCCACTATATCTACAAAATGAGCGGTCGGTCCTATGATATATGAGTACTCATTCGATATTGGCGCAAATAATGCTAGCATTATTAAATAGGTACTTGCGGTAATCATGCACTTTCCTTGAAATGATGGAGTCTTCTCGCTTGTTGCGGTGATAAACAGGATGGCAGCCTTGCGGGAGATGAAACAACTGAATGACTATCACGGGTGACTTCCAAATGCGGTTATCTATGAAGCGGTTATCTATGAAGCGGTTATCTGTGAAGCGGTGATCTGTAGTGGAGGGAGAGGGGCTAGGCCCCACTGGCCGTATGAACGACCCCAACGTCTGAGAGCAACTGACTCTTATCCTTGTTGCTGGGCGATGCCTTCTTGAATTGCATGTGTTTTTCCGCTGTAGCCACGGCCTTGGCGATATGCATGTGTGTGTGGCAGGTCTATGAACCCGCGAGCGCGGGACATTTAAAATTCAAACTGACGACTGAACACTAATGGTCATTTAGGATTTAACGTTATTTTTATTTATTTATTGTGAAGCTTTCGCTGCGAGGCGATATTTCTTATAAAAAAAAACAATGAGTATAAACAAAATGCAAAAATGAAAACAGTAACAAGAAAAAATTAAATAATACAATTAGAACAGAACAAACTAAGAATGCAATCAAATAACAAAACGCAACCAAAGAGACATAAAAACACGAATCAACAAATAAAAAAAAATAAACAAAAACAAAACATTAAATTCAAATACAAAAAAAAAATCTTGTAAGGAAACTAGATAATTGAAAACTATAAAGACTAATAAAATTATGGAACCAGTTCTTACTTTCAGTGGTCAAATTAAAACTAAAATCAAATAAATAAGAATTAGTATGTACATTAATAAAATGAACAGGTTAAATTTTCTAATATCTAAAATATTTACAATCATATGCTCCTACTTTCTCTGTCACACATACAAATACGCAAACACACTCACACACACACACACACACACACACACACACACACAAAACATTAAAAATTTGAATAAGGACTAATAAGTAAATACTGTTTACAGCATGTCAGTTCATACTCCTTCTACATCTATTATAAAAACTAATTTTGTTTATGTTAAAATGGGCCCAGTTAAACTGTTCCTAGGAGGGTTTCAACGGAATTTATTTAATATCGAACTCACCATCATCATAATCTATCTCCCCGTGTGCCGTTATGCTGTGTTAGGGAGGTTGCGTCCTGTAGTCTGCTCTTGTCCTAATCCATACCTCTCTTCTCAAACACCTTACCAACACTTTTTTCCCAGAAGACGTGCACTATCCTCTTGGTTTCCTTCCTTCTACACGGGTCTCGTAGGTCTTCCTGGCACTTCTTTCCTGATCTATTCAAGCCCGGTTTGACTTCGAGGTTAGCTCGTATGGTGGATCCTTGCAAAGTAGCGAGTCTGTATAGACTGGACTGTACTTTCGTGTTTTGAAGTGAGAGTCCACGATTCAGAAAAGAACGAAGGAATAGGAGAAACCTAGATTTAGTACCAAAATCACTAAGTAAAATCCTTTTCTGCACCCTGGTTTAATGAGGGGAAACCCAGTATATAATCCAATCCACCACAGGAACATAAAGTGGAAAGAGATTTATATCATATTACTATTATTATAAAATGTTATTTATTACCGTAATTCATTATATTATATTTTATAAAAAAAAAGAAGAGAACATTATTGGCTTGTTAGGGGATATAATTGTTTTTTCAGCTTCCCCAGTTATTTTATTTTTCCCAAATTGTGAACATCATTATTGGAGCGAAGCTTCTTTGTCTTCCTAATTACTCTCCAGTATTCGACCGAAATAACAGATCCGCTTTGCTCTAAATTTTGTAAGTGCTTTCTATGTACACTGAAGGGATCATAGCTATAATTTTATTTTGGTTATTTAATCAATACTGAGAAACACATTAATTTACACTTTACTATTAGTTAAATGATTACTCATGTTAATACAAAAGCTTTCAAGGTGTAATTTAAAATTCACAATCTTGAATATCTGCAAGACGTGAATGCAAAATTTGATATGAGACGGATTAATAATTTTTAAGGAACAAAGCAAGGAAGTCAGTCTTTGTAACAGCCGTCTGAATTACAACCAAGGTCTTCGGGTATTGACGGTGTCTTTATGCTTTTGCCCAGCGTTGCTAACCGTCCAACGAACAAGCAAGACAGATACATATACCTGAATAGGAACAGAACTCTTCAGTCTTAGAGGAACACCTAAGGAAGCTAGAATTGTATCTAGCGAAACGCCAAAAAACAAGAATACGAGATCAACACCAGAAGGACTCAATTGTAATAATGGCAAGGACTTGGGAAGTTTACAAGTATATTTAAATAAACTCTATGGAAAGCCTTCTTAATATTCATACTGCCCTGAAAACAGCTATCACAAACCAGGATCGTTTCTTAAGTAATTAGGTATGTGGTGATATTACAGGAGTCCTCGAGGGTCTGAAATAAAAGATGTCCAACATATATAATTTATTTCTGCTACCGGTTCCGCGCATTCAAATTGTCACTATTTTCAGGCTCTATAGAAAGGATCCTTTCCTATTTCATTTCTATATAGGAATCCTTGGAAAATATTGCTCAGAAAATACGTGCTTATTACAATACTACTGTTCGAAGCTCATACTAACTGAAAATTACGATCTACTGTCTACATCAACAATCACTGCTTAATGAATTATTTTATATAATAATTTACGACTTGGAGAACTTATTTAAGTTTACATTTGTGAAAAAGTATATCGTCATTACAAAATTACAATGTCCTTAGATGCTCAGGTGCAAACCCTCACTCTCACTCTAAATCAACAACTGAATCGATTTTCTCAACAAAATGATTGAAATGTCATTTATTAGTCATACAGTTATTAAAGTTGAGTCTGAGTTTCCTGATTTTATAGTCTCGTGAGTGGAATAATACGAATTGATACAATTTTAAATAGAAGATTTGATACATGCTAATCAATGAGAGGCGTCGGCTTATATAACGTGAAACATATATGAAGATATACTTTCACTTATCAAATTCAGATTACGTATAAACTACCAGGCACTAAAGCCCTTTCATGATGTTGGAAGAAATAAGGTTTTTGTCAATTGCCCTTGCTCGACCTATGTCTTTTTATTTGGAGAGATTTAGGGTCAACATGAGGTCTATTGGAACAATATAATAAACTGTCAGATTTAAAGGCTGTCGTCGAGATAAAATTATATTTCGGATTGGCACAAGATACATTAAATTTTGCCGAATTAGGAGAGCGGTCCAAAGCTGGCTTTAATCCCAATAAGCAATTGTTGATGATATCTCCTTTGTAGTGGAACTCTTTGGGGAAGCAGGGCTTAATGGGAGATGAGAAAATGGAGGCAGCGGAAAATTGCTTTCAGTCTCTCCCAGAACTAGCGCCATATCACTTCCATCTACAGTACTGTCAGCCATCTGAGAAATAGAAAGATATTAGTCCAGTCGAGGGTAATGAGCCACTTTGGTCTTACAGTCATCAAATAATATTTTATTAGCAATATTTTCGATGGCTTATACCACGTGTTATTAATAACTCCAAGACTCCGACCTACTTATTCCGATAAAAATTGCTAGCTGATACGTTACAATAATTAGAAAAGTATTTGTTTTTAAATAGTTGCCAACTAGTGAATTAATTAGTAAAATGGATAGCTGATTCATGATACACAATCATCGTATATTTCGATTATTATGTACCATTATAATTAGTTGAAGGGGAAATGTCAGAAGGTCAATAGATGAAAAACACGAGAACTATTTCCACTGATTTATTTTCATGTTTCGCGTCCTCCATGACGCCTCTTCATGAGTAATACACATTATAAAAAGATTCTACCTTACAACCTGCAGTCTTGACGTGGCCGCCGAGGTGGTTAGGTCGAGTCTTTTTATAATACGTATATTATTCTTGAAGAGGCGTCATGGAGGACTCGAAACTTGTAGAGAAAAGTAAATCAGTGGAAATAGTAGTCTGCTGGTAGTGAAGGTGATGCATCAGGTAATTCAGGACACAGTTTTGTGGCTCCTCGCAATTTTTTTTTTTTTTTAAAGTTGGTGAGAGAGACTTTTTAGGGCTGGTGGAGGGTGAAGCTAAATCCTAGAGATTTTTGCCATATTTAGGGCGATTCTCTTAGATCCTGGGATGAAAACTAAATGGGCACGGCATTAGAACAGCCGTCAGAAAGGGGGCATCACTGCAGAGTTTTATTCTACTCCTCTAGGAGACAGATGAGGGGCATACATGCTGAAGTGCGGGATGTGTGAGGTCAGCTACGTAGGGAGGACAGAGAGGAAGTTGCGGATCAGGGCTAAGGAATATACGCAAGCAGGATTAGGGATCATAACCTGGAGACCACCAGATAAAAGACCTCCACAGTAATGTCAGAGGTTATTTTATGGACATGGTGGAGCGTATAGAAACTAAACTAGAAAAATCCAAATGTAATGCAAATATCCAGACGGACACAAACGCTTCTCACGTCCAGACTTGTCTCCCCCCTCCCCCCTTCCACAGAGGCTTGGACGGATCCCTTTGGCCTTAGTGCATCTCTCAAGGCACACCCTACGCTCTGACGCTAAATTGTTAGCTTTTGTAATTGTAATGTTAAGATAATATGTGAACAAATTTTAATTTATTCTATTTTAATCATAAATATGTTATTGTTGAAACATTTTATTTTTGTAACTTTGATAGTTTTATATGCATGGCCAGTTATGTACATTTTTAAAAACGCTAAGCAAGCCATGAAAGCGCTAAGCATTTTTAAAAATAAGTTGTGAGGAGCAACAAAACTGTGTCTTGAAAAACCAAATATGACTGACTTTAAAACACACATAACCGGAAATGGTTCAATTAATAAATACATACATCGATTCAAACAAACAGAAAACTCAAAATATACTTGTGGGTTTTCTATGAATCTTGTGACTTCAGTACCGAACAAACAATAATTTAATCTATTAATGCAGACGAGTGACAAATAAAGTAAAACATTGGCCTATTCAAGACTGAATTTTATTTCATTAGTGCAATAAAGCATGGCGAAAATTTGAAGAGAATGAATATGCAGTCCTGGCAAATTGAATACTTGCTACAGAGAAATTCTGAGAAATCTGCCAGACAAAACTAGTGCGGGAAAATAGTTTTCTAAAATCAGAGGCAGAACAGAGTTTATGTGGAAAAGTGGAATCTCCTTTCGAGGAATGAAACCCGCCATTCTTGCAACCGAAATAGGAGCTAAACTTGATCATAAACTGTCATCAAGAACCTGGATAATGCTGAGAGGTTTAGTCCACTTGGACAAGTTAAACCATCATCTTGTTAAAGAATAAGCACGTGAGATCATTCGACTTACAGGTTACCCTGAATCAAAAGATGGCCACACTTTCGCAGATAAGTCCACTTTAGCCTATCAAGGGGACATATTCAGTTAGGGATATATTCAGCTCTAGAGTTCTTAGAGGTTCGAGTAAACCTTACATTAGGACCTCTTCTAGAGCCAAGAATAACTCAGTACTGGTCTTGGATTGTAGAATTCCCTTAAAGTACAAAACCCCACTTTTCAATATAAATATTAAGAAACTTATATACATTTTATAACACTTGGAAAACGAGCCCTTGACCACCGCCACAAGCATCAAGAATTTGGATAACGTTTTTAAACACTTCACGTGAACCATCCCCCCCCCCTCCAAAGTAAATATACCCATGTGATGCAAATCATTTAGTGATATCGAGCACTTGTGATAATAGGATTATTTGCAAATTCAGTCTGCAATGAATCTAAGATTGCATTACATATACCAATCATAAATTACCATATATTTTGAGTAATGCGAGCACAAAGCTCAGATAGATAGATTATTAATGAAGAGTATTTAAAATGTAGAGTTTTGTGCCTGTAATTCATAGTTTTATCCAATTCGGAGTTAAGTCCCTATGTGCTCTGGCATTTTAGTAGTTAACGTCGATAGATTTTTTAATAAAATTCACTGCTCTTAAAGTCTGTGCACTAAACAATATTCGAGATGAATTACGACAATTAAATCACATTTAGTAGCCTTTTTGAGAACATTTGAAAAGTTCGATAATGGACTCAGGCTATAAAAGGGCGATCTCGCGAAAGGATTAAAACAGTCAGATCTCAGATATTCTGAAGGAGAGATTCTCGTCGGTGAAATATCGTCTATCATTTCAGCCTTCAGCCTGCACTTCGTCAGCCTGTACATCTTCACACAGCAGAGCCCTGATCTTAGAGAAACTTATAAAAATCAGCTAAGTACTTTCCTTGTAATTTAGTTTAAGTAAGTCATAAATGTCCCCTTTATGTCGCTAAAAGGAGTCAATTGTTGTTCAATCCCTTCCTAAATTCTTTGTTAGTGATTTGGTCGTGGGAATTATTATTTTCACAGCTTCCACTGCCTATAGTTGCAGCCAGATCTCCACAAGTCATTTTTATATTTTCTTTTAAAAATAATTTTAGTCTAGTCAGACATTTTTTTATTCGAAAAATGTCAATAAAAACTATATTGTTGTCATACCTGTTGGCGGAGTCCGTCGTCACTGGCTGATGATCGAGTACAGCTGACAAGCGCTTTCGATGCGATGACACCATCTTCAAGTCCGTCAAAATTTTGTACTCAAACACTTTTGTACAGTACAACTTTTGAAAAAAAAAAAACCGAAAGGTGTAAGAACAGTATCATTTATACTGGCGGTTCTAACACTTAATTTGAATTACCAAATATTATATTATTTCTGTAATTACAGTAATGGGCGGTGTGAATGGCGAGAGAACAATTACGGTGATCGAGGGATGGTGCGTGACTACGCTACCTGTTCTCCGGACCTCACCTATTGCCCTGACAGAGTCTGCGATCCACTAGAACAACTGGATTTTGATATCTGTTCTCAAGATTGTACCAGTGAGTCAAATACATTATTAAATGAAGGAAGTTTCATTAACATGTTTGTATAACATCTATATCATACGTTTAGCTCCTATTACCAATTTATGTCCAATCTCAGGCTTTTATGTGTTTTAGCAGAATTCCCTTAAGGGAAATCAGCTTCTGAGGCTATACGATTTTTGAAACATTTTCTCCAATGTCCATCAATCTTACCTACGTGATGTCGAAAATGGGGTCCGTTCAAAATTATATATATATATATATATATATGCCTGTAGACAATATGATCTATAGTTATAAGAACAATCCCAAATTGGTAAATAAAGAAATTAATAAGTCCTAGAGTGTTCAGATAAGCGGAAAATGAACAAAGTACAAATATACATAACTCGCTTAATACTTGCATTACAAAAGAATCTATAGAACAACAATTGGAGAGCATCAATAGCTTAACAAGATCTATTTTGTAACATTTTGTGATACGACTCATAATAACGGCGATATTTGGAATTTTCAAAATATCGTCCCTATTCCAGCCATGAACTAATACGATATTTAGTGTCTCATGAAACAGTTGGATGCCCAGTATGGTTGTGGCAATAAATATTTTTGATTCACGGCTTCAAACTCTTAATTGATGACGTCATCGCCCTACGTATTTGTATGTATCTCTCACAGTAAACATTTAATGAAAACAATAATTGGCATTTAAGCTTGAATTAATGTGGTTTATGATATAATAGCTTATTCCTAATATGGCCTGAGTCGGAGTGGGGGGTTTACTGAAGGCTGAAAACTAAAAAATGCAAATATCTCCGTCAATACTAAAGACCGAGAATAAATGTATATAGCACCATATCATCATATATATATATATATATATATATATATATATATATATATATATATATAAAACTTTGAACAGACCTCATTTTCACCATTTACTAGGTAAGATGGATGGACATTTGAGGAAATTTTTCGAAAATCGTTTCATGACTAGACCTCAATAGCCCTTAAGGGAAATCTGCTAAAACCTGTGTCTGGTTTAAATTATACGACAGGTGAAGAGGAAAATATTTGATTGTCTCCCACAAATAATTATTTTATATGTTATTAACAATAAAAAAATATTTTAATTGGAAAAAAATAACAAATAGACACTTGGTTAACGAATTGGAGACAGCAATTTTTTTTATCGTTACCAAACTCCAGGTATAAGTGTTTATTGTAAATCTACGACACAGAAAATGTTTGTCAAGTGTACTCAAAGAAAACTTTGAATAGACTTGAACTGCATACTCCTGATTTTCAGGATCGAAGCAGCCTCGACAAGTAAAATTCAGATACTCATCCATCCCCGTTAGGACACCAACAATCTCATACAAGACCCTTCTCAACGTACCTAGTCTTCTCATAAGCAATTACTCTTTTAAATCAGGGAGAATTAATTCTTAACTTTAAAAGGAATATAATAAAGGAATTATTATTTTAAATTTTCATGATTTTTTGTTAATTTTATTGATCAAATCCTATTAATATTTTTAGATAATATTTTGTACTATTATTGAAGTTTACAGCTTTCAGAAATAATGCATGTTGAATCAAATGCCAAATTTGGTATAGTTATAATTTCTAATTTTTCTCTTATAAAGAATTTGATTACCAAATATTTTATTTTGTTTTTCATTTGGTAGTTTCATAATTGTGTATTTTACAATGTAATAAATGAATCTATTGTATTTCTGTCATCAAAATTTCAGCTCTGCACGTGCAGTTAGGAACGTTGGATAAAATATCAGGAATTGCTACTGGCAAAGGAACTTGTTCTTGTGATGAAACTAGTGCCTGTCACTGTGGTGTTGATGATCCTAAGCCTGTAGAAGGTAAAGGATTGAAAAAGCAGTCCAAACAGGATCAAAAGCAGAACAAGCTGGAAGATCAACAGCAGGAGCAACCATTAGAACCACCAAAGCTAACAGCAATCGAGGATGTCAGCCAGGGTTATTATTATATTTTGTTATTTTAGGCTTCTGATATAAATTATTGCTATTTATTTTTAATATAAACAAATTTATTAGACAAAAACATTATAGAAGTTCAAAAAAATTTCAACCTTAATTTATTAAGCTTTTGTAATGTAGAATGCCTGATCTTGAAATGAGCTTGCCTGATATTTAAATGCTTAAAAGGCACTGTAGCCCTTGCAGAACTTGGGCCACTGCTCTATTCATAATTCATTTCATATGGCCTGCGGTGACGAACCACCAATTCTGGACCCCCATCCTTCTCACACCATCTAGTTCTTGGGCCTGCCTTCCCTTTATGCCTTGACATAATCCCTTAGACACTTGTAACCAGTATATTCTTTTCTCAAAATAACAGGCTATATCAGACTTGTCATATGACACCATCTGTTAGGATTGCCTCCTAATCGACCATCCATACTGATCCTTGGCAGTTCCAAATATTTTTCTTATCCAGGACAGAAGAGCTTTCCGATTCATTGCTGGGTTAATATTAACAGAAGAGGTCCTGTTTATTCATGGCAATTTAACAGTGACTGGCCCCAGTGTAGCTCAGAATGTGTTAGTAATAAAAGTATTTGTTATCTATGGCTTCATTATCCAAAATATTTTTACGGGCCACATAATTCATAATCATTGATAGTATAACCATACAAAGCAGTATAAGAACATTACTTTCCCAAAAAACAGTCCAAAGCCTAACGATGGCAGATATTTTATGTATGTAGTAACCACTATTAAAAATACACTTGAATGTTTGTAGAGAGATCTTTATATTCATAGTGGTACATTGCATGTTCAGTAAAGTATAACATATTATTGAAGTCATGTTAATAAATAACTGAAATAACTGAGAAGCTAATAGCTCATTATGGATAAAAGGATAGAATTTGTGAGAAGACAGAGCAGATCCACAGAAGAAGTCTCACTCAGCCTCCCTATACTCAATTTAGTTAACCTAACACTCATTTAAGATCTCAGTTTAGTTATGATCTCAGTGTTAAGTTTTGTTAACTATTCTGATTACATTATCTTCACAATACTAAAAGTTTTTGGCTAATTAATATTTGTTGAAATTGAATTAAGTAAAGTGTTAAATACATTTAGGAGTAAACTTACATTTCTGATTAATTAATATTTGGGAGAGGGCAGCAACCTGTAACTGTCATTAAAAAATTAATTTAGAATTGATAAGTTCAATGAAAGTTTAATAATTTATCAAGGTGAGGTACTGGACACAAAGTTTAATAATTCATACATTGGAAAGGTATGTTGACAATGATTATGGATATGAGGGAGAGAAATTAGATTGATAACAATATGAGTATTTACTAAATAAAAAAAATATACCATATCACTCTATTAACTCTATAAAAAATCTGACTATTGGTACTGAAAGTAACAAACCATTGAACGAACATTTAAAGCAAAACAATTAAACTAACTAAAAATAAAGATAAAATTAAAACTTTCAGCAAGATGTTGTCAATTTGTGTTTCCTATTTGAGGAACATTCATCTACTTACGGGGTTTAGTAACAAATAAAAAATAATTAAGGAAGTAGAATGCTATATTATTTTCAAGAACCAAGTGCTTCTATACACAGTAAAAAGCTCTATACTTTAAATTTCTCTTACAAAGAAAATTTGTCAATTTATAAAACAGTAATTAGACCAAAAGCTATTATCGACAGAGTAATATTGACTCTCCTCCTAGAAAAACAGGATAGACTTCTCGTCAGGGAGGGAAGTTGTCTAAAGATTATATTTAAAGCCATTTTAGATGGAAGATAAAAAGCAATCTATGGAATTGAGAATGGCAGGTAGTGGTTGTTGGTTAATGCTGAAAGCATAGAATCTATGGGAGGGCTACCATTATAGAAATAAAAAGAAATTAATGATGCTTCATTAAATATATGCAGTATCTGAACAAGGACTGTACTGCCCTGTAGTAAATAAGTATATAATGAAACTGGATAACTGTAAAACTGACAAATTTTATGTTTGATATGGGTTATCATAAAAAAGGCTATAGAAGTATTCATACTTTGGAAAAATGATTAAAACATTTTTATTTTTTGAGACTGTTGTCCATTTATTATTGACTTTTATATTTGTATTTCAGACGAAGGAAAGTGTGATATCCAATGTATTAGCATCATTGTGTCATTGAGCGCAGTTTTTTCTATAATTTTGGCTACCCTGATATTTTTAACAACTTCAAGGTAAGTTAATAAGAAATAAATATGAATACAGAATGATGAAATAAATATTTCACAGAGCTATATAAATAAATATTTTATTAAACAGTAATTGTAAGGTATATTATGAGATTTTTTGTATTGGAGGCTAAGCCAGGTAATTATTCCCATGAACAGAAGCCTGATTTATACAGTCATATTAATAAACATTATGAATGTGTATGCGTGCACACTCGCATGTGTATATGTATTTATATGTATATGTGTGTGTATATATATATATATATATATATATATATACATATTATATAATAGACACTCACATGCTCATACACTCACACAATGATTTACAATAAATATTTGTCTACAGTCAAAATATCTAGTTTGGGCTTGACAGAATTGATTCCAAGACAGAACTAACAGGCTAAACTTTATGAATAAACTTAGCCACTGACTTAAGTACTTTGTCCGACTAGTTAGTTTCTATTGACATTCAAACTGTTAGATTTGTAATGAAATGAAACCAAGCTAGTATAAACAACATTTAAAACTTTGAATTGAACAATATTCATAAGAGGGAAAAACTGATCCTATTTTCTAACTCAATATCTTATTCTTAAATGAACCAATTTGTTTGACCACAAACAATTTCAACCTTGTCAGCATTTTTGCAAATTTTCTAAAAGCTGTTGAGGTTGTACTTATACGCGATTTTCAAAAACTTTCTTCAAATGTCCATTGAGCCTACCTAGTAGATGACAAAAATAAGGTCCGTTCAAATTTATATATATATATATATATATATATATATATATATATATATATATATATATATATATATATATATTTGTCTGTTATATATGTTTGTCTGCGTTTTTTTTTTGTTTAATTATTACCAAACTCGATATGTAAGTGTTTTATGTCACAATAAAGATCAAGTTCTTTAATGGCTGAAATCGGACTAGGGTAGGGTGGTTTAGATGGGAGAAATTTTGAAAATTCTAAATAACTTTGTTATTATAGTCAGATTTGAAAATGTTATTGAACAATTCTTAATGGAAATGTAATGTCCTATAAATTGTATACACTTTTCATGAACACAAACTTGTGAAACTGCTGTTGCTCTACAATTGGTGTCCTACACATTTTTTCGTAACTCAAATATAAAGATTTGTACTTTCTTGTTTTCAGTCTTCAGTACCCCCTCCCATTCCCTTTTATTCAATGGTTTCTTACATAGAAATGGAGAAAATGTGGTGAGATGAGATCACAAGTGTGTTATAACAGCTCATGGGAAATCTTCTTAGTTAATTTCTTCTCCTGCATGACGGACTTTATTTAGTGATTGGTAGGTATAATTTGAAACAAACTTCCCAATTTGATGAGCTAACATTATGTTCAATTAATCTATTAAAAGTAGGAGATATAGGATTCTCATTATCTTACATAGACCAAATTACTTACCATTGCTATTATTGAAGATTAAATTTGTCTTTATTTTTGAGGTATATTTGGGACATCATTGTATCATAGTTCTTTAGGCTTATTTATTAAAGTTTAGTTTCCTATTTGGCACTAACATAGTATATATTTTATTATAGTTTTCATGTAATAAATATGTGAATGAGCTAGGAGTAAGAACACACTAATCATGAAATCAACTGTAATACACAACTTCAAAAAATAAATAAGTAGCAATAAAATAAAATTACCAAAACATTTACCTAAACAAATATATTAATTCATAATCCAAAAGTTCAGTTAAATTTCTTTGGCAAAGCTTAAGTTTAAAAAATATTACTTGCTCTTCAATTTAAAAACAAATAATAAAAATCGAAGTTTAAACAACAAATGTCCTTTGTACCTTACCTTGTGTGTCATCTTAATTACTAAAAACTTCAATTTTCTAATTCAAATAATAAAGAATAGAAAAACAATAAATAAAAATTGAATTAAAACGATCAAATTTGATCTCCTGTGACAAGAGCAAGTAAACTTCAATTTGGCAGTCATTTACAATTTTTTGAACAATAGTTGATTATCTACACCATTTTAAGATGCTTAATAATAATTATACTTACCTCTCAACAATAATTTGTACCATCATCTGTTCTAAGCAAACAAGTTCATCTTTCCCATTTATTATATTGTAAGTAATTGTTTTTGTTACTTTACTCATTTTTTTTAGAACGTGTACAATCAGGAAGAAAAATAATGAAGGGATGGAATATTCAGATCATGCACTACTACCAATGAATAATACTGAAAACCGGACAACACCAGCTGCAGAGACTTTAGTACATCATGTAAGTTTCTATAGACCAAAGACTACCAAAGTTTCTAGTATTTTATGTCATGTTTTATTACAAACTTATAAACTAAATCATCAAGGCCTCAAATGTCAACATGGGAGTAACTCTTTCTTCTGTCGATATTAGCTATATTAGTGACAGATAAAAATCTGAACTAAGAAAGGACAAATATTTAAAACTGTTGGATATAGTAGGCTAGGTGTCTTCCCTATTTCAAATATATATTCTTCTATTGCTAAAAAAAATTGTTGAAAAGTTTGACAAAAAGTTTCATACTAACATCAGTTGAAACATATTTTTTTCTCCTGATGTGGTGTCATGTGGACACAGAACTAGTTGAGAAATGAAAATGATTTTATTAATCATTTGATGTTTTTCTTTTCTTTGGACCTACACCATCGATTGGTTAAGTGATACTAACAAAATATTCAAGCCTAATATAAATAAAATCTCTTTACCCATATAGTATACGGAAGAAGAAAAACCGGAAATTTATTTGGACTTATACATTCAGATATATTTTTTTTTTTATAGTTTTAAAGGGGAAAACAAATTAAATATTAAAAAAATAAAATAAAATTATTGTTAATGAACCAGGAGGACTAGTTTGAGTTTATACCATGAGCTCTGTTTCCTAATACGGTACTGTCACTAATATGAACTAAGAACTCAAAGGGGTTCAAGGTTCTATATATTATGTTAACACTCATGTAGTCTCAATTTTTGTTTGATCATTACCAACTTAAAACTTAAAAATTTCAAACATAATTGAAGATAAAGTTTGATAATGGCTGAAATCAGACAATACTTTGAGAAGCTCTAAAACATTCAACCCCAAATACTTCTATCGTTATTTAGTTGAATAAAAAAATGTACTACACTAATAACATACATTTTTCTCTAAATTAAATATTATGGAGTTATTTGTTTTGGGCCTTCTCCAACCCCTACTGTCACCTAAGCAATTTTTACTTTGAGCTAAAAAAGTTAAAAGTTTAGTCTTAATTAAACAATGTACATAGAATGGATGAAATGTGGGTTACAATATACTGGTATAAGTTTTTGTGTCATTCCTGTACTTGAAAAATCTGCTTAGCTTACGTAGTTTCTGCAAGAGATATTTTTTCTTTAGAATGCTTACTTAGATTAGTGCTACTCCACTATCAAAAAATACAATTTTTTTATGAATTATATAAATACGTTTGCAACAACTGATGTTATGGGAAAAATAAATCCACTTTTTCCAACTAACAATAAGTAACTCATAGATTAACTTATTTGTCAGAGGGTAGATATCATTATTATGACTAGTAAAGTCGTCCTTCTGAAAAGCCCTATTTAATTTCAGCAAAAATTGAGTTTAAAATTTCCTTGAAGATAATGTAATAAGTGGGTAAGTTCATAATGAAAATGTGATATACTCATAACATATATTTGAAAATAATTGGCAAATTTTACAAATTGATTAAATACAAAAAAAATTAACAAAGAAATTAATTTTTTTTTTAGCATGAAGTAGACCCAAAGTGGGAAGTATCTAGAAGTAAATTGATTGTTGAAGAGTGCCTTGGTGAAGGAGAATTTGGGCGTGTTCTCAAGGCTACAGCAAGAGACTTGCCTAATAATTCAGGTATGCTACTATTAAATTAATTGTTACTTCTGAAAATAAAATAACACATCAAAAAGTATATTAAAAAAAATATAAACTGTTTATTATATGAGTAATAAATCAACTTTAAGTGAGATAAAATTTAAAATAAACACATTCATAAATTATTATAACATGAAGTGTTTTCTGGTATTCATACCTACCATCATCTAGATTCTGATTAACAACCAAGAATAATTTTCTCCTTCTCTTAGTTCTAGCAGACTAAGTGGAAATCATTAATTGAGATTCCCTACATAAAACAATTTATCAAAATTACATCAATCATACTTACAGACAAAAATGTCAGTCATAAAGGAGTTATGCTGAAATGACAGACAGATGATTTCATTTCACATTCTATTCTATATTTTTGCTTTAGTTGTCAGTTATAGGTACTAAAACTTGAAATTTAAGTTCAATTAGAGAAAAACAATTGAAATTTAAGCTTGGCAAGAGAGGTTTAGTGATTGTCTTATTGTCCTTAGCCCTCAAGTGGGGACAGTTCGAAAGCTGCTTCAACGAGCATGGGAACCCCACTAAATTATAAGTAAAGTAATTAATTAAATTATAATTAATGTGACATCACACATTCGTCTGAGGGTTAAATCAAAAGTTTACATATGTGTCTTTACTGAAGACTGAAAACACAAATAATTCTATTAATATTCCAGTCTGAAATATATCTTTAGTACAAAATTGTACGCTTTTTTATTAACAAGAGTATGTATATGGAACTTTTTATCTGACTCATATATTTCTCCCCTTCTCTCACACCCACTCCTGACCCAATTTTAGACATTAATGAACTTTTTCTTTATTTTATAAGAATTGTTCAAATGCCAAAGAAAATTGGGGTCTCAAGAGCATTACATGACTAGAATATTCATTGTTGACATCATATATCATACTTTTACTTGACTATGCAAAAATCTCCATTGATGTTATACTAATATCAAAGAAGATCTTTGCATCATTATCAGTATTTGTGTTATTCAACTTTTAAGCCTTCAGAAAAAACCTACTGTGTTTTCATTTTAATCTATATCTTTAACATCTCTTCAGGTTAGATTTTGATATCTTGTTTATGAAGGATCTTTTCTAAGAGACAAAAGAGAATAAAAAGAGATAACATAATTTTCCCCCAATTTTAATTTAAATAAATTATCCCCCATAGTAGTGAAGATATGAAGAACAGTTTTGTAAATAATTGTTTTATTTAGGACTACTACTACTAGCATTTCAGCAACCTGTTTCAAGTTTTTTAGGAGATTTCTCTTAAGGGAAATCAGCTATTGAGGTTGTACTCATGAAATAATTTTCTTCAAATATCCACCAACCCTACACAGGAGTTGATGAAACTAGGTCCGTTCAAAATCAGTTATGTATATTTAAAGTGTCAGAAAAAAATTACTTTAATAATAATATGCCACTATAGAGTAAAGTTTAATGAATACTTAGTTTCAATTGGTTCGCATGCCGAGTTTCATTCAATTGTTTAAACATCATAAAAATACTTAAGATATTTGTTAGGTCTTCATAGAAGACCTTCTCCATGGCATTGAGTGTTACAGAAACCTAAAAGGTCTATACTATACCCATTCACTAATGTATTAACTTACACAGTGGTATTCTCATCTTTCTGTTTACAATATTAACTCCCTTGCATGGTTTTTGCATAGTGATGACCATGGACCCTAACCACTCTTCCAGCCAGAGCCTAGCAAACAAATCCCTTGGACAGTAACTATAGAATTTGTTTTTGCAACTTCCATGGTGCTAGCAGGGAAGAAATTCGGACTAGATTTTCCAAGTTCCTTTGGCTCTAGTCTGTCTTGCAAAATTTAACCATTGTGCCTCAGACACTACACTACCCCAAGAATAACTCCCTGACCCATTAACAGCAGTCCACTCCATCACAATGTTGATTGAAATCTCATCATTGAAAATAAATCCACTGGTCTGTCAGATGGAGACCCTCCTCACCAGCAATAGGCATTAAAATATTTATAATATGATTGTGAGCTAGAGTATCAAAATAAAACAATATTCAAAAAGACAATATTTTCTAGAAGAAGTATCATGATAAGCATAATTTTAATTAGTGGATACCTTGTTTAATATTGTGGCCCAATCTCTAAAACAATTTATTTTAAAGGAAAAAAAAACACAAAATACATTTTTGTGAATTTTTTTCTGTCCTATTTCATGAATTATTTCCCCCTATTTAAGTTCTATCTCAAATACAGTTATTTCCAAATAAAAATAAATGTATATTAGAGTAATTCGTAGACAAAATACTGACTGAAAATAATTAATACTAACTCCACTTATCTAATTAACCAATGAATAGTTTGTTTCAATAGAACACAAGCATTTAATTTAATTGTAGTATATATGAGATAGATGGGATATAACATAGAATAATGAATATAGAAAAGGATATGGGGCATTGAAAAATCTATTTTTTTTTTTTTTTTTTTTTTTTTTTTTTTGTGGCCAAAATATTAATTAATTTCAAATAATTAATTCTAAATACCTTCTAACAACAAAAAGAAAAAAAAAAGAATTTAACCATAAAAATAAAAATTCATAAGAAATAAAAACGGAGCAAATTCAAGAAACACAAGTTGTTTTTCCTTTACCAAACGCCACCTGTAGGTACATTAATAGAACAAGATAATGAACTATTATGAAGACACATCAAATGCAGCTACTCTCGTATCTTTATCATACATGTCCTCATTTAATTAGTTATATAATAGCTATCACATAACATCATAATAGACTCTCAAGATAATATCTAGTGTAAATAAACAATACGTTTCTGCCATTGTATTTATTCAAATATATACTCTAATGCATTCCACTCAGAATTTCATTTAATAATCAAACCTTTAATTTTATTATTAGAAAATGTTATGTATTAAAAATCTTTAATTTCATCCCCCCCCCCCTCCTTGGGAAGTGAATGGCTCAACGAGCCCCCCTTCTGTTGGGGTTGGACAGGATGAAAATACCTTCGGGTAACTCAGGTTAAACTCCCAAAAATGAATGGGAATATCAAAGAGTGATGGTATGGAGCCAATGATGGAGTAAAAACAAGAGTGAATTTAGTTGGTAGCTAACAAAAATTATTCACAGAAATTAAGTGTTATTACTTTCTCTCTGTAGAATTAACTTCTTAAATAAAGTAATAGGGATGAATATTCTTGATATTATTTGTATTATATTGCTATGTGGAGAAAAGAAATCATTATGCGAGGTATGATTAATAATTGTATTAAAAAAATATGATATTCAAGTTTCTTTATTTTTTAAATAAAGCTAATAAAGGTCAAAAGTCCACACAATAGAACTTTAGTTAATATGAAAAAGTTTCAAATAATGGTGGTTGAAAAAAAGAACATAATCCTAATTACTTTGATGAATACGTTTTAAAATGTTCACTTAAGTATACATTGGAGTAGTTTTTATCAGTAACAACAAAAACACCAAAATCTTGATTGTTTTATTTATTCTTCACATTTCATTGTAGATTCTATATCTACGTACTTGTATTTTCATCTTCTATGTACTTGATTCCAATTGAAATAAGTTAAGGAAGGTAGTCTGTCATCTTACTTTTGGTTAGTCTTGACTTGGACGCAAGAGGCCCTATCTCTGAATATATAGCTCGATATACCTTAGTATTCAATTGTGAGCAAGTATTGCTCCTGAAGAGGTGTGCCATGATGTGAATCATGTAGAGCCAATAAAACAATCAAAGGTTTTGGTGTTTTGTTGTATTGCCACAAACTGTAAAATATTGAGATATGCGGGATCAAGATTTTGCAATTTAGTATTAAGCTCTTCAATTAATTAATAAGCCAGCTAACTCCAACTAGCCCCTGTAATATAAGACCAGTGTTAAACTCTATGGCAAAGAGTAGAAAACTTGCTAAAATTTGTAACAATACACTACCAGAAGTATGCAAAAATAGTCTTATTCGATTTTTTTCATAAACATTATTGTATAAGTTATGTAGATTAATAAATGATTGAAAACAAAAGTAAGATTCCAAAAGTTTTCAAATTGTTCAATATCACAGTAGTTTCTTTTACTTTATCTAGTTTGCAGAAAATTATTTATTTATAATTGAAAAAACAAAAACAGGATAACATTGATCTAAAGTGATAGCATTTTCCACTGGTAATTCTTCTGATATAATGAGGTTTAATCGTGTATTAAATGAAATAAAGTGAAAATTGGATAAATTAAGCAGAGATTATTAAGGGAATCTCTAAAAATAGACTCACAAAATGAAGCCAAAAGAAAGTGTAGATAACTCCGCAATTTCATTGATAACATTCAAAAGCACTCCCACTTGAAGCTTCGTGAACCTTAAACAATTTATATTTACTAAAGTAAAATTAGACATCATACCATCCAGATGTCCTATATCTTCTCTCTAAAAACTTTCGGAGTTTTCCCTTATTTTCTAAAACTAGAACTGTTTCAAATTTCAGCTAGAGTTGGAGAAAAAATTAATTTATTTGATGTTAAAACAAATACAATATTTGTTACACCACAGTACTATTTTGTTTATCAATTATTACAATTTTAAAAAATGATAAATTTGTTTATTCAAATAAGATTAGAACAATCAAACAACTTCAGCAATGAATAATATTCTAAAATAAAAATGTCCAATTTTTAAATAGGACATACCTTTTGTTACTATTTTTGTATATATTTTAAATTTGTGAGTTAAAAAAATATATAAATTCACAAATTTATAACATGGGTACAAAATTGTTGGAGAAATATTACTTGAGAAACTGACATATATTTTAGAGCTAATTCCCAGAAAAGTACATTTCAGCTATTGCTATTTGTTTAAAGTAATCTTGATTCAATATATGTGGACCATAGTCAATGTATTCAATATTATCCTCATAATATTCCAAGACAAATTTATATTTTTTAAAAATTATTTTTGAACCATACTAAAATTAGAAAATATTACTGTAATTTTTCTAATTCAAAAATAAAAAAATTAATTGCATTTGAAAACTCAGGAAATCCTTAAACAAGGAAAGTTCTTCCTCCCAAAATGAGTTTTATTCTGGGAATGATAAAACATCAAAATAAAATTAAAAATTGTGTGTTGTACACAATTAACTAAATAATTTAGTTATTAGTTTAGTAACTAACTATTAGGTTAGTAAATTATTTATTAACAACCACTTTTTGTAACAGGTTATCCCCAGGTTACCACCCTTTTCTAGCCAGGGTGGCACTCAGGATTTTATTTAATGAATTCAGTCACTAAATAAATTCAAATGTCCAGGCGGAAATCAAACTCGCCACTCTAGGTTTACCATGTGAGATTAAAGGCAACGCTTTAACTCAAATGGCTAACCGGAGCCCCTTGTGGTTAATAGAAATGACAAGAAAAAAGTGAAAAAGATTGATGGAGTTTATCAAACACTGGCTTTATGTCTGGGAGCCAAATAACAGGAATATTATTATTAATAGAACTAATTTGATGAAAACAAAACCATGTATTTATTTATTAAGTGCAAACCCTTACACTTGTCAACAATGTAAGACATTTATCTAACCAGTACAGAAAGTGCGACATTGGCAGAATAATGTGCCAGAGAATTTTGGTCACCGTCAAAAGTAGACACAATCACCTACACTTGTGGAAGTTCTATTCTCCCAATAGATAAGTCTGCTGTACTCTAAAAGAGAAATTCTACAAAATGAAATACTTAAAGAACAATAAAATGATGTATCCACTTTCAAGTGAGTAATACAGACATCCTAGAAGAAAAAAAATAATTTACTTTCATTAGTCTTTCATAAATTAAAAGATTCCAAATTCTAACAAGTCATTTTTGAGGGATTCCTGTAGACAAATTAGTTTGAAGTCATAAGCTGTGGACGCTTAAATGCTCAATGATGCCATTTTTGTTTAATAAGTTCTATAGGTTAAGAATAACAATTTTAGGTTCAAATTTCTTTATTGGATAATTTTTCATTAAAACATAACGAACTGCTCACACAGTATTATATAATATATCAATCGTAAGCACTGCACATTGTTTTATCCACATACCACTAACATCTTTTTGTGACAATGTTTTGTTATTTTCCCAAGTACAGACTAAGTTGTACAATAAAATAGAAAAGAATAAAACTCTGAAAATTACCAGAAATTCATAATTCAATAAAGACTCTTAATAACCTTAAATAATATAGTATAAAATTATGGTTAAACATTTTGATTACAGAAAAAGGTAAGTATATCAAACTCATTGAGCCAGATGCATAAGAAAGCATACTAAACAAGAACTACAGAGATTGTTTACAATGTTGCATTATCACAGATTAATAATCTTACACAGACTCTTCACAACTACATGTATTCATTCGAACATTCACCCACAGCCTAAATTAAAGCTAATCATTAACCAGCTTCATAGCTAGACATTTATATAGGGTGTTTCAAATTACACCAAGGGATAATTTTATGTTTAGTTATTTTATAATATGCCTTATGTATTCTAAAATTTAAGCAATGGACTTTTCCACTGTAACCCTTAACCTGGGATGTTAATTTTATAATAGAACTCTCAGCCAACTCAAAACGTTTCCAGTTAATTTAAATGCTAAGAAATAGACTGAAAAGAGGTACCCCATTGAAGGTGGAAATATCTTTATCAGATGAATAGAGAACTAAAACACATATAAAAACAAGACCTAAATGAAAATAACCTATTTTACAATAATACTCCTCAAAAGGAGAAATGAAATTGATATACAAATAAAATGTTTTTAAACTGCAGAGCTTTAAACTAGCCCTAAAGCGTATCTTAATATATTTTTATTTGTTGGCTACCAGTAGCAGTAAGAGTAATGAGTTTGTATGACCACTAACTTATAATTAGCCTGTAAATGCTTAAATCAGGCATAAGCATTTCTTTTTGGTCTATTTTAGACAACAAAAAATGCAAAGCACTTGACTTTCATAGCTGTAATGTAAACAATCAAGGCTAGGAAAAGGTATCTGACAAATTACAATATCAATAACACTATTAAATGCCTTAATATCACTGATATTTGTTGGAAAGAAAAAAAATTAATCAAGAATACATTTTTTACAATGCCTTTAAAGCCAACACCCTTTTATTTTAATGCTCTCCCAAAGAGCTTTATTCATTCACCATAAATTATTATGCAGCTATAACCTCACAAATTCATTATAACAAAATTTAAAAGCCATGGAATTTCCAAACTGTATTAAACGGTATCTACATAAAAAATGTGTTTTTCAGATTTATATGATGAATGGAAGATTTAATTTTTACATCAATAAAGACGCATATATCATATATTCATAAGCTTTATTACTCAATAACATATATTCTAATGCTGATTATTTAATCATATCAATTTATAATATACTAATTTCACTTAATTTTATCTTTGCCTATAATTTATATCATCTGATAGACTATGCTTATGTTTAGTACTTTGCTATTACATTGTAATATTGTTCAAGTTATTCAAATTTATTCACTTAATAGAAAATAAATACTGATAATAGTGACTGTAACCAATTACATGAAAAATAAGGATTAATTTATGGCAAAATATAAGTAATTATGAATATAGTGCTTCAACTTCCTAATTAAAAAAAAGAAATTTAAAAAAGTGTTATTCACAAAATACCTCTTGAATGAGTGGAAACAACGAATTGGACTTGTAAAAGTAGAAATTTCTATTAAGCAGGTTATAAAATAAAATAATTGTTAAATTACCCTGTAATATCAATGGCTAATACATTAAAACATTTTTTATTTGTCGAATACTAAATCATAATATTAAAGAACTTAATCCAACTTTCTTAATAACATAGTAATAGATATGAAAAAGTCCATACATAAAGCTGTTTATATATTTACAAATAAAATATATAAAACAATATGTGGGTGTATAAACTAAATAGGCTAAATATGGCTGTTTTAATATCAAAATTAAATATTTCTTAAATGGTGGTCCTAAATTTGGTCACTAAGGCCAATCATGATGCAAAAGGTCACAAAAAAAAAAGAGCATTAATCAAACTCCAGAAGGACTATGAAATGTGAATTTATACACTGTTATTATTCTTAAGCAAAGAAATGATAAAAATATGAGCACACAAATACCAATGTACATAAGAACATTAACATCATTCAAAGTTAAGGGTTAATTTCTAAATGTTAGCCCCTAATATTCGTTAGTCAAAACGTTTTATATGCTTTAACGTACATTAAAAAAAAGAAAGAAAGTATATTGGTAAAATCTTAATCTTTAATAGGAAACAAATAAAATGCTATGAATGTATATACAACATTTAACATTCAAATTTCAGTGCTTAAAATTAGTCAGATTCAATGAATTAAACAATATTAGTATTATACACATTGAAAAAATAAGATTTCATCAGGTAAAACAGCTAACTTAAAATATACAACATACATACAAGAACAGAAGACAATTCAGGGTTGATTTTGTTTAAGGAAATATTCGGTTATTTTGCGTTGTTGTGTTATATCAAGTTGCTTGCTCTTAGCATACCTCTCAACCTCTCCTAAGTATTGAATATAATCTGAGTTATGGTCTCCTTGGGCCGACATCCATAAAATAACTTTGCGCAGACTATTAATAACTTCAGAAGTAGATGGTAGATCTTCATATGTATCATCATCCCTGCAAGAGCCATTAATGGACTTAGAATCGCTGTCAAAATCCATGTATCCACCGTTTTGGTTTGGTGGTATGACAGATCGCCTTGTGCTCCAGGAGCCTTCACTGTCAGTAAATTGATGGCTGCATAAATCGTCAAATTCCACAGAATAGCCTGAATCAAGTTCAAATGAAAGTTTTACTCTCTTACTGGGATCACTAATACGCTCGTGGACTAAAACTTCCATGTTATCTACAATGCTGTCTAATTTGCGCTTATAACCGCAATCCATGGCTGATTAACTTGCTTTAAAACTATGTGCCGAAGACAGATTCACTTGAGCAAGGAGATTTGAGCCGTTTAAGACTATTTTTAATGCGTGAAGCTTAATAGGAAAAATTATATGATACCTTTAGAGGCTAAGCTCAAGAGGTTAATGTAGGTTATCCGGGAGGGCCCAGGATGAGATGAACGTATAATTTCTTGGCACATTAACTTTCGAAAGTTTTGAAAATATCCAAGAACTAAAGTAACACGATACTGGGTGGAGAGCAGAGTCAGAGGAGAACTAGAAATTGCCCGGGCTGGAGTACTTGTTATTGGCGGTTTCCATTAGAGACAGCCGGTCGAATATTACGCCATGTCTACCAACCTCACAGCTCTAAATATCGCATCCTCATCCACCAAAAACTTAAATCTACCTCTTAAACCACATTCATCAAAATAATCCTCCACATCACAACTATCTCTGTCTAACTACGTTGTGAAAAAGAAAATGAATGATGAGTTTCTTTGATAATTTAGCTTAATTAAACAAAATGCTATTTTTAGACCTACATTATAGATTACACCCTCCCACAGATCTATTAATAATCACAATTTTTCATTCGTAATAATATACATACACGTATTCCTAATATTAAATTTGAAATAACAAATAGTTGTCATCTTGTCATCACCATTTAATAACATACAAATCAAACTCCCCAATATAAAGATTAATTTGAAATAGCAAATCAAATTTTTAACTTTAAAAATATTCAGTCCAACTAGTATTGCGATTTCATAATTACTTGCCCATTCTTTTTTTCCCAAAATTGTTTTTTATAACTTTATTTCATTTTGAAGGGCTCGTGAAGTCAAACATAAACGATATGTGTAGATAGTAATTAAAAAACTGTTCCCAAGACAATAAACGTATATAATTGAAATAAGTACTGCTAGGGGAAAAACAAAATGCCATTTTAGCCTAACGTTAAGAACAAATTCCAAAGCCTTTCCCCCTAAGAACATAATTACAATGTTAATTTATAACATAATAAAACCTAACAAAATGGAATAGTTGTGTCCTGGCCATTAGCGGTGAACTGTCAACAACCTCATAAGCATGTAGACAAGATCTTTGGGAAATAAAGCTTCGACTCAAGTATCAGCGCATGGAAAAGCAGAGTGGCTAAGTAAATCTCACTTTCTATTCTATATTTCAGACATAATGAGAGATCTATGTATACAAGACTTGAAATTTATGTTGGAGAGTAATAAACTTCATTTTACTGAAAATCGCATGTATAGGAGTGAGGATTAAGGCTGGAAGCTGGGTCACTGCTACAGTTGGAGGAAAAATGTAGTGAACTGTAATTATAGAGCAGGGAATATTTGATGATTGGTCATATAATATTTCTCAAACTTTTTATTTATTCAGTAGTACTCGCAACTAGGCAATTTGGCTCAATGTTTAATTGTGTAAAATTATATTAAATTTCTCACTAAGCCAAAATAAAAAAGGAGGGATATTAAATTTTGTAAAACAAATTCAATTTTATAAGGTGATTTAGGATATTGCCGATATTTTGGCTCCTGTCTTTAAGAAGTTTGTACCCTTATATGGAGTCTAAGTATTCAATGTTCCTGCAGTTTAAGTGTTTAATGGTTCACGGCATGTTCTGTAAAGAGGTCTTTCTGTTCCTTTCTTCAGATATAAGTGTGGTAAATGCGAGTGTCCTATCCTAAGTCTCGTTAGTACAACTTCGACTCGTCTGCTGGATGGCACTCGACAATGCTCTATTTCTCCCAGATGATTTTCTGCTGTTTTCCAATTCATTTAATGTGTGCTTTGTGTATGTAATTATCTAAAGTTCCGCTCTTTTTAAATTTTGATAGCCTGAGGTCGATCATTAAGTTGTTTACTTTCCATGGTGGTATGGAGAGTCGTCTGTGTGGGTAAATGGGGGAGTCAATAATATTTTCATTGTATTGTGAAAATCTTAATACTAAGAGTTTTCTATTTGTTTGTAAGTGTGGGCTGTCTAAAAAAGTACTAGACATGGACTGTGCAAGGTTTTTGACTTTGTGAGAAAATTTTACACAATATCTTACCTGTAATCGAATGTCGTACCCTGTTGATATTCTAGCCATGTGAGTTCAAGCGTTGCATTTAATCTCACATGGTAAACATAGAGTGGGGAGTTCGATTCCCGCCTGGACGAAGGAATTTATTTAGTGACGGATTCATTAAATAAAATCCTGAGTGCCACACTAGCTAGAAAAGAGTGGTAACCTATAGATAACCCGTCCCAATTAGCCTAGTTACAAAAAATGGACGTTAATAAATAATTTAAATTGGACATGGGCACTCCATATTTCTGCCATACAATTGTGACAGAATAAGTCTCGAGTGAAATACAGTTTAACCCCACTCTTGGAGGAACTGACCGATGACGTTTTTTGGAAATGTTTGAAAGCGGTCACTAAAGTCTATCCTCCACAGTCTAAGGGTCCACCAAATTAAGTGTGTTAATAAAGATTAAAAAAAAATTGGCCGCTGCCGCCATTTTCAAAAGTGCGCCGCCAAGGGTGGGGTTAAACTGTATTTTCACCATAAGTCTCCTCCAGATTCTATCAAAAGCTTTTTCTAGGTCAAGAAATGCAGCGACCATTACTCCTTTGAAATAAAGGTTTTCAGAATATTACATTCTAGTCTTGCATTAAGATGCTAAGTATTGTGTTTTGGCCTAAACCTAGATTGGAAAGGTGAAAGTAGTTTATTAGTTTCTAAATTCCATTGTAGTCGTTTATTTACTCTTATTTTCAGGGGTTTAGACTTACAGCATGCCAATGAGATTGGCCTGAAGCTAGAGGGGCATTTCTTGTCTTTTCCTGGCTTTAGAATAAGGCGACTGCAATTGATTTGATTCATTTTTGGGGATATGCAATTGGCAATTGTTTAATCATAAGATAAGAAATGTTGTCAGGCCCTGGAGAGTTGTTTTTAACACTTGAAAGTGCAGTATCGAGAAATTAAAAAAAAAAAAAATTATGAAGAATTGGACGTTTTTTTCCTCTCCAAGTACTCTATATATGTGTATGTATGTTTATTCTTCACTTCCAACAACACTACCGTGAAGCAGTATAGAGATCTTGTACACTGAGTAATTTGTACACTTAGGGGAGGATCAAAGTCATCGTTTATTGACAAATGAATGCTTTCTATTTTATTTGCATTCGGAAATCATTTGGAAAGTTGGAAGCGCTTGAAACTTCACTGAAATGATTTCCTAATATGTTGCTAACAGAAAATAAATTATTATTTATATTTTGATTATGAATCATTCCTGTGATTGGAGGTTTACATTTTTTGTGTTTAATTTTACCCATTTTTTGGCTTTAATGTTTGGAGGAGTGTTATGGTTTATTTTTCCAACTGACTCAAATAAATTACAAAATGGGGATATTTCCATTTTTATTTTTTTTAACCCCCCCCCCCCCCCCTCGTCCTGGTACAATTTCAGTTATTCGCAAACTTGATCCTGAATTTACTGAAA
Source organism: Riptortus pedestris (assembly GCA_019009955.1). Lineage (NCBI taxonomy): Eukaryota > Metazoa > Arthropoda > Insecta > Hemiptera > Alydidae > Riptortus > Riptortus pedestris. The sequence continues at coordinate 58,409,348 of CM032231.1, forward strand.
CAATTAAATATCGACTTTGGTATTGAACAAACAAAATCCCTCCACGCAGAAGCTGTGTAAACTAAGCAGATTTCCAAAGTGCTGGTTGACCCACTGCTGATCTCATCTCACCATTCATATATTTTCTATTTCTAAATAAAATAAGATAATTAAAACAGGGGTTTAATGAAAACAATAAAGTATGTATAACTCGCTTAATAATAATAACTATTATTATTATTTAGTGATGCCCACTATTAGCTATTGGTTACTTCAGTGTTCTAGCCAGGGTGGGACAAAGGATTTTAGTTAATAAGTTTGTCACTAAATAAACACCTATTGTTCAGGCAGGAATCGAAATCGCCATTATAGATTTACCACGTGAGACTAAAGACAACGCTTTAACGCACATGGCTAACATGAGCCCCAAAGCTAAATATTTGAGTTACGAAAAAATGTCTAACAACAGTTGTAGAACATCAATATTTTAACAACTTAGTTTAAGATCTGTTCAATAACATTTTTCGATTCGACGATAATTTGAAGTGGAGGTATAATTAAAGAGTATTTTTGATAGCGGTTATGACGTACCTAAAACAGCTGTCACCGTTGAGCTTTATACCGCATCAAGGGAAAGCTACTTTTATTCATACGTGGTTTGGAAGACAGAATACTTTCTATGATTATGAATTATATAATTCATTACGTTATAAAAAAAAAAATTCCATGAACAGGATACGGGAAATATAAAAATATTGAGGACAGGGAAGCCTTACATAACAAATAGTTTTATTATTAACAAATCCACAGCAACGACGGGCATAAATCCGAATCATTGGGGCGGGGGAATGTCAAAATATTGTGCAAAGTAAAGCCTTGCCAAAAAAATACCATCATTCAGCCTCAAATGAATTCCCGTGCGAAGCCGGGTAACTTAGCTATTAATATATATATATATATATATATATATATATATATATACATAAAATTAGCAAGGGACCTAAAAAAAATTACTATGTGTTTTATTGATATGGAGACATTAGTTTTATTTACACTTCTGAAAAAAAAAATTACATTCGGATTTTGAATAACAGAACAAATGGGGTTCTGGTAATATGTTATCATAAAATATTTTTTTTAAGAAAATCAGCTAAAATAGTGATTAGAAATTTACTACTTTTTAATTAGCACTAGTGATCTAGTATGCTTTATCAAATGATGTGAATTTAACAAAAAGAAAGGTGTGATGAGACAGATCTCATTTTCGTCATTCCTATGGACAAAATTGTCTCACCCACTCCCACTCACCCTCTCGCTCAGCAGTTATCGCTTGTTGAGTAAAACCATTTAAGGGAAAGTTATTAACACTCGTAATTTATATCTACGTAAATATCTATCACGTGGATCAGGTTAATTGGCCTTAAACTCACATGGTAAACCTTGAATGGCGAGTTCGATTTCCGCCTGGGCAATAGGAATTTATTTAGTGAGGAACTAATTAAATAATATCCTTAGTCCCACCCTGGCTAGAAAAGGGTGGTAACCTGTATATAACCCGTCCCAATTAGCCTCAGAAGCAAAAGTTGAACGCTAAAAATAATAATAAGATCTACACAGATTTATCTAAATTATGATTCATTGAACCCTAATTATCTCCCAATTTATTTAGTAAGTTTCCCATTTTTATATATATATATATAGTAAGGTCCATAAGTTTCCGGCCTGTCCTGCTTGCCCTCGTTCAAACGTACCGGGAGCTGCACGCCTATGCAGGTCCATGCCTGCTACTCCATACCCATCGCCCGCACTTCCTCAGTCTTGTCAGCCAGTGTCCAGCCTTAAAGGAAACTCCCCATTTTTACAATGTTTAAACTCGAGTACCGTGCGGTAATTAAATTCTTTTGTAAAGAGGGTCTTACTCCAGCGCAAATTAAAGAGCCCCTGGATTGTGTATACAGGCAGTCCTCCCACTCGTATTCCACAGTGAAAGAATGGGCAAAATTATTTAAGTCCGGGAGAGAAAGTCTAGAAGATGACCCACGTCCCGGTCGCCCACTGGAAGCTGTCACTTCTGAAACAATCCAACTTGTGGAATCTGAATTGCTGTCTGACCGACGACTGAACCAAGGAAATAGCAGCGAGGTTGGGGCTTTCAAAAACATGTGTTTTGAGGATCATCAAAGAACATTTGCATATTAACAAGGTTAGTGCAAGATGGATTCCAAAAATTCTTTCAGCTCATCAAAAACAGGAACGAGTTCACTGCTGCAATGAATTTTTACGCGAGTATAATGCCGACCCAAAGAATTTTTTGGACTCAATTGTAACTGGGGATGAGACAATAGTTCTATATTATGACCCACTCAGCAAAAGAGAGTCCATGGAATGGAGAAGACCAGGAGAAGCGCCTCCTTTAAAGGCAAAAGTCACGCAGTCAACAAAAAAGATAATGGCCACAATTTTTTGGGACTGTAAAGGAATACTATTGATAGATTTTAAAGAAAGGAATACTACAATGAATGGTGAGTATTATGCAGCCCTACTTGAGCGGTTACGAGACGCCATTAAAGAGAAGAGGCGAGGGAAGTTAAGCATAGGCGTCCGCCTCCTTCACGACAATTCCCCTGTCCACACAGCATTGATTTCCAAGGCCGCTGTCAAGGACTGTGGATTCCAACAAATCTCTCACCCACTCTACAGCCCAGACTTGGCCCCTAGTCATTTCTACCTTTTCTCAAAATTAAAATCTGACCTTCGTGGAAGGCGATTTAACACCGACGAAGAGCTCCAAGCAGCAGTGGAAGAACATTTTTTTAACAAAGAAGAAAATTATTTTTTTCATGTTATAGAAATGTTGCCAAAGCGATGTAATAAGTGTATTGAACTTAGAGGAGAATATATTGAAAAACAGTAAAACCAGTTTTTTTCTTTCAACTGTCCGTCTATCCCTGGCCGGAAACTTTTGGACCTTACTACGTATATATATATATATATATATATATATATATATATATATATATATGTATATATACCCCCCCCCCCATTTATTAAATCTGATATGAAGCAATCTAGAAAGCGAAGAGTAAGAGAACTCGATGTGATTGGGAGACTTACAGTGTATACATGGACAGGCCATTTACTAACGTACGGCGATGATTGACTTCACTCTTAACTCAGCTGTGTGGCTGGTTTGCCTATCTGCAGAACTTGGAATGTTTTACAGCTCCAGTGTTCTAAAAAACTCCATCATGTACGGCTGCGTAAACTAAGCAGATTTCCCAAGTTCTGCTGAGACACAGGACTAATTTAACCTAACCATATATTCTCTATTCCTAAGTGAAAATCCAATGAGTAAAGTGGGGGTTTACTGAAGGCTGAAAACAAGAAAATACGAATAACTCTTGTAATATATGAGTTAAGAATAAATATATATGGCAAAAATTGTAGAACACCGATAGTTTAACAAGATTGGTTCTCCACAATTTTTCTATCCAATTCATAATAAAGGAGATATTTTCAAATTTCGAACTCCTTTCCTGTCCAAACCCAACTCCACCCTATTTTTCTATATTCTATATTTCTGGTACCATTAACTCTTATGAACATGGAAATTGAATTAAATGGTTAAATATTGAGTATGGTTTAGATCAAATAAACATTTTTGATTCAAGACCTGAAAATCTTAATTGATGACAACAATTATATATATAATTTTAAAGGATCTCATTTTTGTCATCTCCTAGGTAGTATCCATGGACATTTATAAAATTTTTTCAAAAATCGGACCATGAGTACAACCTCAATAGCTGATTTCCCTTCAGGAAAATCTGCTAAAAATCCCTTGAGCAAGGACTATGTAAATATACTTAAAATATATAAGGTGTGATGTCATGAATTACGATTTTATGTTCTATATTATAAGATTTTTTTTTTTTTTTAACAATACCATACTGGATATTTCATCATGTAAAAATAATGATTATATCTGCTGATGGTTGAAATCAGACCATGGGGGTAGTTTAGAGGAGAGGGAAACCATAATATATCAGTTATTATGAATTGGATTTAAACATTTTATATTCAAGCTTATTGCAATAGTGATTTCCTATAAATGATGTTCAGTGCATTTTTTTGTGGATCTCAAACATTAACAGGGATATTGGCATTTTGTTAGTACACAGTCTCAGTAAACCTCACTCCTACTCATATGATTTTCACTTAGAGTAATTGAGTCACTAAAAATCTTATATTCAGCTGATATTTCAATTTCTTTCTTCAATTCCTTATTATGGGAGAAATAGATACTAGATGGTGAGTTGAGATCATCAGCTCGTTATATACCAGCTTGTGGGAATTATGCTTAGTTTACGCTGCCTCTGTGTAACGGACTTTCATTTCATTATAAATGTCACGTCATTTTCTTGAAGTCAGCTACAAATACCCTCTCACAGCAAACTTGAGTACTCAGTCTTGCTTCCTGCAGTAGCTACTTTCAATATTTTCATCAATATTCGCTAATGATACAAAATCTCCAATTTTAAATTTACGCCATTGAAACAAGATGTGTAAGCATTTTAGAGGAATGGTATAAATATATATGCAGCCCTGGCCAAATGGGACATGCGCAATTTGAGATGTGAGGGGTCCAAAAATAAAAGTCCGTCACGCAGGGGCTGCGTCAACTAAGCAGATTTCCCACGTGAAGTTATACAATAGAGAAATCTCCATACGAGAGCCGAACAGTTACGGCAAAGGGCCGAACTAGCTTTTGCCGGGAAACAAACGTTCGTTATTGGCCCAAATTTAATAAAAATGCAAATATCTCGGTTAACATTCAAGATAGAGAAAAATGTATAGAACAATATTTATAGTAAATGTAATTTACAATAAGATTGGTTCTATACACTTTTTTGATCGGCCGTATGGTAAAGGAGATATTTCGAAAATCTCTCCCTCTTAATCCCCCCCCCCTCCCACTGGTCCGATTTCACCCAATGACGACCTTGATCTGTCTTTTTGCATAAATCGTTTAAATATCGAGTTTGGTAACGATAAAACAAAAATTGCGACCGCTAGAGCGTTAACAGACAAATATATATATATATATATATATATATATAATTTTGAACGGACCTCATTTTCGTCATCTCCTGGGTAGGATAGATGGACATTTGAAGAAAATTTTCAAAAATCGCCTCATGAGTACGACCTCAATAGCTGATTTCCCTTAAGGGAAATCTGCTAAAAAGCATCTCTGTTACTATGTTTCAGATCAAAAATTAATATAGAACTCAATTTGTGGGTTTTTTTTTTTTTATGATAAACAAAGGAGGGCCTAAAAAAAATTACTATGTCTTTAATTGATAAGGAGACATTAGTTTTATTTACGTATTTTGAATGATAATTGATATTCTGTTTAAAAGTCATATCAGTAAAGGACATACATATTTGAACTTACTATACAAATGGGGTTCTGGTTATTTGGGGGTATCATAATCAAAATATTCTTTTAAGGAAATCAGCTAAAAAAGTGATTACAATTTTATTACTTTTTAAGTAGCACTAGTGATCTGGTATATTTTATCAAATGGTGTCAATGTAACAAAGAGAAAGCTGTGATGTAGGAGTTTATTTCCTAGGCCATTATTGGAAGTATTTAAATGCTAATTTATTCTGTATTTTATACATCTTGATTTGCATTTCTTGCCCAAATAGGATTCATGACCGTTGCTGTAAAAACACTGAAAGAGAATGCTGGTTCTTCAGAACTGGAAGACCTTATGTCCGAATACCAGCTCCTAAAAGAAGTCTCCCACCCAAATGTCATAAAGCTGTTAGGTGCTTGCACCACCCCTGAAGCTCCAGTATACATAATTATAGAATTCTGTGCACTTGGTTCACTAAGGTAAGAGAATTAAAAAAAAAAATAGATCTGCTTTTATTTTTAGCACTAAGAAGTAAGAATACCAAAATTGTTTAAATATTTAAGAATTTTAACAGAGAAATTATCCCTCCCCCTCGAAATTCTTATTTCTTTACATTACTTTTTAAAATTGTTCATCAATTAGAATAGGACTTTCAATAATTACATAAAAGAGTTTAAATTGTTTCAATATCATACATGATCATACATTGAAAATAATATATTCTGTGGTCAATGCCATTATTTCTCCATTAAATTACATTTCATTCAAGTATTGATGAACCTCTCAGGTAGGACTGATGGACATTTGAAGACATTTCCCAAAAGTAATAAACAAAAATATATATTTTCCGAGGTAAATAAACTATATGTGAATATAATTACTCACTCTCTCTCTCTCTCTCTCTCTATATATATATATATATATATATATATATATATATATACACACTTATTTCATAACTTAAGAGCATTAATAAATATTTTTGTTCATATCAAGGGCTTATTTGAGGAGGCATCGTAACATCAGAACAGCTACTGACGCTTTGAGTTTCCAGAACTGTGTCAGTGAGATTACACCACATGATATACTTAGCTGTGCATGGCAGATATCAAAAGGAATGGCCTACCTTGCAGAAATCAAGGTAATGCCCCTGGTAATGGCTTGGCCAACAATTTGGTGAACATTCTTCTTCTTCTAAACTAAGAGGCTTAAGTAAGCTGTGTTTTAGGTCTGTTTTTCATAAAACTTTGCTAAACCTAGTGACACTGACTAAATAAAATCCTTAATCCCTAGAAAAAGGTAGAAAACTGTAGAAAAACCATCCTGATTGGCCTTAGTAGAAAAAAAGAAATTGGACGTTTAAATAACACATTTCCCCCATCTTTTTTGTATATATATTGGTCATATTTTTGTTTGAAGAAATTAACCCAACTGTATTGGTGATGTTTGAAACTTATTATTTTATTTGCGACTTTTTGTTTTCTTTTTTTTTAAATTATAAATATTAGATGATATTGATGTTTGAAGAATCCATGATTCAAGTTTTAACTCAAAACTTGTAATTAATTATTTTATAAATAAAGTTTATTAAAGTGATAATAAAAATGTCAATTAATTTCTTTAACTTCCATTTAACCCCTAACCAAGGGAGTGAAAAAAAAACTTTTTACATGGTCCTTCTTAAACTTAACAGATTTTACATATTTTGGACTGACAAAAGATTATGTAAAATGTATGTTAATCCTTTGATTATAATCTAAACTTGTCTCTTAATAAAACCCAAGGCATGAAATTTAAGTTTAAAACTGTCATTTAAGCTGTTGTAGGAGTGAGGGTATACAAAAGGCTGGAAAAAAAGAAAAAGAAAATTCAATTCATTTCCAAGTTGAAGCGAAATGTATGGAATCAATTTTGAAGGAAATACATATTCATAAAGATTGGTTGTCTATTTTTTTTTTACATAACCAAGATATTATGATTATACATCTTTTGATGTTCAAATGCCTGACTCATTCAGGCCCAATTTCAGCCATTAATAAAATCGACCTTTGGTTTCATAATTAAAGGTTAAATATCTAGATTTATAATAATTACATGAAGACCATGGCTGCTAGAGTTTTAACTCACATACACATTTATAATATTTTAGGCTGGATCAATGAATTTTTTGAAAAGTTGAGTCAATACTGAATTTATTTCACGTATGATGTCATTTGAGACAAATTCTCAAAAACTAAATAACTAATATTAATTACTTCTGTTACAGCTCGTTCATAGGGACTTAGCAGCCAGAAATATTTTGTTAGCTACTGGAAAAGTTTGTAAAATATCAGATTTTGGTTTGACTAGAGATGTTTATGAAGACGATACATATTTGAAGAAAAGTAGGGGGCGAGGTATGTTCAAGGTCCCACTAATACCCAACCATTATACCATACATTAAATTAATGTGTATGAATAAACATTTTTGCTGTTTAATCCTGTTTTCCCTATTTCATATGTTGAGTGACTCAAAGTTTTGTAAAAATTGTAATTCAATGTAATAAAATTATTATTATGAATATAGTAGTACTTGAATTTCATTTTTTACATCTAATAAGCACTTCTAACTGATATTTTTTCACTGTTCAACATATTAATATATATGAGGTATTCAACTAATTAAACAACAAGAAAAAACATTTCTGAAAACTAAAATATGTTAAGGTATTTATATTTGCTATCCACTGATTAAGCCTAATGATTCTTCTTATACTAAAAGATATATGAAATTAATATAAATATTTTTTCTTTGAGATAATAAAAACTAAAATTTATTTTCAGTATGTGATGGTTTTTAAGGTGACATTTAATTATGTTCATTATATGGGGGCTGTTTAATCACAGATTTTTCACTTTCAGGAATGGATACACAATGGTGTCATAGTGTCCCATATCAGTATAGGTGACTTCATCTAGACATTGAAATCTATATTTCTCCCTTTTTAGGATCCTTTGTTAACAAAACTTGAAATTTAATGAGATGTTTAATGATACAGTAACATAAAGTGAAACTCGCATGAATGAGAGGGAGGAGTGTTTACTGATGGACCAAATGACAAAATTACAAACAACTCTGTTAATAGTCAAGTTGGAGACAAATGTATATAATAACAATTGTAATACATTACATTATATACAAGATTGGTTATATAACATTTTTTGGTCAGAACAATGATAACAGAGATAGAGTCGTGCTCATTGATGCCATCAAACATTTATCCTTGTATTTCATATACTTTATTTCTGATATTTAGTCTTGAAATAAGATGCTAGAGGATATTATTTTTTTTTCTTTATGTGAAACAAGAAAAAATGGAATAACACTGTTAATTAATATCTGAGTTAGAGTAGAGGGGAAAACAAAACAAGAATTATATAATATAAAATTTGTAACAAGATTGCCACTATAACATTGTTAGATCTGACAAAACAGGAAAATTTTTTTTATTTTTTATTTTACCCTCCTGGTCTGATTTCATCCATTAATGACCAAAGCATTCTTTTTGCCATCCAATTAAACTTCTATTAGGAGTTTCATAAATTTAATGCATTAAAAATGTGACATCTTTTTGTGAAAGATCAGAAATATGGTCAACTGAATCAGGGCCGGCTCAAGGCAAAATACTGACCCGGGCAAACAACCGATTTGTCGCCCTCCTCCCTAAAAAAGGGGTGTCCGGGGGCCCTCCCCGGTAAATTTGTTCAAAATAGGGTTTAGAATACTGAGTTTTGAGGCATCTTAAATGGTAGTTATCAATCAAAATATTATCATATTTTCAAGTGAAAAGATAAGATGACTGAAAAAGTATGTAGGCCATCACCTTTTTGCATACATTATAGTAAGCTATACGTAATACATTGTGTGTTTTTGAGTTAGCTTATATTAAAAAAGTTTATCAAAGAAATTTACGCAAGAGAATACAAAATATTAACTTTATAAAATCGAAAACAAAATTTTTCACTACTTGGGCGTTTGATCGCCCCCCTGGCTGCATCGCCCCTGGCAGTCGCCCGGCCCTTAAGCCGCCCCTGAACTGCATAAGGGAAACAAGATACAAAAGTTTCTATTAGCAGGAACAGGACCTTGTTTGAGTGGGGGACAGATGGGTCACAGAAGCGAAGGTGGCTATGGCCTTACATGGCAGATAGGAGCCAAACTCACAATATTTATACCTGTTGCTGTGAATGAACTTAATATACCAGAGTAGATGACCAATATTCAAAGAGAAAGACGGTTTCATTTGTAACTGAAATATAGTTCTTGCGAAAAGAATGTTCTATATACATGTTATAAAGAAAGCAAGTATTAGATGATATAAACTTTTATTTGGGTATCAGTCACAGAAATAAATTAAACTAAGTGTAGCCGATGTTTCAGAAAATTTCTTTTCTTTTTCAAGACATACTATAAACATGAATGGTGGGTTACTAATCCATGCTCTTGAATTTCATACGAGAAAACATTTAGAGGTACAATACTCAAGATGATATGTGGTGATGGAAGATAAATGATAAAAAAGGCGAGCACTATATGAAAACTAGCAAAAGAACTAGTCTAATTGAGTTTCCAGTTATCACCATCAACAAAAAAAGCAAGCATGTTTTTTCTCTCTTTTTTTTAAAGAGTAATGGTATATATATATATATATATTTTCATTTGCTAAACTATGAAATTGCAAGATCATTTTTCAAGAATTTCAGTATTAATTTCCCCTCAATCCACTGTTCTATGACATATCAAAGTATCAATAATTTACTATGTTTATTTTGTTATTTAGTGTCAGAACTAGATGACTGGGATATGCTCTTATTAATGTGAAATATAAAAAATATATATATAAAAATCATTCACAAATGACTGAGGAATGTATCTAAGCATTTGTTACAGTGCCTGTTAAATGGATGGCTCTTGAATCTCTCAGCGATCATGTTTATACAAGCAAATCAGATGTCTGGAGCTTCGGTATTGTATTATGGGAACTGGTAACATTAGGATCCTCACCCTATCCTGGAGTAGCAATTCAGAATCTGTATCATCTACTGAAAAATGGTTATAGGATGCAAAAACCAAACAACTGTTCAGACCAATTGTAAGTTGAATACATTAAAAGGAACATCTTTATTTCAAAATTTCTTCCTTCCAAACCATTTCATTTTTTGTCATTAACAGTGAGCATCAGACATTTTGTGAAAGTTTAATAATCATTTACTGTAGACTAAATGAAGACAAAGTATCTTGATATAAGTAGGATTGCTTGTAGCCTAGCTAAAAATGTTTAGGAATGCAACCACTTCAATGTGATACACCATATTTCCAATGAAATAATCTCCAAAGTTCAAATCTCTAGATAAGTGTGCCCTGTTAAGATAACTGGGGATATAGAAAGCACTCTCCACAAAAATTATAAAATAAATAAAGCTAACACCAACTAAACATTTTTAAAACTTACTCAAGTAATCAAGGTCTTTTATACTGCTGAAGATAATGAAACGTGTGTTGTACCATAAAATTATGTCACCAAGTTTTCCTAGACCATGCATTACTGATTTCCACATCAAATGCTCTATTCAATACACAGTTTTTTTTTAAAAAAACATATTTAATAAATTTATTGTTAATATTCCATTCATAATTTCTTTTTTAACGTAAGATATCCTTTCTTAAATGTTCCTTTCTATATATATATATATATATATATATATATATATATATATATGAGTTAAGTGCATTTTTGTTTTAATAGATAGCGAAATGTCATTGCCATAAAAATCTTTCTTTACAGTCCCTATTAATATCAAATATATAAAGAGGGGAGGCTGAAATATCATTATTGATTTAAATACCAATCTCTGAGCATAAATGTTGGGGTTAAGAGTTATAGCCATCCTTGATATTATGGAAGGTATAAAATTTCTTTACTTTTTAATGTTAAACCATCACATATTTTCTCTTCAGCAATGATATCTTCCAAAAGAAAAATAGGAATAAGGGCAGTCATATCAGTAATCCTAATTAAAAGTATGTAAGTGGACTGCTGAAGATTGGAGGATAGTTAGGATTTATTGTATACAGGTATTGTAGAGACTGGATAACTAAAACTACACCACACCACAAGCTTTGCTTCCAAATGTGATTTTATGTCTAAACAATTTATAGCACTATAAAATTAGGCAACTAGAACTAAATTTAGTTAAGACCTGCAATGCAAGAATTTTTAATACATTTCTCTGTAAGACGTACTTTATGTCAGATAATAGTCAATCATACTGTTTTAATTCTAAAATTCCAGAGAGAATTAACATTAAAAATCAGAAAATGGATATGAGAAGTTAAATTTGAGGGAAACTAACAAAATGTATTTTCACCTTACTAAAGGATCTATGCATGGCTGAGCTAAACTTTATTTTATGTAACTTTTTCAGAAAACATTTATTTATAGGTATGAGATTATGAAAGAGTGTTGGGCAGCAAGTCCATCAGATCGACCAAGTTTCACCCATCTTATGAGTAAATTTGAGAGAATGCTTGAAGACGGTGCTGAATACCTTGATTGCAATGTAAATATGGTATCCAACCCATCATATTTTGCACAAGTTAATGAAAGAGGTAAGTTATTACAAAGTCAATGGTTTATACCAATTTGGAGGATAATATCTATGTCTACTGAATGTAAATTTTATTCCTATATGTGCTAGAATATTTTCAGCAGATCCTGCTGCTATCATCAAGTAATAATAATGGAATACTTGATTATGCCAGTAGGATTAGGGAAAAAACAATCTTGTTTAGAAAGAAAGAAAAAAAAAAAAAACATGCAGCACACAAGTGTTATTGTCTTAACACGAAATTGATTGGATAATTGACTCACGTACTGCCAGCTTATGAATGTCACGCCAAAAACTGTTGCCATTTTTAAGCAAACAACTTTTTGTGTCATTGTCGTAAGAAGTGAAGAGCTGTTCAGCAAGTTACAAAGATACAAAAAAATAGGCAGAGCCAAGCCTGGTGCACATGTGTTTCCCAACTGAATGTGACATCGTTTCCTTCATGAGTTTTGTTGTGAGGTGGTGGATTATAATGATGCAAAATCACTTTATTTTTTCATTTTATGGTGGTCTTTCCTGTAATTTTTAACTAAATCAATCGTTTGTTGTCAGTATCATTCACTAATAACAGTTTTACCAGGATTTAGCAACTCACAGTAGATCACACTCTTCTGATCCCATGGAACACAGACTATTTTCTTTTCATAGCCATTTGACTTTGTAATCAATGTAGATGGCTCGTTTCGACTTTTGAAATAGACTTAGAACTCATAATATATACCCATTTCACTATCTGCCACCATAAGATGGAGAAATGACTTTGTTTTATACTTAGCCATTTTGTAGGTTTTTGTCTTTTCATGTTACATTTAATTGTGTTTATGTAAATTGTAAATATTGTTATATCCTCATTTAAAATTTAATGATATAAATAAGGACACAACAAATTTCTTTATATAAATTAGTAATTTTCATAAAATTAAATAATCTAGCTCTTTAGGGTCATCCCCAAGGGCCACTGCTATATTATTGGAAATATTGCATTCGTTTAGAATATTTGTATACGAATGACAGTCTATTAATATATGGTAGATAGTTAAATTTGTATTACATTTCCCACATATCGGGGGTTGATCTTTTGTACAAATATGCGTAAATCTTGTATACACAGGAATCAAACTAATAATAAGCTAATAATAATTTACTTACCATTGCCAATATCTATATTTAAGTTTATTTCTAAAATAATTTAACTAAATTTTACAGACAAATTATAAATTACTTTTTGGAATATTTATGGGCTTTAAGTAAAGTGACAGTAAAAATGTGACTTGTTATAGACTTTCAAATGAATTGTTAAAGAGAATATATCAATTGTGACATTAAATTAATTAACTAAAAATTAAATTTGTTTAAGAAGAGATTTTTACAATATATTTCATACTAGCGGACCCGACAGACGTCCTGCATGATATTTCAAGCGATTAGGATATTAAATTTAATAATATTGTTTAAAACAAAAGCTACTTTTAATAACACAAAAAACAAAATTTGTTATGTGCATGTTTGCCTAAAAACAAATAGAAAATAAAATATCGCGGATTTTTTATTCAGACCTCTCTTATAACCCCTACTCCCATTCGAACCTAAAAAAATTAATATAGCTTATAATCATGGAAGAATTAATGCTAATTTACGTATAAAGTTTCGCTAAGTTTGGTTCAATCGTTAGTGCCCAATAAAATTGTTGGCTCCCACTGTAATTTTTTAGTGCATATCTCATTTATACTTTGTTATACAACAAAAGTGAATATAACCAAAGTTACTCTACATAACAAAATAAACAACTTTTATCTTGTGCATATTTGCCGAAAACTAATAGGAAACGAAATATCGCTATTTTTAATTTTAGGCTTCCCTTACGACCCCCACTCCTGCTCCATCTTCCGGGCTGATTTGTGAATCTAAACCATCCAGGGCGTCACCCAAACGCGTACAAAAACATTTATTCAAATCGGTCGAGCCGTTTAGGAGGAGTTCAGTGACATACACACGTACAGTAGAATTATATATATAAAGATAAACAAAATTATTAAGTAACTATATTGAGCATAAGTAAACATGTCTAAGTATATTTTTTAAAATTCCAGGGCCACCTGGAGAGCATGAGATGGATATAACATTTAAAATGGATTTTGATGATGAAGAAGATAATCAAGAATCAGATTTAACAAGATATGAAAATGAATCAGTCAATAAAAATACTTCTTATGATACACCGAAACCAATTTCGTCAATACTAATGTCTGATCTAATATTGAAGGATGAGGAAAGGTAAAATCTGGAGAAAAACACAAAAAAGAAACAAGTCTTATAAACTTTTATATCAAGCAAAAGTACATGTCTGCTTCATACATATATTTTAATGTTAAATGTTTTACATAAATACATTGTCCAAAGGCTTTGGCCAACTAGTTTTAACACCCTCAAATGGGAGTGATGTATTTTATCATAATGTCTAAGACTTCTTCATTTTCTATGTATTTTTTTTCTAGTCACTTTACAACGACAGTGACATAAGAGGCCCTATAGTCTCTATTACTTGACTGTGATTTTTCTATTTTTCCTCGCAGAGAGTTTTATTTCTTTAGTTAATTGTTTTTGTAAATAAATAAGTAATATATTATAAGAATGAATGTGCTTATACTATTAAGATTAAAGTCAGATACAAAGGCAGTATGTCTCAAAAAACACATTTTCTCATATGAGGCACATCAGGTAGTGAACAACAGTATATCTTGAAAAAGTTAAAACAATAAACAATAGTGCCTTTGTACATGCCATTTAATCATAAATTACATGCTAAAAACATTAATGAATTTAGTATTTTAGGAATAGAAGACTGAATTGGTAATATTTTAAATATTAAAGAGTTTATAACCTATTAATTCCAAAGCAGTAAATTTTATTTAGAGGTATTAATTGCAAAGGGGTTTACTGGGATTGAATTTGGAACGTTAATATCCTTTTAATAAGGCCCTAATATGTAACAGTAAACCCAAAATTAAGTTTTTCATAATTTTAGCACCTCCCTGCGAGAATTGAAACTAATTATTTTATTAGTGATGGAATAACATAATTTATTCACAATTATTATGATGAAATCAGTCTTGAATTTTTTTTGTTTATATGCAAACCAATAATATTTTTAAAATACCAAAATGCTGTATTAATTCATAACATTTAAATGACTTCAGTTTTATGCCAGGCAATTTATGTATCACATCTGAAATAGTTTTAGTTTTTTAAAAAAAGTAGTTCAGTAATATCATGGAATAACAAAAATAAAAGAATCTTTTTTTTTTATTCCAGCTACATTGTCTATTTCAATTTCAAACTTTCACACAAGTGACAACAGAGGATATTTTTTCCCCTTCTCTTTTTTTTTCTAGTAGTTTCTCATGGGGACTCTTTGAAAGAATTGCACCCTCTCTTTAAAAACTGCCCAATGTTTATAAAACTATTGTATGTGATCCCTAATATTTAAAGAAATGTATTATATATACACACACACAGTTATATACATACAAAATAAGATAACTGTAATGACAAATCATATTTCATTAAAGTTAGGGTAGAAATAATATCTTATTTTATAAGGGTTCATTGGAATGTTTGATTTAGAAATAAAACAACGATGATAACTTCCATTTAATATAATAAGGTAATGTACGAATATAAGGCAAATAAATCACATCAACAGCTTGGCTTAGAAAAAGTGAATCTTCAATGTTTACATGCTTCTAATTGAAATTACTGTGAAGGAAGATTTAAGATTTTTCTAGTTCTTTTTTGGTTAGATAAACTATTTAGGGTATTAAAATAAATATTCAATTCATAGAATAAAATCCTAAGTCCTACCCTGGCTAGAAAAGGGTGTTAACCAGTAGATAACAAATATAATAATTTAATCTAAATATTAAATTAAATTATAATCTTATTAGCAATAACAATTTGAATTTTAAAAAATGCAGACTGATCATTTCTACAAATTATCAACACATACCGAATACTGATTTAATTTGATAGAATCTATGGAATGATTTGATGCAGCTCCCTGTATAACTGTGTCTCTATTTCTATACCTAATATAGAAGAATAACTAATACTTTAACTATGAGAGGGATATCTCTTTATTTAAGGGATAGAATTAGTAGAATCCATTTCCAAAGAGAAGAAATAATCTTCAGTTATTCTACATTTCTAAATAATTATTTAACTTAATCAACAATGACTGCTAGGGAATGATACTGAGAGTATTACTAGTCAGTGCTTTCATCATAGCTCTTCAGAACCTATGATTACTTTCTTCAGTGGTTCGACAACTTGCTCCTGAGGCATAAACAAATTGATAAGATAAAATCTTACCATACTGAACTGGAGATGTATGAGTATGATTGCAACATTGTAATATTAATAGGCAACCAAGAAGCGAATGAGACTTAGGTTGCACTAACTTTATCTCATGGCAAAGGCCTAAGGTAATCCAGTAATCAGGATCAGGAACTGTATTGAAATCCCTTGAAGTTGATTAAAAATAATAGTAATAAATAAATAAAAAATGATTTGAGTTGTTTGCTGATAAATGTAAATTTATGGGTGAGCGTGTGTGTGTATATAAGTGTATAATTACATACATAATTATTTGATTATTTATTTTATAAGCTCCACAACTTTGGCAGTATTGCTCATTAAATTGAAAAAAAAAAAAAACAACACAAACAAATAAATAAATATATATATATATATATATATATATATATATATATATATTCCAGTCAATGATTGGGGAGTCCCTTGTAAAAGTCCCGGGTTTTGTTTATAGCCCACCGATACCAACTACCAGAACCCAATATTAAAAGAAAATAATTAAATAAAAACCACAAAAAAAGCTATCATATGTGATACATACTAATTCAAAAATAAGGAATAATAATTTTTGACCACTATCCCATCACTAATAAACAATACATTCCATCTTATTGTTATTTTAAATTTACAGTACTTCTTTTCATAATAGTAATAACTTACAAATGAATTGCCTTCACACAAAAATAGCAAACTATAATAAATTCTCATTTATAAGAAGCAGAAGGAAAAGCGAGCAATATATAACAATTATTATTTATTTATTTTTATTAAAAAAATAAAGCAGCCTGATTGCCTCACATGCGGCACTATGTCTGAGCAAAATATTAATATATTTTTGAGCAAGCATTGCTTTCTATTTGAGTACAATCACAATCTTACAAATCTGGTGACATTCAAAAACTGTATATTTATCTATTGCTTGCAAAGCTATTGAAACAGTTTTATAAGCAGATATGCTTAATATAATGTTGACTTCTTGAATTCTTAGTTTTTGTACTTGATTTGTGACAAAATAAAAGACACAAATTTTGGTAGAATTAAATAGTATGTTACAATCTAATGCATTTAGCCTATTAATAGGAAGAACTATTGCTTTAGATTTTTAAACCAAAAGATACTAGGTGTGATAGTAATAACAGAAAATAATGAAGCATCACTAGAAAGACTATCTTTAAAATTATATCAAGGATCAAATACAAAAACTAATTTGGAAGAAGCTAATGTATATTTTCTAAAAAAAAAAAAAAAAAAAAAATTAAAAAAAAAATTTATATTTGTTAAGCATTGTAAAAGTATAATGAGCAACCACTATATGAATATTGTAAAGCTCATTTAAAAACTAGAAATACATTGTTTTTATTATTACAACTTTTTTATTTATAACCTTCTTTATTTAAGCCTTAAGCAATATAAATACACGCAGGTACATATCAAAAGAAACAACTTTGGCATTTTAAGTACATTTAACATAATATAAACTCTTTGTAAAGCTTTAACAATACTAAAAATAATATAAAAAGCAAGGCAATTTCAACCTCTGTAAATGTTTAACTTGATACCAGTTTCTCTTTTTTTTCTTTAACTCTTCTCTCTTGTCATGCACATAAAAATGGTAACTAACAACAATGGCTTATTTACAATTGAATTTTACAGCTTAACTAATAAGGTTCTATATACATCAATAGAAATCATTTTTAAAAATTTTTATACACATATATTTGGTTTTAAATCAGGAAAACAAGGGATTTTCATTTTTCAAAAACATTTTGAAAATTTAAATTGATTTGTTTGAAATGGAAAGTCAACTAATATAACAAACTTTAAAAGGAAGATTACTCGAATACTTGAAGAAATTAAAAAAAAAATATTTAAAGGTAGTAATTTATTTCAGTAGAAGACCTATTGTAATAATTTTGATACCATAAAACAGTGTAATATATGTCTTAATATTCTAATGATACTTACACTTCTTCTTCATTTAATCAGCATAAACTCTGATATACAAGCCTTTAAATTATTTTAATTTTATGTTTTTTTTCTAGAATTGCCTTCTGATTTGAAGTATGTCTATCACCATGAAACTCCGAAATATATTTAAATGTTACCATTTTTGGCAAACAATTCTTTTGAGTTTTAATAAAAGTGATCAAAGAAATTACCAGTGTGGGTTGAAGTCTTTTAATTTTGCTACTAGGGCAATATACGAAGGTTCAAGAAAATGTGGCACTAAACAATTTTCCTTAAAACATCAACCCTTTTTTTCTTGGCATTCACTATGAATGTATGTCCTGAAAACATAGTCAGTAATAGGGCATTCTTCAACAATGACTCTTGACACATGCATGAATAGTCTTCAGAAAATCAACAATTTCATCATAGCAGCATTTAACATTAGTTTGTAACTAAAAACTATTAAGCCTTGACAGAAAGTTTGATGAAATTGATAGCTGCTTGTAAGTAATGCAAGATTCCTTGACTCTGAGGAAAAGGGGTGTAATCAACATGATAAAAGATAAATTATAATTTTCTATAATGATTTAAGTGATTATAATGGTAAGCGATATTATTTGCAATGTGATTGTTAGGAATATAGTGTAGATGAGAATTGAGGAAAATTTATAATAACTGAAAAGTAGTTTGTGAAAACTCATTCTTTTTTCATTAAAAATCAGACTTTATAATGAATGATATTAAGCTATAATATAATTTGAATGTTATAAATGAAGAATGAACACACACTTATATATATTGTATTACTTTTGGTACTTATCGGTTAATGGGAGGCCACTCATTTAAAGATGATTATTAAATCATAATAAAATCAATTTATTATTTTATATTATTTTTATTTATTAACGTCCAATTTTTGCTATTATTGGACGTTGGAATTGGGACTGGTTATCTACATGTTACCACCGTTTTCTAGTCAGGGTGGAACTAAGGATTTTATTTAATGAGTTAGTCACTAAATATATTCCTATTGCCCAGGTGAGAAACGAACTCACAACTCTAGGTTTATCATATTAGATTAAGGCTAACATTTTAACTCAAATGGATAACTTAAACCGCTATTATTTATAATAACACTTCTAGAATTTATAATTAAAGGCAATTTATAATTATACTGGGAGAGATTATAAATTCTAGAGGTATAATTTTAAATGATAAAGTAATTTTCTTTTTATTATGATTTAATAGTTCTCTTTTTATTGTGATTTAAATGAGTGGCTTTTCATTAACCAATAAGTACCATACATTTTACAAGTATGTTTCAATGAGTGCCCCCCTCCCCCTACAGGAGGACGTAATAACTTTCCATGGGAACCAACTGTACTGGGAAGTGGGAACCAGCACTCAAAGTCACAACCTTTGACTTTACAGTCCTTTACTTTAACCATTCTGCCAACCTGACACCCCCCCCCTCCCTTATTTTATAATTATGTTTGAATTTATACGAGGGTCGTCCAGAAAATAAGTTCCGTTTTGGTCTGTAGGGCGGTAGGAGTGGTTTTTGCCAAATCCCGCAACACTGCTCAAAAGAGGAGAGGTGGGGGAATAGAATGAGAGGTGGGGGACCTCATACGGTCAATTACCAACGTCAGGGCAGGTAGTTGAAATGGAGCCCTCCATGTCACGTCCCGCCACCTCGATCCCCGTTCCCTCTCGAGTTGTTTTGCGCGGAGTGATTCAATTTCTTTATGCACAGGGTTTCAAATCAGTTCAAATTCACAAACAGCTCATTTCTGTTTATGGAGAAGGTGTAATGAGTGAGTCAATGGTGAGGAGATGGGTACGTGAATTTAAGGCGGGAAGACATTCACTTGAGGATGAAAGTGGGAGAGGCAGACCCTCAGTTGTGACGGACGAAATTGTCGCAGAAATCGACAATGCAATTCGCAAAGATCGTCGTTCAACCCTGGAGAGGGAACGGGGATCGAGGTGGCGGGACGTGACATGGAGGGCTCCATTTCAACTACCTGCCCTGACGTTGGTAATTGACCGACTGAGGCCCCCCACCTCTCCTCTTTCGAGCGGTGTTGCCGGATTTGGCAAAAACCACTCCTACCGCCCTACAGACCAAAACGGAACTTATTTTCTGGACGACCCTCGTATATACAATATCTTTGAATGAATTATATAAACGCTTGTTGGTTTAAATAATTATTTGAATTTGTGAACATGAGCTATAAGGTTTTCTATTGTTGTGAATTGAGTTACAGTTGTTATTGTTTCTTGTCAAGAATGCATCATTTAATAAATATAATGCAGAGTAGAAAATATAATTTATATTTTTAAAAGGCAATATAATCTCATATGATTATATTGTGACACAACATCAATACCCACCGCTCATTAAAAATAGCTATTGAGATCGTATGAATCAATTTTAGAAAAATGCTTTCAAATATCAATCAATCCTAACTAGGACATGCCTAACCAAAGATAGTATTGGTCCCATGAAGAATATTATTTTTACAGCCTTTTCCATTCGCAGTGCAGAATACACTCCTAATATGTCACCCTTTAAGCTTTATATCTTAAATGCATGTGTCTCACAAATGTCTAGTATTATTTCATTTTTTTTAATTTTTTTATAGGCAATTTTACAAATAACTGACCTCTACTATAGCTCCCCTCTCCCATTTTGTGACAAATCATGATTTTCCAAAGTTTTAAAGAGCTCATTTTTACCTAAATTAATCTATAACCACTTAGAGATTTTCTAATACATTGTTATTAGGAGTTAACATACTGATCAACCCTCCAAACTGCAGTTAAATAATGATATACACATTCTAAATATAACAATGGAGTCTCCTGATGACTGAATTCTGATATATTTCAGAAAGTGTATTACTTTTATAATAAATATTTCAACAATGTTCATCAATGAAAATCATTAAGCAAAATGTTTGAAATATGGTACATGAAGAAGAAGTTAAAGTTATTAGAAGAAATAAAACAAGAACAATGAATTGAATTTCTAAAAAATAAATTAATAAAATACGTTCATTTTGATTTTCTTTTTTTGTTGAGTAAACAAATCTTTATTTAGATTTAGGAGCCTCATTTATCCACAACTTCAAACCTTTGATAAACCTACTAATAATAATCAAATCTTATAAAAATCCAAATCATATAAAAATGACAAAGAAATAGTAGATTTAGTACAATTACTGAGTCCTAAACTATTCTAGAGTATGCAAGTTTAAGTACTAATGGAAATTTATTAAGTTTGAATCAATATTTTTTAATATTTAATACTTAATAGTTAAATATAATATACTTAAATTAAATGAACCACAATAAAAAATAAATAAAACTTATTACTCTGTAAATATAAATACAGGAATTAATTTAATGGACCTCAGTTATAGAGATGTCACTTACCAACATTTCCCCTATATAGTACAAAATGCCTAACTCCTGCTACTAAAGCCATTTTATTAGAAGCATATAAAAGGATGCCTATATACAAGTGATTAAATTAACTATCTATTGCCCATATTTTTTAGGCACACAAAAGAATAATAATAATAATAATAAAATAAATAACACTTATGTTCCCATTTACGAATGCCATGTTAAAATAATATATATAATTTAATGATTAAACACAAAATGGAATGCATAAAGATCCCATAAAGAAACAAGAATAATAAGAATAAACACTTACAAGGAAGCTTTAAAATTGCAGAAGTAGTAATTAAAACAACATCTCATGTAATATTAAATATTTAGCTTCCATAATTCTTTCAAGCTTAATATTTTTAAGAAATTACCTATAAAATGGAGATAACAAAGGCTATAACAAAAAAAAAGCAATAAGTTAGGTGCATATGAATAATCTGTAAAATGAATTATATAATAATACAATAAAACAAGAATTAATTACCCTTTTTCCTCTGTTTGGTGGATTTCAGTACTCTAAACAGTTTATTTTTTTTTTGTTTATATAATAGAACAACATTTTTTTTGCACATGGAAAGACTAAAATTCATATTTATTGCACCTCTTCAAACAATCAATACAGGGATTCATATTTGAAGAGTTTTTCGTATTATTTATTAGCTACCCGTACCAGAGAGGCTTGGTACGGCTAGGTAGTAATCCTAGTGAATTACTAGGATAGATAACAAGGAGACCAGAAGGGTTAGTGTCAGTAGGTACAAAATAGTTTTCTCTCAAATAACAATTAATTAAATTATTAACTATTTACTGCCTGTTAATTCCTTTCTTTATGCCAATAAAATATAGTCTAATCTCTTTTTTGAAAAAGAGAAATAAAAATTAAAAAAATACGCTTGGAAAAGTCTAAAAATAAATGCATGCTTAAAAATGAAAAAAACAGCATGTTATTAACAAAGTCTATCCTGAAAAGTAAAAAATTAATAATAATTACAATAATAGTACCAACAAAATTTTTAATATCATTACATTTTAGGGACTATTTATGAGAAAACTGCTGTGAAAACTATAGAATAAAACCTATGAGTCATCTTTTATGTTAAAAAGTGGAGAGAAGTTTATTTACGCCTAGGCTCAGAGAAACAAAAGGTTAATTTTTAAGAGAAAAATAAAGTAACAATTCTATGCACCAAACAGTTTAACATAATCACATGTATATTTACAAATATGCAGAATTATTCTATTGTTTTTAGTAAGGCTAGAGACAAAGTCACTTTTAAATCACCATGAAATTCACAAAAATGTCCATGTTTAATAATAACAATAGATGGATACATATTTGAAAATTATTTATATTAGTAATGGGGTTATGTTTATCCCTGCTTCCACTTTACTCTCAATAAAAAATTGAAATATATAAATGCTGAATAGCCCGATATGTCTAATAACATTATATTTGAAAAATAAGACACACTTTTATTTGTAGCAAATATTATAAAGAATTACGCAAACGCATATTGATTTATTTAATATATGTTATACAATTTATAATTACTGGGGTTTCATTATTTCTGAGCAATGAAAAGGCCCTGGGTGTCGACTTTCAAAAGAATTTACTAATTTTTCCCTCAAAGCACAATTTAAAAAAAATATAAGCTGGTAAAGGAGCATTATTTACAAATAAAACATACAATGCTAGACCAAGGCCTTGTCGCAAATATAAGAATTAAGGACGCAAATGATTTTATTTATTTCTTCCTTTATTTTAATGTTTAAAAACATCCAACAAAAAAAGAGTCCTACTAGCTAAAGATCAACAGCACTTCATACTTTTCATTATCACATTATTATATGTATGTACAAGTATACAATATACAGCAGTTCTTTGATTTCTTCCATGCAAGAAGTTATAAGAATAACTGTTACCCCACCCCATTTTATGAAAAATTGGCAGTCTAGTGTTATACTAAGTTGAAACCATCAGTAATGCTCATGTATCAACACTATATTAAAAAAGGAAATTTCTAGAAAGACATTTCTACTGGTGTATTACGGGAGTCCACTATTTTATCCTTCCTACCTACTGTTAAACAGTACCCCTTCCTACTTTCTAAAATGTACTCTTTAAGTAACATGCATAACAAAACTACACTATAACTAAGCAATAGAGGATGGATTAAGAAACTGAAAGTGGCGGAGTTATGGATGGATTATTTTATACATGTTTGGAGCTTTAAATATAAATTAAATAAAGTATTCAAATAAGAATATAAGAGTGAGTTACTATTCAAAAGTGGTTAATCAGGAAAAGTTTAGGCTATTTTATAGTTATAAATTTCAATGAAAAAAATCAAAGGAAGAAGGACTCTGAACTGTCTGACAATAATATCAATACTAAGACTTTTATAGTCCAATATTACATCCACTTTACCAGAGATAACTTTTATATTTTAATACATAAAAATATTTTTAGTAATAATAAATAATTGTCCCACAAACACCCAGTAGCAGAGATTTTTTCATCAAAACTGATCAAATTAGAACTTTATGGTGAGATATGTTATGGCCCCTTGACCTGTCATCTTTAGAAGTTCATATTTGAAGATGGGGGGGGGGGGGCAGATGAATATTGATCACAGAAAAACATTCTCCACAATAGAGTGTAAAAAAAAAAGTCCGTCACGCAGGGGCTACACAGATTTCACATTTGAAGTTTTACAATAGAGAAATCTGCATACTGGTAATACAAGCCCACCATGAGTAAATACAAACGGTAATAAGAAATCTTTCAGTTAATTTTAATAAATTCCCAACTGAAACGGCTTCTGAATTGTAAAAATAATTTATATTTTCAAAACTCAAATTTTAGTAGTACAAGAACTAAAGAAAGGGGAGGGGGCGGATGAACAGACCGTATTTGCATAAATCACACAAAGGAAGGTAAGGTAAGGTTAGAAACGACAGGTAAGGTTAGAAGAAGCTTCCACCTGAGCGGAGAAGTTACGAAAACGACCGCACTAATCCGAACAATACCCGACCACAGCCTTCATAAAAGTGCAAATATCTCGGTAATTATTCAAGATAGAGAATAAATGTATGTAACAATATTTATAGTACATTTAATTTGCAATAAGATTGGCTCTATACAATTTTTCGATCCGATGCATATTAACGGAGATATTTCGAATTTATGAAAATCCTCCCCTCTAAACCCACCCCCCTCCCACTGGTCCGATTTAACGAACTTGATCTTCCTTTTTACATAAAACGCTTAAATACCGAGTTTGGTGACGATTAAACAAAAATTGCGACCACTAGAGTGTTAACAGATATATATATATATATATATATATATATATATATATATATATAGTTTTGAACGGACCTCATTTTCGTCATCTCCTGGGTAGGATCGATGGACATTTGAAGAAAATTTTTGAAAATCGTGTCATGAGTACGACCTCAATAGGTGATTTCCCTTAAGGGAAATCTGCTAATAGGGTGTACATTATGATCAAAATCTGCTTTTATTGTTCAGTAGACCTGTACTCTACACAGTTCTGGCTCTACACTTGCAATGATACTTAAAAATGATCTGATAATAAAGGAATGTTTGGGTATCGGCTATTAGTTCTCAATTCTTCAGACAGAGGAGTTCATTTATTTTTTATGCTGACAGTTTCAGGCACCAATGGTCCCCTTCTTCAGAGCTAACAATGAACAAAAACTATTTTTAAGAAATTTTTGAAACAGAATATTTTAGCAATGGTCATATATATCAAAAAAATTAATTTTAAATTGTAAAATGTGACAATAACAAAAGGAGGGAGGTAGAAGTTAAACTTATTATAAGAAATTAAAAAATTAGATATGGCACATACCAACTGTAATAGAGGAGGAGAAAGGAGCAAAAAAAAAACCAAGGAAGTCATTGAGCCTGTAATATTTTTAAGATGTGCGCATATGTGGGAGATATTTTTTGTTTGTCTGCTTGTTATTTATGCTACTGGGGTCTATGTTAATGTGGAAAGTTTCAGAAATAGTGATTTGTTGTGTCTAATATTGAAGTGTTGTTGAAATCAAAGATGTGGTTTTTGTGATGGCAGAACTATTTCTTCTTTTGAAATAGTGTTTGTATTGGTAAAGTCTGGTTTTAAGGTGTTGTTTTGTCTCCAATGTATAACACATTACAATTAGGTGTCGAGCATGGAACAGACTTTGTTTGTTGGAAAACAAAGTTTATCCTATCCTCATTCTAGATGTAACTTTCACGATAGTTTTTTTGCTCCCCTAGATTGTTCCCCAAACCCCTTCCACCTCTACCTGCCCTTGTCCTATCCTCATTCAAAATATAACTTTCACTGAATGCGTTGGTTTTTTTTTGCTCCCTGCTCCTCCTCTATTACAATTGGTATGTACCATATCTAATTTTTTAATCTCTTATAATAATTTTAACTTCCACCCCCCCCCCTTTGTTATTGTCACATGTTACAATTTAAAATTTATTTTTTTGATATTTATGACCATTGGTAAAATATTCTGTTTCAAAAATTTCTTAAACTTGTTGGTTTTTCTCATAGTTAGCTCTGGGGTGCTCGAAACTGTCCGTATAAATAAACTCGTTTAACTGAAGAATTAAGAATATAAGTTCTATTATAAATTTTACTAAAAAAATTGTTTAAAATTATAAAAATAGGTATAGCAGAAAGTCAACAGAAACAATGATAAACGATGGACACAATTATAAATAACAATGTAATAAGTAATATTCTTTTTTTGTTTTTAATTTCATATCAACATATTATTTTTTAAGAAAAAATTGGAAAAATCATAACTTATTTAATGAGGCATGAAGGTAAATTTTTGTTAAAGATCGGGCATGGTAACTTTTCACCTTCAATGTGAACTGCCAAGCCGAAAATTTTGCCATCTGTTTTAGAGTAAAAAAAATGCTTCCATCATAATAATTATTTAATTAAATTTATAAAACCATAACACTAGATATGCTTCATTATTATATAGTGGCCAGCCAAAGACTTTGCCTTGATTTAAGTTTAAATACAACACACAGAATTATATTAAGGGAACACTAATGTAAATAAAATCAATTAAGTAATTAAAGTTTTAGAAATCAATTCTTATTTTAATAGAAAGTATAGCCAATCAATGAGAGCTTAAAAGCCAGTGAATGCATTGACTCAAAGAGAATTTCAAATTATTCTAGTGTAGTGAATAAAAAAAATATTAAATAACCATATTTAGGAAAACAATTTTTATTCAAATTATTTAGTTCAACTTAGATATCAACCAGCTCTTTCTCCATTGTACCGGATTCAACATAAATCTTATAAGTCTTTATTTTCAGAAAGAAAACAAAAATAACTCTCTTGAACCCTCATTTTTTTTTGTGATTATAGTTGCGAAACAAAGGTTATTAATCATGTATGTACAAAGACTTCAATTTGTGCGATATTTTCCCTTTTTGGAAATTCAGTACGATGACTTCAGTAAGGAGCAGGTAAGTTTTGCCATTCGTTAACATTCTAAAAACACATTTCCAGGCCAATTTTTAAAAAGTAAAGGAAAATATGACTCAATCTTGGTATACCTTTCTGAAAGATATAATTACTAAATATCAAATAGTAAAAATCATTAGTCACTGACTAATATTAATACTTACTACTACTATTTACTCAAGTATGCCAAGCAATGGGAAAGCTACCACTCCGTAAACAATCTTTCAGTAGGATTAGGCCTTAACAGAAGTAATTAGGGTTTTCAATACTGAGCTAGATCATGTAAATATCCAATTTTTTTCTTCTTTTTTTTTAACGTGTCATATTAGGCACTGAAAATTGATAGTTTTAATAACGAAAACTTCAATGAAAAAATGTTTGACACCATTATCAAGAAATATTATTACAGAAAAGTTAGATTTTAAAAGTCTAACATACTGAATCATATTATTAGAGGTGCCATTAAAGAAACCATTACTCTATATTTAATACATGATTTGTGCTGAAATATCTTGGTGAAAGACTTCCTGTTTTAAAACCTGTTCTCAGAATTACACACCCCAATCAAAACCGTACAAATTAATGTAGGGACTTATTTAATAATAAAAACCTTAGCCCACCCCGGCTAAAAAAAACAGTTTATAGTTTACTTTATTTAATTAACCTTTCGATAACATATCCCGATTGGCTGTAGTTGCATAAAGTGGATGTTAATTAATAGCATTTATTTATTTTTTTGTCTCTCTTGTTCAATAATGATGATGTTTAGGAATATGGTTATGAGTTACCTAAAAACTAAATATACAATATTCGTTAGTCTGGAGAATATAAGACCCAAGAGAAACTATCAGGTAGAAGGTATTTAATAAGGTGACGAATTCAGGAAATTCAACATATATTTGTATTGATTGCTATTTAATAGTTCCTTCTACAAAATTTGTTTACCCTCTAATTGAGAGACCTCGGAACGTTTTGGCGATGTCTCCCATATCACTGGAGGAAAGCTCTCGTGTTCCCTTTAATCATATATATGCTTGAATTTCTAAATGGCAAAATGATTGAGACATAAACAACTGAATTTGGCATTTTCCAGTATCCCCACTCCTACCATTACTTCTATTGGAGACACTTTTTATTTTATTTTTTTTATTTCAAAACTAATACAGCATTATCCTCAGATTGAACTAAAGAAATATTTTATTTGCTTCGTTTATTGAGAACTGGAGATAAAATATTTATTCATTTGTAATTCTACTACATTTGTCCCTTATTTTCCTCTTATTCTAAACTGAAGTTTTGAAATGTAAAGGGCAATGGACCTTTCATCATAAGTATAGTACAGTATGCTTATTTTTAAAAATGCATCCTTCAAAGAAATATTTTGCGACTCGCAAACTGCCATTAGTACAGTACAGTACTCAGAACTTAAGAGAAGGAAAAGCACTAATGATGAGATTGGAAACATTTTGGAGGGCATTATTTGAAAATCCAGGCATTTGAAATTCTTTTCAGACAATAATATACCCAAACAATGACTAAAAATGAGTATATGTATGAAATAGCCAAGAATACTTAGTACTGTACTGTATATACAATTTTAATAACTTTAACCTGGTTTTCTCTCACAGTATCACTGATATATATATATATATATATATACACACACACACACACACATATATATATTTGGAATAGCATAATCCTGAAGAAGTACGAGTAAAACATGTAGTGAAGTGAAGAATAGAGGAGTAATATTGAGACTATTTAGTATTTTGGTACAAAAATAAAAAAAAAAGTAGGTTAATCTATATTTTGTACATTACTATAACAGTTAAATCAGATTTTATAAATAACATACAATCCAAGAATCAATGACCTTGGTAACTTAAATTTCATAAAGAAAACTTAGTAATTGATCAGACAGTTTTAAAGAACAAAATGGAAGCATAGGAAAAGCTAAATAAATACATGTTAGGAAGGGGTTGAAAGGAAGGAATTGATTATGTTCGTTTAGAGGACAAATATTCTTATTAATAAGTTATCACTATAAAACTAGATTAGATACATGCAGTAATAATTTCTATCTTATTATATACATAGGCACATGCAGAAATTTTTAAGAAATCAAAGTGTGGTTACATTTTTAGAATTCAATAATTTGAAATTTGACTTCTCAAACTTTTTATATTTATAGTACTAAATATATATTTTAAAAAACTGTTCTTTCAATTTTATTTTTCTCTAATCACAGTTAATTAAAATACACCATAAGGTAATAACGCACAGCATAATTTTCTGTTGAATTGGCTCATTTTAAATCACATTAGAATAACTACTTAACTATATCAGTATTTATACTTTCCTAACACCTTAACTTTAGGCCAATTGTTACTTGTAAGAAAATTAAATTTAACCTTTCTAAATAGTTACAAATCCTGATGAAAATCTTGGTGTTCGTATCATTAGAGTTGTATTAGTATTTCAAGTCATCATTTCATCACTAGACGGTACCTTGAAAGGCACCAAATAAATCAATTTACTCACTTTTTTTGTACACAAAACTCAAATGAGTTAAACAATTCTAACTAAAATTATTTCCTTCGGTATAGAACAAAATGCTAGTGTATCCTCAATGAATATTAAATGACAAACCTCTTATACTAAATGACGAAATATTTTATTTATTAAAATTGTGTAATCAGTTGAACAATAAATTTTAAAAGCATTTAGATAATTCTAAACCCAAATAAGCAATTTTTTACTTTAAATGCCATTAATATTAAATAATAATTAGTTTAATTATGAATAATATAACAATGTAAGAAAATTAAATAGGAAAATTTAATATGTAGTTGTTAACATTTTGAGAATTGAAAGCCTAGTAATTTCAAGGAGAATAATTTTATGATCTAGATTGTTAAAGAATTGAAATAATTTATATTTTTGAAGAATTAACTTCAGCATATATATGTGAAAGTAAAACAGCCAAGACATCAGAAAATGATATATTTACTATAAAGTTTTGCTATGTTGTGTTACTTTTAAAGCTCGAAAGCATTATTTAGGAAATTATGTAAGAGAAAATCAATTTTAAATAGAAAAATAGGTCTCTTCAACTTAAAGTCTGTAAATAAGGTTCTTAGCGTAAATAGTACAAGACAAATACAGAGAATAGCGATTCCTCAAAAGGTGAGAGATAAAAAATTATAAAAGGAAACTTAAAAAATAGAATTTTTTTTTTTTTCTAGTTTTTCTTGTTCTAGATGCAAAATATTGGCCTTCAGAAGGTGTTTTGGGAGGGGAATTTTAAAAATGTTCATAAGCTGTAAAAAGAATAAGGGTAAGATAACTGATGATTTTGCAGATTATGCTTGACAGAAGAATGTTATACCGTAGAACAACCATAAAAAGAGGAGACACCTCCTTAAAATAAGAGATTTTGATAACCATGTCAAATGGCAAGGACACAAAACCAAAGCCAAACTGCACATACAGAAGGGAATGGGTAGGTCACATCATGAGTGGATACAGGTGGCTTAACCAATCTCAATAACTGAAGATTCAATTTTAACCTTTAAAAGTACACAACGTTTCATAAAACCCTAAACCTCATATTCCTTTATTACAAAAAGAGTCTTCTTGAGTAATGGTTTTATAGTGGATATTTCTGGACAACACATCAATTAAATAAACGTTAACTTTGCTCTAATAATCAGAGAATTAAAATAGGTTTTCATATTATTGTTTACTATTTGATTGTACCAATTTATACGCCTAATTTATCATTTTTATTACAAAAGACCAGGTGAAAGCTAATTCAAGAAATGTAATTTAGGTTTTTTAGTTATCAGAGGTTTCATCAGTTTTGAAAATTCATTCCCATGGAGGAATCGGTTCAATTTTGTTTGTTGATCACCTGAATCTGAGACTTCAATGAGACATGCTCAAAAACCAGTTCTACATCCAACACTCACTCAAAGCTGAATTTAAGAAAGATAGAGTTTACCCTTCATAGATTCTGTGTTAGTATAAACAAACTAACACAACTATGATCAATGAAAATTAAGGAACAATGCCAGGAAAATATTAGAACTATTGGCTGTAGCAATCTACTGATCTGGCAGTAAAAGAAATATGATACAAAAGTAATTTAAAAAAATAGTTGTTAACTTTTCAAAATGCAGCAACTATAAAATAATAAAAGAAAAAAAAAATATAAATCACGAAGAACCTAAAATTTTTATTTTAAAACTTTAAGCATGGTTTGATTAAATTAGTTCTAAAAATATCTATAGCAGTCCAAGAATAAATAAACATGCAAAAGGTTAAAAAAATGCATCATTAATATTTTAAACTTGCAATAATACTTGTGATTTAAATGGAGAACAAATTAAATTAATTTTAATAATTGATTCTGAATATACTTAAAATCAATTTAAGTTGAAACGGTTCAATTTACCCTAACTTTTAATCCCTGACAAAATATCTTCTCAAGAAACAATCAGCTGAGAATAGAAAACTTAAAACTGAAATCCCATTTGTAAGAAAATAAGTTTAGCTTAAAAAGTTTCTAAAATTGAAATACACAATAAAAAGGTTCCTTCTACTAGCTAAATTTAACAAATACATGTTTCAGCATAAAAGGGCAATCTGAGTTGTGGCAAATCTGGAGTAATCTGAATTGTTAGAGTATGTAGCATAAGCAAAATTAAGTGAGGCCTATGCACTAGTATATATATTTTGTTTGAACGATTTGTCATCACAACTACTGTTTAACTAGGCACTAGTTCAATAAGTTATCCAAGGTATGATATTATTAGCTCAAGGGGTGAGAAATAACAGTCACCAGCTCTAAGGGTAAAAGTTGAGAAAAAAATAAGCCCTCACAACATGTTGGGGTGAAAAATAACAAGATCCTACAGTTATAACCACCAGATAACTGTGAAACTCACATACATACAAACATTCCTGGGCATGTATTAACTTGTATTAATGTGAATGACATGTAGAGCACTGCCATGAATACATGTGTATACTCACATGGTACTTGATTGGTTGTGGTCACATGGTGTATACACCATGGCCTGTGGGCCACTAAAATCCCAAACAACTATACAAATTCATGAAATAAAAAGGGTTAAGTATAATTAATTCAAAAAGCTTTTATAAAGAAGATATATTTCTGTTTATGTGTTTTTTTTGTTTCCCATTATCATTTGTACCTGTTTAACCAAGATCTCAAAGTAAGAAACTAACAAATAAAGAACCTATCCAGCTTTCCAGTAACTTATGCTGATGGCATGTGATGAAAGAGACATATCTCAAAACAGGCTGGTTGGAGTGTGCAAGAGCAAAGCAAGATCAAGGGCTTGAAATAAAGAAATAGAATGTTAAGCCCAAGAATATGAGCAACTTCATACTGACTGGGGGGCTGGTCCTGTCAAATTGGGGCACATCACACGTCTGAGTTGTAGTATACTCCACTACCTTGGAAGGATAGTTCCAGAAAGCAATAGTGTGGGAGAGGATGTAACCAGTACGGTTGGTTGCAAGGGCCAGATTCTCCTGCTCCTTAGGCATCATGAACTCAAAAAAATCTCTCCAAGAAGGCAAAGTGCAAATTTCTACATTTTGTTTTTATAATTTATGGCAGTGAAAAGTGAAATCATCAAAGAACAGGGGGAGAGCCCTTCTGGTCTGGGAGAGAAGAGCCCCATAAAAGTTACTGAAGTCTTGAAAGAGCAAAAAAATCTGCTAACAGATGGAGAACCAGAAACAAAGCCAAATTATTAATACGGCCAACTTTTATAATTTGTGCTATTAATAAATCCAGGCTATAGCGGATGGAAGAAATGGAGAGAGTTGATTAAGACAATCTATAGAAACATTAGGATTCATCAAGTTGTTAAAAAAATAAAATAAAAAACTGATGATTTCTTGAGAAGCATAATTGCCAATATCCAAAATTACTTGTAGCAAGAAAGAAACTTTTAGTAGTAATCTTCCCTGATACTAATAAACTCAACTTTTTGTTAAATGATAAGACCTTTTTTTATAATATAGTTATTCATTTAGATTTTGTTATAAAATAAAAAGGTCTTTGTGAAAAAAGAAAATAAATTACTACAATATCAATCCAATGAATGACAGTACAATGTGGAATCATAGATGATAGCTGTGAAGTACTTAAGTTTGATTTTTGTTATCAGTAGATAATATGTCACCAACATATAATTGTGAGTATTGAATGCCAAATTTAAGTGAGCATAAAATATCAGTAGGCTTGAAAATTAACTAATGTTCCAATTGAAAATAAACTTTAAAAACTATCTTTTTTTTTTTAGTTTAAAAGAGTAAATTTAGTAATATTGTATGTCTTTCAACTTTTACACTAATTATTAATTGATTGAGATTCCTCACAAAATTGAACAAATTTCATAAAGTCATTGTTCCAGTATTCAACCAACTGGTAGAAATAAATTTACTACCTTTCTTACATGGAAGGAACTAACAATCATATAATAAACAACAGATAAATGGTAAAACAAAATATTCCAAACAATAAGTACATGCATAACAGACAATAAAAATACCACCCTATCTAAACAAGTGCATAAAACTTAACAAAGAAAACACAATAAACTACACCATTATCACACTGGCATTTTTCAGAAGACAATTACAAAATGTGGAACAAGATAGTTTTAAGGTTCAGTATTCAAAATATATTTTGCCCAGGAAAACATAAATCATACAGAAAATGCTCAAATGACATTTCGCACAACAAAAGAAAACAGATAAAGATAAAAGTTGGGCTTTTGAGTTGATTGAAATTTGAGAAGAATAATTCAGAAGGCATTAATATGATGATCATTATTATAAAAATATGCATACATATATTTAAAAGTTTTATTTAAACTAAATACTGTACTCAACAGTCATAAAAGGAAGCACAATGAAAAGTTTTTGTTTGTGTTATTATTTTAATAACTCTAAGGATATTCACTATCTCATAATATTAATTCCAAGGGATAAATAATATTATATACAGAAAATAGTATAAAACCAATACAATTCTAAAGGAGAGAAATAAATACTTTCTCCTTACATGCATTTAAGGCAAATACGAAAATCTTAAATTAAGACAATATTAAAACTGAATACCACCTTCACTTTAAACATGAAATATTTTACACTTTATATAATAAAACATAAGAAAATATAATCCTTGAGGCTTTAAAATTAATAGTTAATAATTTATTTATTTTTTAAAGCATTTTTGGAACGTTTCAGTAATCTAATGTTCATTCAGTTTCTGTGAAACTTGCCATCTAATGTAACTTATTTCAGTTACACAAGAATAGTTAATGGAACAAATATCATATTATCATTAATAAAGGGAAAGTGGTGAACAAAGGAATGTTAAGGGAGCTTAAAAAACAAGTAGGAATTAAGAAAATTTGTAAATATTTTAAGATTGCTCTCATTTTTTTACCACGGTTTTGCAGTTACAAAAACATGAGTGATAATTCCAAGTATTATACAATAATGCATGGTAAGGCGACACATAAAGCCAATAGCAAATAAAATAACATTTAAAAATATAATTTGAATTAAGCAGAAGAAATTGTACGTTTATCACTCAATGGACATAATTCTACATCTGTTTCTCAAAAATCATGAATGTCTTCAGTAAATATTCTGAAATGTTACAACAAATTATTTTTTAAGGAGTAATTGTATTTAGTTTTCAGTATACACATTTTAAATATGAATTTGTGTGTGTGATTCTACATTTGTTTAATCAAAAAGTACTGAAGACAAATATCACATCACAGAGAACAGTGGATTTAAAAATTCTTCACATCACAATAAAAAAAATTATAACATTAAATAAATAAATGAAAAGTATCAATTGATCTTAAAATTAACATTTTGTTCGTACACAAAAACTAACTATTCTGCTATTCTATTTAATAAATAAATCTTAATTCTCTCATATATGGAATAAAATGATACTCATGGAGACTGAACCATATTTACACCCTGTTCCACAAAAATAAAAATATTAATTAAAACTTATGACTCACCAAGCAAGCTAAGGTGGTCAATACTGGAGGCAGTATCGGAGTCTGACAAATTTTGCCGAGATGAGACAAGCTCTAAATCACTTACTGAGAGAGTATTGCAGCAGGGCGATGCTCTGTCTTCATCCTCGTCTTCTTCAATGATCGGCCCAGAAGGAGGGTGGATGGGTGGGGGTAGAGTAGGTGGCTCCACAGCTCTTGCAGCTGTCTCAAGAGCATGGTTAAAACCAGCTCCCCCATCACACTGAGGTGAAGCTCCAATCAGGACCAATAAAGGATCAAGGTCACGAGGTAAACTATACCTACAGACAAATAAAAAAAAAAGATTTTACTAATTGATGTTTTGTTTATTTATTGTGATTTAACCTCAAAAGCGATGTGAAATAATTTAGCAAACAAAGGAATTATTGATTATCTTTAGTGATCCTTATAATAAATCAAACATAAAACTTCTTGCTTTGCATAATTGTATTCCATAAAAGCAGTTGTTATAATGTATAGGTTGACTTAATATTCAGTATATAGATCCCTTTTACACTTAATTGAATCTGAATACTTATAGATTGACTCTTAATGACTAGAAGTGAATTTAATAAGTTTAACTATGGTGGCTTTTTTTAAGACATCCATACTTTTCATATAACTCTTGGCTGTCGAGTCTTGTAACATATTCATGAATGAGGAATCTTGATATACATTTAAAAAAAATAATATTAAAACACAGTGCAGTAATTGGCTAACTTGTAGTACCTTTTGATAGTAGGCAAAATATGTTGCTAGTGTTACACTTGAATCTCATTCCAAAACCATATATATTTAATGTTTTCTCTTGCAACTGGAATATTTTTCTAGGTCTTATAAGAAAAACATGACTTAACATAAGAGAACCTTAATTTTCTAGCATACAAGAAAATGGTAGATGATAACAGAAAGTAATATTTGATGAAAATGACAGCATTATGTAAGTAATGCAGTCTATGCAATTGAAATGCATTGTTTCTTGGTACTAGAGAAAAGAACTGTAGTCAATGTGGTTACTCTCACATTTTTCTCAACTCTTGGTAGCGTTGTTCTGTGAAAGTCCCAACAAAAATGATAAAATCTACATGAAATTAAGTACTTAAATCCATAAAAACTCAATTATAAAAACATATTAGTGTTAAGAATAACCATAAATCAAAAAAGTTAATGTTTTTGAAAATTTAGCTAGTACATGCACGTAGTGCTTGAGCAGTGGTTCCCTCCCATTAACCTGTAATGAAATTGACATTGCATTTCATAAGCCCATTATAAATGGCCATATATTTTATATTCTGAGTATTCCCAGCACAGAGCACATTAAGATTATTATGTATGAATGCTTAAATGTATTGTTTTTACCTTTAAATAAGAATTATATCCAATTTGGAGTGAAGTCACCATGTGCTCTAGCATTTTCATAGATAACGCCGATGGATTTTGATAATAACATTCACAGCTCTTAACGTCGGTACACTAAGTAATAATACGGATGAATTTCGATAATTAATTCACGTTAAATGCTCTTTTTGAGCGTATTTCGATCGGCAGTTCAAAGTTCACTCCCGGATTAGCCCTATAAAAGGACCCTCTTACGAGGGATTAAGGTCAGTCATATTCGGCATCCTCTGGAGGGGAGACCCTGGTTCTCGGAGAGTTAATCCTTCAGCTTGTTCCTGCCTGCCTAGTCTACTCTATCTCTCACGGCTAAGTCAGCACTTCTATTAAACAGCTAAGTCCTTTTATTGTAATATAGACTAAGTATTATTAAGTGTCCCCCATTATATTTATAAAGGTGCCTTTTCATTTTAATTATTAATATTTATAATTGGTGAATATTTTTATTATAAATAAATTTATATATATTTGAATTTGGACTTGAGTCGATTGTTGGTGGCCCTTCCTAAATTCTTGTTAGTGGTTTGGTTGTGGGATTTTTTATATATTTCAGCTTCCACTGCTTATCACGCAGCCAGATCGCAACAAGTGGTAGCAGAGCGTGGTTCTCAACATTTTTTGAGAAGCCACAATAATTTTTGGTCTCACTACTAACTGTAGCTGAACCTTTTCTATCGGCATATTTTTTTTTATTATACGCTACGTAATTTATCGAGCGTCTGCCGATTAGCGTATACATCGCTAAATTTATATTTTATATTAAATTTTTTATAAATTAATTTTTTACCCAGTTTAGAGTAATTGGGGTTTTAGGAAGGTTAAATAATTTTATTTTTTGTTGTCCTGTTGTTGTGTCCACCGTCTCCTTTTCTTTTTTCATCATGGATGCCGATCAACAAAATATGACTGCACAGGATCAACACCACCAAATCAACGACTCTAGTTTAAGTGCTGAAGGTATAGAAAAATTAGTCGAATTGCAACTTGAAAAAAAGTTATTAGAATTTAAATCAGAATTTCATTCTTATTTTACCAAGCTCAACTTAAAACTGCTTATCACGCAGCCAGTGAATATAAGTATCTGGTTTTAGTTGATGCAATGCGCAAGTTATTGTAGAAAGTGAGTAACTTATCGTGGATTATATCTAATCCAAAGGCGTAACAGAACCACATTCGCTTCAATTCTTAAGCCTGGATAAAAAAGGTGGGTTGAACAAGAGAAAAAAAATATCGTCAATTGATGGAATGACACACTAGAAATAATCCCAGCGTATATTCTCTATTTCTATGTCAAAATTTGATGAGTAATAATAGGGGTTTATTGAAGGCTGAAAACAAGAAAATACTAATATTTCGCTTAATAAATATTTTTGAGTTACAAGAAAATGTATAGAACAATAATTATAGAGCACCAATAGTCTAACAAGACTGGTTGTATAACATTTTTCGATCTGACTCATTATAATGGAGATATTTAAAATTTTTGAAATTCCCCTCCCACTTTAATCTTTAGTTTTATATAAAGCATACAAGTAAAACTAAAGATAAGTAGCAAACTGCTCTTGTTTTGTCATTGCTATCATTAGTAATGAACTTAAAGTTCATTTATCATAGGAAAATAAACATTCTTATTTTATTTTACAAAAATCCACACACACACACACACACACACATATATTAGTTCCGCAACATAGGTGTTTCACCCAAACCAAATATATTAATAATGAAAGTAATCTCTTTGTTAGTACTGCTTCTAATTTTCCAAAGAAATTCTTTGACTTTAAATAATTAAAAATATGTTTAATATAGCGGCTATTCTTTGGCAGTAACTTTTAATTGTGTGAGAAGTTTTCAAGAGCTGTTAAGTAAACAAAGAAATTGTGAAAGGTTAACAAGAAAAGGCTCAATGTATGAATTTTAAAATATACTCTCAAATACTTTAGTAAAAAAACCAAAACCATTGTGTGTTAAATTTTATATATAAGGGATCTTTGTTCATATTTCAAATTTATTCTATCTCAATCATTGTTGATTGATGTGATTGCTATCACATTCTGGGATAGATTAACACACACATGAAATTCCTCTGTGTCATAATAACTTCAGGAATTTCACAACTGAAACAATATTCCTCGGACTTTTCACTTTTAATTATTCATAGTTAAGATTAGTAATTACCTTTTGAGAGCTGCAGCTTCAGGAGGAAGTGTATCCCAGTTGGTTCCTGGAAGAGCAATGGAGAAAAATTTGCACTTGGTCTCAGGAGAACAAAGCCTGTGAGAGAGCTGGTTTTGAGCAATCGTCTCAATATGTTGGTACCTAGAAAATTTCCTAACGGCCTCCTTATCAGCTGGAGTTGAATCGGGAGATGCAAAAATACCAACATAATCTGCTTCATTAAAGGCATCTATGTACCATTTCAAGGGATCCTAAAGAAATAAATAATTCTGTCATTTTATTATTTTTTAAATATTTAAATAATATGGGTATCCATTAAATTTAGTAGATGGTTTTTCTTGTTGACTCCTACAAAACACAATTTTTCTCCTAAGCCTTCATGTGTTACAAAGGTGTAAGGTTCATTGTACAATATGGACATTAAACATCTTAGATCTCTAAACATTATATATATTAGTCTTTAAATCCCTCTGTCAAAACATAGCATGAAAAAAAAAGAAAAAAAAAAAAAACATCCCTCAAAAAACAATTACCCTATTGGTCTAATACTATAACTCTCAATATAACATAACCTTCACTGAGTATAAAAAGTCAGGTGGACCAGCCATTATGAGATTACACTAAAAAATAAACATCTCGCAATTTAAACCAACAGATCAAATTCTGAAATTGGCATACGTATACCCACTGCATCATTAAGATTATAATACTTCTAAAATTACTTTACCACACCATTTCAACAAAAACGCACATAGTTACTACTCTCAAATAACCCTCTCAAACAAATCCCTATTTTTTTATTGACTCAGTTCTTTCCTTTTCCTGCAAAATATATATACCTTTCCCTCTCAAGACACTGAAATAAAGAAAATCATTTAGGAACTATACTCAAGACAAATAGAAAAGATTACATTGTTTATAAATGAAGCACTCAAATTTACAAAGCTAATAACAAACATCAGATAATAAAGAACATATTATGAGTCAAGGAATCAATATTCCACTCACTTTGATTAAAAGAAGTCCTCTTAATCAAACTCGAACCTAACTGCCTAATGCACATATGCCTTCACTCATGAAAAGTTCAATCTGAAGTACTATATGTAATCATAAGGCCCAGAATTTCAATGGGATGTTTTTTTTTTATTAATAGGTTGAAACAAATTTGTAGTATGTCTGAGGTTTCTTATCAATAACTCAGATAGAAAAAAAATTATCTACATAAAATTTCAATTAACGTTTCCTGTCCATTGTCTGTTGTTAGGTTAGGTGGCCACTAAATGAATCTCATTACTTGCTACATACAGCCATCAAAAGCTCTAGATCTCTACAGATGATCAAGATGCTGCAGCCCGTTCCGTATTTTTTCATAATTTGAGTTCATTGCTAAGTTTGATAAATATTTTTACTAGGATATAGACTTCAAACAAATTGTATCAAAATTGAAAGATAAAATTAGACCTTTCTGATGTAAAATACACAGATTAGGATGTCTATTCTGTCAATAAATAAGTGAAAGCCTCCAAATACCTTCAAAAAAGAATTTACAAACATCAACATAACTACAAAAGTCCATCACACAGTGACTGCATAAACTAAGCAGATTTCCCTCGTGAAGTTCAACAATAAGATAAATCTACAGACTGGCAACTTTTAATACCACAGTGAATAAATACATACGGTAATGAGAAATCTTTCAGTCAATTTTAATAACCTCTTAATGGAAAGCATCTTAATTTTAAATAAACAGGTCTGCCAACCACTCACCGGGAAAAAAACAATTACTGAAATATATCAGAATTAATTTTATTGAAAACTATTTACTATATCTAGTTATGTAATTTATAATGAATTAGAATGATTTTTATCTTAATCAATCAAATTTTAGTAGTCTAAGAACTAAAGACGGGTGGGGGTGGGTGTCACCAGAACATATTGGCATGTACCTCGTATAATAAAGGTCTCTTGAAAATATTTGGTCTTTAAGCAGTGAGGTTTGCTGAAGGCTGAAAACTAAAAAATATTCAAGATAGAGATAACATGTATATAACAATATTTACAGTACATTTAATTTGCAATAAGATTGGTCTATACAATTTTTCGATTGGACATATGGTAATGGAGATATTTAGTATTTCTAAAATCTCCCCCTCTAAGCCTCTGTTTATACCCAAATATAAATGAGTTACACGCTAAAAACTATAGTGGAAGTCAACGATTTGTTAATATAATTTAATGTATCGCAGGGTTGAGATCCTCAATGCGAAGTATTCTTTACTGAACACACTATGTACCAATATGAATATACAGTTTACAATCGAGACTTACAATAGAACATTTTTAATAGCGGTTATGACATACCTAAAACAGCCGTCACCATTGGCCTTTGTAACGCATCAAGGGAAAGGAAACTTTATTCAACCATGGTTTAGAAGACAGAATACGTTCAATGATTATGAATTATATGATCCATTACGTTATAAAAAACACTACATGCACAGGGGAAGGGAAATATAAAAATATTGAGGACAGTGAAGCCTTAAATAACAAATAATTTTATTATTAACAAATCCACAGCAATAATGAGTATAAACGCTTAACACTGGGATGGGGAAAGGTCAAAATATTGTGCAAAGTAAAGTAAAGCCTTGCCAAAAAATACCATCATCATTCAGCCTCAAATGAATTCCATTGCGAAGCTATATATAATTTATATTTATGTTGTATAAAAATTATATTAATTTATAATACTATATGTATAATAATTTTGAAGGGAGCTCATTTTCTTTATCTCCTGGGTAAGATCAATGGACATTTGTAGAAAATGTTCGAAAATCAGATCATGAGAATGACCTCAATAGCTGATTTTCCGCAAGGGTAATCTGCTCAAACTTTAATAAAAATAAAACAGCTATCAAAAACCAAACCATGCCTTAGAGAAACATTCTTAGTAGAACATGTACTGTAAAAACAAAATTATTTGATTCTACTCAAATATCAAAAAAATTACAATAAATGGGCTGGTAAATATAAATTTACAAACTCAAAATACATATTGTTTATTATTATTTAAGAGATCAATTTTGTACTAATTAACTTTAGCCTTAATTATTTTTGTATATATTTTAATATATTCAACAATTCATTCAAAATTTAGTACTTCATATTTTCTATTATTTGGATTTTATTTATTTAATTGGTTTATCTGATTTTCATAAAAAAATAAGTTTGTTGGCCTGGAGTATGGTTTGGTTATTTTTAAGTGTGCATATTTCATATTTTAATTATAAATTTCTAATGACAAATCACATTAAGAAGTTGCTATATTTTCATGAAGACTGGATTGAATTTTGAAAGATTTTCAAATTTACTATAATATACCTACATTATAAATTAATAACACATTCAATTACATTATTTCAGATATTCGTCACGATACCATATGGCGAAAGGATGTTAATTAAATAAACCTATTAAGGAGAAGAAAGGCACTGCTTTGATTAACCTCCAACATCTTATAGATTAACATAATATCCAAATTACACTTTCAATCTTGTTTTTAGCCTTATGTGCATACATTTAAAGAGATTCAACTTATGTCGTCACGTCAATGAACCCTAGAATAAATTCTCTATAGCATTAAAAAACTAGTAATAACCTTCGTTGCAGATTCTGGTATTCCAAGCTCATCAATCATAGTAATCAGCCCACACGTTCTATTTAAGTATTTAGAAAGTTCGATCATAGTTTGAACATGCTTCACAGACACTGGACTGTACATTAATAGAAGTTTTGGTGGACCAGTAGGCTCCCGACCTGAAAATCATTTAGTTTTATAGACAAGCAATTAAAAAAATGAATAATAATAATATGAAAAAAAGGCACAAACAGCCATACTTACTTTGCTCTTTATCCGGGTCCCAATTTCTTTTCCATATTAAATAAACCATTAATACAACAGGTATCAATATAACAACTGTTACTACACCAGTAAGAAATTTCGGTTCAGCCATTTCTACTGCAACACAAAACTAAGTTTTATTCATTTTAAAATTAAGGAAAAACTATAATAGCTCCATGTACATAAAAGAACTAGCTAAGGTACTCAGCTCGGGATACCCTTAGAATCTGAATTATATTTTTATTTAATCCCCCCCCCTAAACTGAGAAAAACTGTGGGCAATATAAATCATGATAATGGAGAGCATACATAGCTTTTAAATACAGCAGCTTAGGTACTCCGCAAGAGAAATATTTGGACTGAATAATGAGTGTGAATATTACTCATTGCAAGTCTGTACTATACATAATATATTTACATTTTCCTGCTACAGAATTTACTTTATACCCTATCTTTTGTGGCGAGTTAAATTCCCACCTGGGCAATAGGAATTTATCTATTGACGGAATTCATTAAATAAAATCCGTGATCTCACCCAGGATAGAAAAGGATGGTAACCTTTAGATTACCCGTCCCAATTAGCCTTATTGTAAAAAGTGGATGTTAATAAATAATAAATAAATATCTTTTAGCATTCTGGGACTTCAAAGAATCAATATACTATTGTTGAGTCTGGAATAATTAACTTTAATCTGTTTCTTATGAATTAGATTTTTCCGTTCAAAACTTCATGGGATGATTGGGGATTTCTGAGGTTTCAGATTGACAAATAAAAAAAATATAAATATATATACACAAACATGCATGCACAAGCACATGCACACGCACACACACCACACAAACACGGGAGAAATTTTATTTAATAAAAAGAAAGTTCTAATTTTTTAAAAACAGGATTTATTCAGTTACAAAAAAGGGGGGGGGGTTAATTTGCTCGTGAAAAGGATTTTCAGTAAAACCTCTGACTATGGACACTTCCAATTATTTTACACCAACTTTTTTATACAATTTATTTCTTTATGAATAATTTTGTTATAGTAATTCATAAGCATTCTCTGTAGTAAAGAAATTGATATTTAAAAAGAATAAGCAAAATAAATTAAGAGAATTATAAACGAACCAATAAGTATATGAGGAGTTGTGGAAGTAGTACATCGTGTACGATCAGTACAGTTTTCATGAACGGGAGTTACTGCAAATACATAATTCCCAAATTTAGATTTTGTTTCATAAGCAAATTTTAATTC
This sequence comes from Riptortus pedestris, assembly GCA_019009955.1. Classification (NCBI taxonomy): domain Eukaryota; kingdom Metazoa; phylum Arthropoda; class Insecta; order Hemiptera; family Alydidae; genus Riptortus; species Riptortus pedestris. The sequence goes on from CM032231.1 coordinate 58,453,526, forward strand.
AGTGTCACCAGGCTGAGGGGTGAGAGTAGCACTTTTAACAACCCAGGAATTGTCTTTCAAAGTCTTCAATACTTCCAGTTTATACGCTCGGATGCCCAAGCGTGGAGGAGCTACTTGGAGACGCAGTATTAAATGCTCAGGCATTCCAGTTACATCAACTACCATGAAGACAGTCCAATTTCGCAAAGGGGTTGCGATGTGATCTGGAAAAAAAGAAAAAAAGTCATCTTGGAAAATCAAAAGAAAACAACTCATAATTAAAATAAAGTAAAGCTGATAAGAATTACATATTATAATATTATACAGATCATTAACTCGAAAAATAAATTAATAAATCGAAAAATTAAGAAAGTCTAATTCATTATAAAATTTAATTCTCACCGAAACATACAAATAATACCGTTAATATTTCATGTGTCATGTTTCATTGTGACCACACATTCAATAGGAGGTTCATGTCAGCTTTACAATCTTGCAAGTTGCTTGAATATCGAGAGCTAACTTGAATAGTAGAAAAATACAATGAACAAACTTCTCTAACTCGTTTATTATTACTTAATATAACAATTCTGAGAAATTTTTTGTTAACTGAAGTTAATATATTTAATTATTATTTACTTGATTAAATTAAATTCTTAAAAAAAATATTAACCAGTTACTTATGAGTAAGTACATTGTCTCAAATGTAATGTCCAATTCAGCCCATTTTCACAACAAAACTTGAGTTAATTCAGGAGCCCATTTTCATTCATTACTTGGCAATTTTTCTTTTCTATCTTTTAAATTCCATAGAAAATGAGCAGCGGTTGTCACTTAATTTATATGACATCTAAATATAAAAGTATTGTTGAGTGATGATATAGTTTTTACAAAGTCCGACACATTAAGAATAGTAAATAACAAGAGGCAAAGTGATATGAGTTAAGTGTAAAGCTGTTGAAAGTATTTATCTGGTTGTAATATTTCCGTACAGAATATGAAGTTGTGAACAGGGACCAATAGAATGATAAAAAATTTGGTTATCATTTGCATTAATTATAAAATAAACCACTGGATTAAATCCATTAGGCAAAGCCATAATAAGAATTTTCAAATAAAATATGGCATAGTTTACATATGTAGGTCTGGGCAGCAGAGGATTAAAATATAATTAAGATAATAAGCTTAAGATAAAATTTACAAATCCTTGAGTATTTAATCAATCATATAACTGCTGATATTTTCCAATTATTGTTTAACCAAGTGATTTTTTGGTCTACAGTTTTCCCAAAACACATTATTAACAGATCCAACGGCTCATAAAATAGCTTAGAATTAATATGGCTCTCTCCCCTAGCATAATAAAATTGAACACACAAAATTTGCTATTGCATAAAATCTATTTAAATTCTCATTGTGCTATAGAGAATTATAGCAATTAATATTGATATCAATGCCTTCAATCAGTAATAATATTATCATATCTTTGAAGCCCATATAGTTACTATGTTTGATATTTAGCAATTGAGCACAGCAGTTAAAATCGAAATCATGAATAAGCCAATACAATTTAAAGCCTATATTAAAGTGTTACTAAATACTCATTACTTGCAGGCAATGTTGTACTAGGTTATTAATACGTTCTTTCAATTCTTAATTACAAAAGCAAAAATTCTGTTGTGGGAATCACATGACTTCCTTGACTCCATTAAATTAAACAAAAAACGTTTTGTTACATTTCATTTAAGACAGTAATACACAATATTTCTGTTCCAAAGCATAGGCTCAATAAATGACATAGAATGTAACTTATAAATATTATTATAATAAACATAAACTGTTCTATACACATTAGTTGAATCTCTAATGTACACAGTCAGTGGTATTTGAATATTTTTAGTTTTAATCTCCTTTACCCCCCCCCTCCTTCCCCTCAGTTGATTTTGATCAAAATGGAAGTTGCACGACAATCCCAAATATGAAATTTCAACATTCAGAAGTTTGCAGATTTTGAATTATGCAAGAAACATACATACATATGCACAGAAGGCATGCCAAAAATAATCAAAATGGGTCCAGGAAGGGTCAAAAGAGATAATTTTGTTGAAATATGAAAACCAAAAATTTTCACAACTACAATACTTCCCATACTTAGTACAAGCAAGTAAAAAATTAGGGAAGCATTACGCGTGGATTTGTTACAATAGTTGTTGAACAGTAGCTGTACAACATTGAATACACATTTTTTAAATGACAGATTTCAGATTGCCAAGATCCCACTCTGTGGTCTACTCTTGGTTAGCAAAAAGTTTGACTTTCAGTTTTGCTTGAAATGGTTAAATAATGAGTTTAGCTCTAGAGTTCAATATGAACCTATTATTAAATCATGGGATAGTTTCTATTGCAGTGGCATTTCTACTTGGCCACAAATTTGAACTAGACGCAAACCCAGCGATTCCTTGATAAATTGTAGAGGAGTGGTACTCTTTGCCTATTAGATAACCTAAATAAAGTTAACCCCACCCTGGATAGAAAAACATAAAAAAAAAACCCCTAATCAGCCATTATAAAATACAGTGGCAATTAATAAACAACATTTTTTTTTAGTTTTAAAGCCTCTTTTTTAAATTTTGTTAATCATTTTCAATACAATTTACATTCATTTTAGAGTTAACAATGAAAAGGACCTAAGCATACTTTTTTTAACTGTGGGTAGGTATAAGAAATCTCTAAAATGAAAGTTTACTTTGTCTATTTTATGTTTTGGAGGGTTTATGAAATTCTGAAATCAGGGAATGACTGCAAAAACTTCTAACTAGGTTAAAAAAATTATGCATGAGGCATAATCACATGTTCATGCACAATCTTTATTATTGCTCTCATGATTGGAGTTACTTTCAAGGAGGTCTTTAATTGGTTTATTTCCAATAAATCAATCACATTAATAAGATAATAAAAATTTCCATAGGGAGAAACACACATGCATGTACACGCACACAATCTATATTGTTGCTGTCAAGATTGGAAATATGTTCAAGGCTCAGATCAATCTCACCTCAAGACAGATAATTCAATAAATTCATTAACCCTAGAAGTACCAGGGGGGGGGGGCCTCCTTGAGCCCACAACTTTTTGTTTTTGTTCCCTATCACCCAATTTTAATGGGATATTTTTGATATTTTATGTATTCCTCAGAAAAACATCCTAGAATGAGGGCATAACAACAAAATGAAATAAAAAAAAATTCTATGTTGAGAAAACAATTTTTTTTTGACGTATGGGCTCGAGGAGACCCCCCCCCTTGGTAATGCAAGGGGTAGTTATATACACTTAAGTACCAAGGGGGGGGGGACTCCTCGAGCCCACTGATATTTAATACTACTTTTAACTAGTAATTCAAGTGTTATTAATTATATTACTCAAATAATAATTACTTTGATGTAATTTTAACATACACAAACCTTCTCAAGTTTTTTTTCCCCAATAACAAAATATATATATTCTCCCCACATAATTTTTTTTCATATAAAAAATATATTACTGAGATAGTTATAATTATTGCTCCTGATAGGTACTTTTTTAGAAAAGAGAAGATTTTCTAGGTTGTTCCCAACTAGGGGAACAGTTAGTCCATGCTGCATCCTGGACACAACATGGAGAAGAAATAGTGCTGCCCAAAGAAAGTAATTTATATTTGAACTATCTGAGAGTTTAGTAAAAATGTGTGTTGCTGAAAGGAGTGAAAATCTTGTGGGCATTCCTAGATCTTCAGTGAAGGCCATGGAGCATGCTCTAGGGCGAGAACTGATTTATCCCCAATTGGAGGAACAAGGTTCATCAAGTGGAAGGCTAAGGTGTTACACTTGCGTTAGAGAAGCCAAATCAAAAAAAAAAAAAAATACAACAACCTATCAAAATCTAAGCAGCGTTGCTTCAAATGTAAACGTTCAATGTATAACAAACACTCGGAAAAATATTATTGTGCAAAAGCACCGATAATTGCAATTACGAATCTGATAATTAGATTTTCTTAAATTATTATTCTATTATAATGTTATAATAACTTAGATATAGATAACTTTTTATTCTAATAATGTTTAGATATGTTCCTCTAGTAGAATAAAATTACATTTTATTTAAAGTCATTCTTTTTTCCCCATCCTAACTTTTTTTTTTAATTTTTTTTTATTTTTGTATTTAATTTTTTTTTTTTTTTTCACAGGTGTCATAAGAAACATTCATTAAACACAATCCAATAGAAATAAAAATTTTAAAAAAATTATAGAACCAAAATAAAAGGTTTTTAAGTTGTGGGCTCGAGGAGCCCCCCCCCCTTGGTAATCCATGCGACCTGGGAGAGGTCGGTAATACTAGGGTTAACTTACACAAATCAGACAAATTTACATTGACCAGGTTCATAAAAATAAATAAACAAATTTCAAAATTTACTTTAAAATAATCTTTACAATAATATATTCAATGTCAAAGACAAAAATTAAATATAATCAATATGCAAACTAGCTTCTAAAATAAATGCAATCATTAATGATGGTATCAAATAATAAGGTTTACTTTTAATCTCTAAAATACTAGTAAATCTTTGACCACTAGGTGTGTAAATATGAAACCGTATTTAGCCAATAGATAGCACTAGTCATCAATATAGTTATTATCAAATGAAATCAATATCATTTTCTTTTGTTGACAGTTGACAACAATTTTTATCACACATCAATACAAAGTTCATATAATATCATTGTTTGTGGTGAACATGCCAAATTTCGTGACTATAAATTGATAACATTGGGTTTTACCATTTAAAGAAAGGAACAGCAAAATTGCATTGAATGTTTGTCAAAGCTTATGATGAGCATGCTCTTGGTAAATCATTGTGCATTAAATGGTATAAAATTCAAAAGTGGCGATTTTGATATGAGAATTTAAAGAGGCATTTTCGGATGAGAATTATCCTCCAACTGAAATAAATATACCACTAGAAGCCAACTCTATATATTTGAAACCATGGGGAATGATAGGGAAAATGGGTTATATTTTTGAACTATATGAGACTGCTTGAAAATCATAAAACAACTTGCAAAATGCTGAACGCCAGGTACAACAGAAAGTCATTTTTCCTTCAAATTGTTGAAATTGTCCTAAGTCAAAACTCATCAACACTGATTACAAGGCCATATTGTTTTAAAAAGTAGACAACGTATTTTGTAAGACCAAAAGAGAGTGAACTATTATGAGCAGCTAAAACCTGAGGAAACAGTTGCAACTGAATGTTAATAAATGATTGATTTTAATCAATTAATGCATGATAAACACCCCACAAAGAAGGTAACGCAAAGTGATCTAGTTCTATTATAATGCATAGTCAGTCAAAGTAAACAATTGTGAAAACTTATTATGAAAATGGCTCTATGACTAGTACACCATAAAAGAACAGCAGTTAATAGCAGAGCAAAGAGGAACTCATGAACTGTCAGAGATGAGAAAAATATATAACTGACAATGGAACATGTTTAAAATAAAGTATCTTTCATCATTCTGATATAATAAATGTGTACTTTCTACATAAAATTCAGGTTTCATATTTACATACCTAGTAACATACTACTCTCCTACAGATCTAATATGAGGGAAAATAATGTTAAAAACAAAAGAAAAATTTCTGGGTGAGATATAGAAAATATATATATTAATGGCAATGAAAAAATAAATGCTAAACACACACACACACACACACACACACACACACACAAACACACACACATGGACACTCACACACACACACACACACACACATATGCATGAAAAAAGAATTCCAAATGCTTTAACATTCTCCCAATAATATTTCAGCTACTTCTAATTTTACTCGTGCGACTAGCTAATAATAAAATTGAAATTCCTGAAAAGAATAATTAAGAAAAGATGAAAAGTTTAAATGTTAAAACTTAAGTAGGACACCAATAATTCAAAAATTCATAATAATGATATTTCTATTTTCATCAAATAGAATTTAAGAGAACTTATTACATCATCTTATGAGCAGCACTTTTCACTCTCTGCCTTTGATAATCAAAAATCTGCCAGATGAAAGGAAAAATGAAGACAATAACAAACTCACAACAAATTCGAATATTGTAAAGAATAGTGATTTGTCCTTGCAAGGTACTATACTTGACAATACAGGTTATGTAATGAATGTTTACTAATAAATCAATTTATTTTTTCTTACAGTTAATCTTCTATGATTCCAGTCTTTGTTTAATACAGATAAAAATAGGTCATGTTCAAATTTCCTTCATTTCTTATCTTATATATATATATATATATATATATATATATATATATATATATATATATATACTAATTATTGAACCTATATTCTTCTTTGGTTTGAAGGACTGTTCATACAGTAATGCCTATCTGGTCCGTTTTGGATTCTGTACAGTTTTAGTATTTTCAGTGTCCTACATATTAGAGATAGTGAAAAGTTTCCCATTGAAATCACAGTTAAAAGTTCTTTGTTAAAGTAAACTAAAAAAACAGCAAGCAGTTTGCAGACCTGATGAATAAATTTTTCCCATTGTAAATATCTTTGAATGCGCTAGGGAATAGAAATACGGAATTTATCTTGTCTATCATAATCTTAAGAGAGTGTTTGACTCTTTTACCAAGAAAAGAAATAAAAGAAATATGGATTAAATCTTTGTATCAGAACCATTGTGTCATGAAAAAGCTGGGAAACAGACTCATTTGATAAGATGATGTGGTCAAACAAATAAAAATTTAAAGCCCTTTGTTAATTATATTGTTTAGGAATGAAACAGCTTTTATTTGTACAAGGCTAACACAGAAAGGTCATAACATATGAAAGTGAAGACAACGAATCCCGTGACATTTCAGATAGAACATGCCAGTGATATACTTATCACAGACACATCCCAAATATTTTAACAGAATGTATGAAATAGTGAATTGAAGAGGAAAATCATGCTAATAAATAGCACACAAAATTTAATCTTAAAAGCTAGAGAACTCGCAAAGTTCAAAATAATATGTGATGGAGTTCAGTTGGAGACTGTGAATCAAAACCCCTTTGGCTCAAAGTGTCCATAAATCTTAAATGTACTATAAAGCTTTGAAGATCAGCCATCTACATGAAAATTAAATTGAGCTGAGAGTGTAAAAATGAACTTGCATGAGCAATATATTCATTCAAGGCTTATTTAATTTAGATGTCTTTCTTAACCTGAATTCACAATTCATGTAATGAACTACTTCATAATTGGCCCATGATATTGAGTGAGGAGATGAACGGACCAAGTTCATAAGGAAAAACATTGTAAAATAACTTTTGTAATTACAGTTGTTTATATTATTAATGTCCTACCATTAAATATTTTTAAGGTTAAATTTTAAAATATAAACATTATTCATAACACATGCAAACATTCTTATTAGTCCACTAAGAAGAAATAAAACGAAAATACATCTAATAGAAAAATGCAACATACCAATCTGATCACCATAAGGTACTTTAAATAGGTATTTATATGTGAAAGAGTCTCCAGAAGGTGTGAAAGCTTGATATTCAAAGTGGTAAGCCTTTTGCTCTATTGCAGTACTCCAGAGGCAGTCAAAGTACAAAGTGAATGAAGAAGAAATGTCTGGTATCACTTCAAACTCACGGCAAAGGGAGGGGATTTTCACCTGGTTTTCGATGAATCTCATGTAGATCTCTGAAAGTAGAATGAATAAATCCTTCATTGTAAAGGCAAGGGGAGATACAACAGCAGATCGAGTTTTGCGACACTAACTCTTCCACTTGATATTCCAGAATGACACATTAAATGCTGGGCCTGTAATCATACTGTTGACTTTGTTTACGTAAGATCGAATGCTGACTTTTCCATATTCCTCTTCACTGTCGACTTTTCCCTCGAGGATATTTTCACTCTGACAAACTGAAATAATATACAAAAATGTGTTATATACTTAGATATGAAACATGGAACTTACAAAATTATGCTTTTGAAGTCTAAAATTGTTCATGTGGTAGGATGATTAATGTTAAACTAATTAAAAAGTCACAAGCTAAAATTTGTAATGCATTAGCTTGTCATCAATGTGAGATGAATGAGACTAGGAATTACATAGGTATACCTAAAGGTTGAAAACAGGAAAATAGAAATAATTCCATTAATTTTTAAGTTGGAGGGAAATGAATAGAGCAACAATTGTAGAATATGATATGATTTTAAGCCTTCTCTAAACTATGGGCAGTCTAATATTGTCACAGTCTCCCCCTTGTACAACAGCAATCCCAAGTGAAAAATTCAAATAGATCTTGCAAGAAATGTTCTATTTGTTATTTTGTCCTATACCTGATTCCTAGTGATTTTGACATGCACAATCCAGCTACAGGCATTACTTTTTCATAGACTCGAGAAGGGCTCACCCAAGCATATATAGCATTCATTTATGGGGCCATGCACAAAGAACATTTTAGCAGATTTCCCTTAAGGGAAATCAGCTATTGAGGTCGTACTCATGACGGGATTTTTGAAAATTTTCTTCAAATGTCCATCGATCCTACCCAGGAGATGACGAAAATGAGGTCCGCTCAAAATTATACATATATATTTGTCTGTTAACGCTCTAGCGGTCGCAATTTTTGTTTGATCGTTACCAAACTCGATATTTAAACGTTTTATGCAAAAAGACAGATCAAGTTCATTAATGGCGGAAATTGGACTAGTGGGAGGGGGAGTTTAGAGGGGATATTTTCGAAAATTCGTAATATCTCCGTTACCATACGTCGGATCAAAAAATGTATAGAAACAATCTTATTCTAAATTAAATTTACTACAAATATTGTTCCATACATTTATTCTCTATATTGAATATTAACCGAGATATTTACATTTTTATTAAATTTGGGCCGATAACGGATGACAGTTTCCCGCCAAAAGCTAGTTCGGCCCTTTGCCGTAACTGTTCGGCTCTCGTATGGAGATTTCTCTTTTGGATAACTTCATGTGGGAAATCTGCTTAGTTTACGCAGCCCCTGCGTGACGGACTTTTGTTATATAATACAGGAATCTAAAGGGTGTTGTGTTGTTTTTTTTTAACTTAAAGGCCTTTTTATGAAGCTAAGTGCATCTGTACTACCTACTTAATGAAAGAAAAATAATTATTATATTTCATCTAAAAAAACAATGAACCATTCCTAGCTTTTTCCCAACCACAATATGGGTGAAAAAAAAAACAGAGAAAATCACTATAATTTTCACATCTTTTTATTATTCTTTATATGTAATGAGTAGGAATTCCATCTTATGGGACTGCTTAAACTAAGCAGATTTCCCAAGAGCTGGAATGGCATGCATCAAGCCTCTATTTCTTTTGTAAAAAGACACCTATGTTAAAAGTAATTTATATTTAGGCTAGACATGAGATGTTTAGCGACTCAGGTGCTCAAGGGTTTACTGAAGACTGAAAACAAAAAAGTACAAATATCTCAGTTATAATTCGAGTTAGAGTAAGCATGTACAGAGCAACAATTGTAATAAATAACTTTGCTAATCATATATGACACTTTTGATCAAACAAATAACAACAGAGATCTAAATTATTGAGTATTATTGATCTTTGGTTTTGCATGAAATGTTTATATATAAAATGTGCGTTTCAATTGGCTGTACCTCCTAGGTGGGGTAATATGTACATTTAAAGAATGTTTTCAAAATTCGTGAAATGAATACAATCTCTGCTGAAAATTATCTCTACAATTCCAAGTTTATGGGATTAGTAGCAATATAACAATAATTATTTATATAAGAAGTTAATTAATTGTATAGAATATTAAAGTACTACCCATTTATTGTAAATATAATTAAAGACAAAACATTCAAAGAAATAACCAACAGACAACATGCACCGTTAGCTGCCAGGCAGTCATAAAGCATTACAACCCACACTTAAATATCCAACTTAAACATCTTTGAGCTGCGTGTGCATGTGGGTATATGTATATATAAATTCCCTTTTTATAAATCATTTAAATTTTTACATAAGCGATTTATGTAAAACTAAAGATCAAGTCTGTTATCGCCTAAAATCGGACCAGTGGGAGTGGGGGGTTTACAGGGGAGGAATTTCAAAAATTCTTAATATTTCCGTTATTACAGGGGAGAAATTTCAAAAATTCTTAATATTTCTGTTATTATGTCTCGGATGGAAAAATTGTATAGAACCAATGTTATTGCAAATATGATGTTCTATAAATGTTATGTACACATTTTCACTATCTAGATTATTAACCAAGATATTAGAGAAAGCTGAAAACTATATAATGCAAATATCTCGGTTAATAAAGTTGAGTACGTATATTGTCCCACTCAGGTAAACCACTGCACCACTATTCTGACCCTAAATTACAAGTGTATGTTATAAAGGTCCGTCACGTCACGCATGGGTTGAGTAAACTAAGCAGATTTCCCATGTGCTGGTATAACGCACTTGTGATCTCATTCCATCACATATTCTCTATGTCTATGAAAAAAACTCATGAGAAGTAGGGGGAGGGGAGGGGTGTTACTGAAGGCTGAAAACAAAAAAGCACGAATAACTTACATAATACTTGTGCTACAAAAACAATGCGTAAAAGAACAATTGTAGATCATCAATAGATTAACAAGATTGGTTCTATACCATTTCACGATCCCACTCATAATAATGAAAATATTTTGAATTTTTGAATTCCCTCCCTCTATACCAGCTCTATGCCATGTTCGATTTCTGCCAATAAGAAATATTATCTTTAGTTTTGACTGAAAAGGTTAAATGTAGAGTATGGAATAGATCAAAAACATTATCAAATATCTCAGTTAATATTGAAGATAGAGAATAAATGTATGCAACAATATTTATAGTACATTTTATCTCTCTCTCCCTCCCTCTCAGTCCCCCTCCCCTTCCCTACAAAACCATTTCTCTTAATGTTACTGAATCACTAAACATATTATGTCCTCTTTAAATTTTAAATCTGTTTCAGCTTCTTAAATGATTTCCCGAGTGAAGCCGGGTACTTTACCTAGTGTGTGTGTGTGTATATATATATATATATATATATATATATATATATGGTGTTATTATTCTTTTTGGAGTTTTGGTCAATGTTGGTGAAATAAATCTTAGTTTATGCCGATATTTCGAGAATCTTTATTTTCTCTTCTTCAGGGCTGTAAAATTACAGGTACTACTTTATAATATTGCACATTGTTGTTACACATTATTGTAAAAGGGTGTATTTTTTTTTTTACTTATTATTACTTTCCAAGACTAAAGATAACTACAAACTATTACACATGGTTATTGCACTAGGACTAGGGTTATAGTAACCTTCCTTGTTTTGTTTACACAGCAGGGTCACAGCCTTTTGTATGTTTTGTATATCTATAGTATATTGTCTTTGTTTGTTGAACTATATTATAATTGTTGTACTGTAGTTGTTATATCTTGATAGAACTATTTTTATGTGTTTTAACAATTATTGCTATAATTTGTTAAAGCTATCTTCATGTTGTGTTAAGATTATTATGTTATTGTCACTTATATTATTTTACAACAGTTATTGTTATGTACTATTATAATTATTGCTATGTTATATTAAACTTATGTTATTGCCACTTATATTGTTTTACAACAGTTATTGTTAAGTACAATTATAATTATTGTTATGTTATTTTAAATTAAAATTATTGTTATGTTATATTAAAGTTATTCTTATGTTGTATCTAAGTTGCTATTTTTATTCTTATATTTATTATGTTATAACAGCTATTTTTGTGTGTTATTACAATTATTGTTATGTTATTTTAAAGCTATTCTTATGTTGTACTATAGTACAACAAGTAGAACAAGTATAATTGTAACCTGTCTGTAAATTGATTTTTTTTTTTTTTTTTTCAATATTTCACGATACTTTTTCATTTCACATGGAATTGAAACAACATAAATAATTTTTGGCTTTGGTGTCTGTACCTTTTCACGCATAAATGGCTGAACCGAATTTTATCAATCTTGGTAAGCATATTACTACTAACAAAACTTCAACTTTAGGCTATACTAATATTCTCAGAGACAAACAGGAGTGGGGTTATAACAGAGGCCTAAAATTAAAAACAGCGATATTTCGTTTCCTATTGGTTTTTTGGCAAATATGCAGATGACAAAAGTTGTTTATTTTGTTATTTAGAGTAACTTTTGCATGCACACTTTTGTCGTATAACAAAATATAAATGAGATATACGCTAAAAACTATAGCGGGAGTCAACAATTTTATTAGTACTCATTAAATTGTTTTTAATATAGGCATATTATGACAAATGATGTTATCTCAGGTAAGGAAAAACGCCACAGTTTTGAAACTGCACAAGACAGTAATGATAATCATCGTTTCATATTGTCCTTAAAAGACTTGAATTTTAATGTGTTGGAACTGAAAACAAAATGACATTAAACAACTGCTTTCAAAGATTTCTTATTTTTAAGTGGATCAAATAACCAAAACCTAATGGAAATATATTCAAAGGAATATTAGTAGAAAGAATAATAAAAGTTGGACAAGATAAAGATATTTTATTGAAAAATAATGACTGATGAATGAAATAATCACTGATGATGAGAAAAAAAAATTAGTTTAGGGTCAAGGCAAGGTCCATTAATACAATTTTGTGTTCTGGCATTTCCCCTCCTTGCCTAAATTTTTACTGCCAATATGTCAGTGGGGGAAGACTAAGGTACGTTATAGTTGTAGTTTGCGTATTCTTAGTGGCAAATATCAACTGTTAATGTATGGAGGGATGGCTCCCTAACATTTCGGGCATCGGATCGAATTTTCTTTTATATTGTTGGACTGTCTCATCCAGAAAGCAATAAGAAACCTTGTGACCCTCCTCCTTCCGCCAGAAAATTGGATGACTGTTCACCAGCAAGAACTAAATATTTAGTTTGCAATAATTGACTAATAAATTAATGAGTTAAAATTAAATCATGCAAGCAAAAATAAAGACAATGACAATAAAGAGCTTTACACAAACACATTCATCATTTTTAATTTAATTTAATATACAAAGAACAGCAATCAAGACAAGAAAAAAAAAATATGATTTTTTAATATTAAATGTGATTTATTGAGTTTATTCAGTTTTGGCTAAAATAAAATCAGATCTGTGAAATTTATTTTATATAAGGAAAAACTTCTGCTGTCCAAGTGCCTTAGGAGTAATGGGAGAGGGAGGGATAAAATATGCCTCATTAACTTACTTAATACTACTCATAACAACACATTTCATTTGATGACTTTTTCATTTTGTTCAAATTTTGACATATTATTTTAATGAAACAAAACAATAAATAGTAAATATTTAATAAATCTTATTTATTCAAGTACAGACATGCTTTATTACGATATATTATTAACTAAAACAATAAAATACGTTGAAAACAATATAAACCACAGGAGATAAAAATTAATAATAATTTAAGTTTAGGAATTTGTGAAATTATGTTTTAACTTAATAACTTAAAAAATAAGGAATATTAATTATTCACAAAAAGAATTATATAGAATAACTCTTATTTAAAGGAAGGAAAAATAATAATACTCTTATCTTCATAATACTATACAAAAACATCACTTGAAGAAATAAAATAACAGAAAGAAAATTCAGACTGTGACTTGAATCGAAACATAAAATTAATATTTTTTATACGCTCGATATTCAAAAAATGGCATTTAATATAAATAATCTTGCAGCGTATATTATTTCATGCCTCTTATGTGTTTTCAGGAATTGTTGAAACCAAATATATTGTCAAACATCAGATTTTTTAAAGTAAATTAACTTTCAGTAAGTATAAAAATGTGAATACAAATCATGATTACAACAGGCACAAAGAATTGTTCCGTTTTAATAACAAACGACAAATTATACAAATGAAAGGAATTATAAATAAATAACATGCAAAATTGTAATATAAAGAGTTTGAGTGGATAAAAGAATAATTCGTTTAAAAAAATAATAAGAAATGCCACCAAGTAAGTATTTCATGCTGAATATTTCATAGAACAGTGGTCAGTAAATAGTCAGTTATGGAAATGACATTGAATATTTAAGATTGTTATCAAGTTGCCAACAACAGGTGTTTGAAAATTAAATGGGTAAAACTAAAAGAGCTGATATATTTACAATACAAATTCTAACTCTTTCCAAATTACCTGGAGAAGGTTTCGGATGGAAAATCATCTTACAGGCATCACTGGTAACATTTTCATCTTGTATCTTTAAACCAAAAAGAGCATTAGACTGTACATTGATGATATTAACAATGGACCACAGAGAAAGTCAGGAAAATACAATACCTGGTGAGAACATGATTTAGAATCGTTAATACATAATCCACTGTTGTGACTTTCATTGGAGCTGTTCACCATACACAACACATGTACTTGCTTACTAACACTCACTAATATAACTAAGCACCATGTATAAAAATATATTTTGAATAAAAATTCCTGGTAACATTTATTAACCGTTTTTATTAAGAACATGTTGAGAACATAATGAAACGATTAAATGTTACTTTCCTGGCTGTCTGAGGGCCGATTAAGCCAGGCATGGACATGAATTAATTTAAAAAGGCGAAAGCAAGCCCTAGACAGGATAAATAAATGAGACAAGAAGGCCCACAGAGAAGGAGGAAATCACCGGCTCCTCTGTCTCGGGAACATTTTCACCAACTACCTACAGCTGATAATCCCCGGAGCATAAAGGGAGGGAATAAGTGTTGCCAACAGTTAGTGGAAGGGGGGAAAATGACAGGGAATTTCCCCCTCCACCCACTAGCTGAGTACTACAATAATCCTACCTTTTATCCTCTTCCTCTTCCCAGAACTATTATCTTTTGATCCAATATTACTAAGAGTTTATCTCTGGTAATACCCCTAGGATTTCAAGAATTTAACTCAGTTTAAAGATCTGAATTTTAAATGCTTACTAGGCATGTCTAACTAATCACTCTAAATAAAACCGTCAATAGCTTAGACCATCAATATTTCTTCCTTATCTAGTATTAATCCTTCAGGACAAAATAAGCAACTCGACTTTGTACCTATTAATACGATTGTCAGAAATATAAACTTTCATTCAGGGCCCACGTAAGGCCTACTGGCGCCTTTGTGTAAGAAAGGATTTTGTGCGCCCCTTAAGGCATTTTGAATTATCTTTTCTTTTTTGAAGTGAAAACTTCTTTAGGCACGTTGTGCACCCCGTAAGGAAGCATTTGCGGGAGAGGAAAAAAGTATGAAATCGCGACACCGCCACCGCCACCGCTAGTACTCAACTCAAAGCTAAAGGAGCTTCTTTTCTTCATAACTCCTGAACCAAATTAGCTAGAGTTTTCGTTCGCATACCATTTTAAAGAGGACAAATCAGCATCTTTTACAGATTAAATTTACTATAAATATTGATATATACATTTATTCTCTATCTTGAATATTAAAGATATTCGAATTTTTAAATAAAATAAATTCGAATATTTTAAATATAAATCCGATATTTAAATAAATTCGAATATTTAAATAAATTCGATATTTAAATAAATTCGAATCAAAACTGTTTGTATCCTACTTTAGCTACCATATACCGATTGTATCAGTTTTAGAAATTGGTGATGATACTGGCTGTGATGATGGTGCAAGAGTTGTTGAAATTATGGATAGAAATTGATTTTTCTGAGTGTACTTAACTTATTTTTGTAAAGCATTTGTAATAATTCTGAAATGTAATTTTTTTCTTTTATGTAAAATAACTGAAATAATTATGTATAGTATTTTATATTGATAAATAAAACAATTCGTGGTACATTATTTTTTTTTATCACTATTATTTTTGTCATTTCATTTTTTCATGTAAAATAGAACATAACTGTTACTTATTGATAAATAACTAAAAATATTTTTAAAATAAGACTTCGTAAAAAAAATTTCTCAGCAATGCCAAAATTGAGCGATCAAAGCTAAAGGAGTTTTCACTTCTACCGGCAGTCCCCTGACTGCTTCTTTTTTTTTTATGATAGGTAGGTGCTTGAAATAAAGAAAAGAACTGAACTTTAAAAGTCATATTTATTTGAAGACTAAAATATCAAAATAAAATAAACAGAATAAAATCTAAATTCTTTTTTTGGGCCCTTGGTTTTGGCGCCCCTAATGGATGGCGCCCGTGTGCAATGCACACTTTGCCCTGCTTTCATTCATTGTATTAATGTGCATATAAAACTTTAATTTGGGTTTGTGTTAATTTAATTGTGTTGGAAATTTTATTTATATGAGAATAAAAAATTCCTCAGCTGATATACCAACATTCATCCTGTCTCATAGACCACAGGAACACTTAGGAAGCCAATATACCTTATATATGTCAAAGATTTTATATATAAACGTCTTCATTCTACAACTTCTGATTGGACGGGTTATCAGCCTTTTCTAGAGAGGAGTGCCTAAGAAATTCATTTAGTGACTATGTAACTTAAATAAATTCTTATTAGTCATATGGAAATCGAATGCAAATATTTTAATCCTTTGATTGCGGGGAACCTAACAAGAAATGTCGACTACCGCGATTTCTAAATCCCCTAACTGAATTTTTGCGTGGTTGATATTTATTGGTGAAAATTCATTTATCTAAACTTATAAAAGATATAAATTAGATTTCTTAATGATTCCCGGTGTTTTAAGCCCGGAATGATTCATTTCGATTACGATCCTATATTGGTAAACATAGAAAGAAGAGAATTGAAGATGTTCCAGTATTGGAACGATGGTATCAGACCTGAAGCTAGAACGTTATCAATTGTAAGAGAGCCTGGGAAGGGTAGAAACCATGTGAATAGTACAGAGCCTTCTCAAAGCCTATTCACTCAGGGCACTACTGTATGGCCAACCTCTCCGAAGTGGTTAAGACCTACTCCTTAACTCAATTGGTTAACCAGAGCCTTTATCTTTCATCCTCGCATAGACCTAACAGTTTGGTACCTAATAATGTCCTTGTGGTTACCTAACTCGGAAGCCCAGTTGGTACAGTTCCCTGTCATGGCAGTAGGGTATGAGCCTTGTTTTCTCACAAGAAAAAGGAATTGTCGTCCTATGAAGATTTGATTGAAACCAACAGCTTTTCTAAATTGTCAACTTATAACACAAGATTACAATATTATTATTGTTTTCGCCTGTATTTATTTTTAACTTCCATGGTGCTAACAAGGGCAATTCAATCACCTATAATTCTACATCTGAAATAAACAATTACTTTTGGAGTCAAAAGTAAAACGATGGGATGGCTAAAATTGCCTATGTAAAAGGGTGCAATACTTATATGATTTATATTTTACAACTTCAATTTGGTGCAATTTAAATCACTAAATCTTTATTTCAATTACAGATCACCATCAAGAGCTAGGACATTCAATATTAGATTTTAAATACAAAGTTCAAAGAAGTTCCGTCTTACTAAAGTCAATGAAGGTTCATTCCTGGGATAAGAAATAAAGAAGATGAAGATGGTTCTCAAAGCACGACAGAAACAGATGGCCAATTTTTGCCGGAGTAATATGGCCCGATTTGTTATCTGTCATCAGCATACTCCCTTCTGAGAAAATATTAAAGGATATATGAATTTATGTTTCATGGATTAGAAGCTTAGAAAAAATGTTTGTTTTCCTCAAATGATTAAAAAAAGGGGGGGCTACGTAGAATACTAAAATTTTAATGCTTGGCTAATTAACGACTGGCAAGTTCACGGTTATAATTCTTTCTAAAGTCAAATAATTTAAAATTAAATTCCATACTGCTAAAATATTTTAGATTTTTTAGAGTTTAGGTAGATTTTAATAAATAATTACACTTGTTCTCTAAATCTTTGACACTCACAGCTGGTTTACACCTATTATTAAACACTGAGGATGAAAATGTGAGTTATTTATGGCTGACTTCTTAAGTTCCATGTCACGTTTTTAGCAGATTTCCCTTAAGCGTACTCATGGCGCGATTTTCGAAATTTTTCTTCAAATGTCGATTGATCCTACCTAGGAGTTGACGAAAATGAGGTCAGTTCAAAATTGTGTGTGCTTGTATATATACATAGGCAATTTTAGCCATCCTATCGTTTTACTTTTGACTCCAAAAGTAATTCTTTATTTCAGATGTAGAATTATAGGTGTTTCAATTTGGTATTAATGGAAGCGGTCTTCAAATCAATATTAAAATATTATTAATTGAAAATTAACAAAATTGAATGAGCATATTTCCATTATATAGATAATGGGGAGGGGGGGAGCTAGTTACCCAATTTGAAAACGTGATATTCCAAGCAGCTTTTATAATTTGGATAGTACACAACGAACGATTCCCAAGTCCACTAGGTTATTGGAGTTTTATCTACAACCTACACCTGGTAATTGATCCTGATTTCCATGGGAACGACCAAGAGAATGAAGAAGGCTATAATGACATGCAGTGGTTTCCCGTTATCTTATGCATCAGACCATCTAAAAATAAAGAGGAAAGTATTCGCATCCCTATTCATGTTTTTTTTTTAGAATACTGGTGCAACTAACTCCATTCCTTAGTTATTTTCCTGACGGATGTATGGAGGAAGAGGCAAGACTATTGGCTCGTAGTTCTGGATAAAGTTAGTTAGCAATTTCTCAATTGTAAACGAGACATTCCAAGCTACTGTGTTATAATTTGAATAGACTCAACGAAGGATTCTCAAATACATTGCGTTATTATTGTATCTATAGTCTACACCACTCAGGTTAGCCATGCGAGTTAAAGCGTTGACCTTTATCTCACATGGCAAACCTAGAGTGGCGAGTTCGATTCTCGCCTGGACAAAGGAAATTATTTAGTGAAGAAATTCATTAAATAACATTCTAAAATCCCATCCTGGCTAGAAAAGGGTAGTCACCTGTAGATAACCCGTCCCAATTAGCCTGAGTTACAGAAAGTGGACGTTAATAAATAATAATAATAATAATATAATCTACACCTGGTAATTGTTTGAATAGGTAATCCCGATTTCCTTGGGTACTAACAAGGGAATGGAGAGGGCTACAAGAACATGCAGTGGTTCCCCGTTGCCTTCTGGATCTGACCATCCAAAAATAAAACAAAAATAAAAATGGAATAAATTCCACTCTAGCCCCACTGTTCCCTGTGACCACTCCAGTCGCCTCCTTATCGGGTAGCCTGCATAAGCTGACTAATGATAGGCATGTAGCGACCACTCACATACTCCTGAAACAAAAAAAAGAAGATAACCTAGTCAGTTAGTGAAAAAAGGTTAATCAGACTTGTGAGTAAAAAAATTACTACGGCGAGTGCCCAAGTTTGGACTGGTGTCTCATGCTAGCTGCGGCTGTGTTATATTGTGTTAGCTGCGGCTGTGTTAACTGCGATTGTGTTAAGTGGCTGTTGAAACTGTACCAATTGTAAATAGTGTAAATAGACATGTTATGTGTAAATATTTCAACCCCAAGAAGAAATTGTTTTAATGTTGTTAATATACAATTAAACGTCAGTCACGCAGGGGCTGCGTAAACCAAGCAGATTTCCCACGTGAAGTTTTACAATAGAGAAATTTCACGAGAGTCAGTCGAGCAGTAAAGGAAACGCCCGAACTAGCTTTTGACAGGATATCACCCGCCAGATTTAATAAAAAGTCTGTCACGCAGGGGCTGCGTAAACTAAGCAGATTTCCCACATGATGTTTTACAATAGAGAAATTTCACGAGATCCAAGCAGTTAACGAAATGACCGAACTAGCTTTTGGCGGGAAAGTCCCTCGTCCGTTAGCCGCCCAGATTTAATAAAAATGCAAATATCTCGGTTAATATTCAAGATAGAGAATAAATGTATATAACAATATTTATAGTAAATTTAATTTGCAATAAGATTTATTCTGTACAAGTTTTCGATCCGACGTATAGTAACGGAGATATAACGAATTTTCGAAAATCCTCCCCCTCTAAACCCCCCCCTCCCACTAGTCCGATTTTAGCCGTTAATGAACTTGATCTTTCTTTTTACATAAAACGACTAAATATCGAGTTTGGTAACGATCAAAGAAAAATTGCGACCGCTAGAGCGGTAACAGAAATATATAGATAGATAGATAGACCTATATATATATATATATATATATATATATATATATATATATATATATATATATATATATACAGTTTTGAACGGACCTCATTTTTGTCATCTACTAGGTAGGATCGATGGACATTTGAAGAAACATTTCGAAAATTCCGTCATGAGTACAACCTCAATAGCTGATTTCCCTTATGGATTTTAAACGATGTCGAGAGTGGCTTGCAGAAGAAACTTGTAGCACAGAAGTACAAGATTCCATCAAGCACTCTCTCGACAGTGATAAAAAATAGGGATGCAATTCTGAAATGCCAGGAAGCTGGAGGAGGAGAAGAAAGAAAAAAGTTAAAACAATGCAAGTTTAATTCGGTAGATGACGCAGTTCTGAAGTGGGTGACAATGGTGCGGAGCCAAAATTTGCCTCTCTCGGGACCACTTATAAAAGAGAAAGCAATTACGTATGCCGAAATGTTAGGTATTGATGACTTTCAAGCGAGTTCATGGTGGTTGGACAAATTTAAAAAACGCCACGGAATAACAGAGAAGGTTGTATCAGGGGAAAGTTCGAGCGTATCAGGAACGACTTGTGAACAGTGGAAGCCGAAGTTACATTTAATATTAAAAGTCCGTCACGCAGGGGCTGCGTAAACTAAGCAGATTTCCCACGTGAAGTTTTACAATAGAGAAATCTGCCTAATAACAACTGTAGTAGTAAGAAACCTCTAAACCTAAAACATCATTTAGGGCGTAATAACCCAGAAGTTTCTAGCCCCAAAAAACAGTTAACCTAACCTGTAAACCTATTCACGAGGGACGAATAGTTATGGAAATGGCCACCAGAGCTCTCGGCGGAAAGTCCGAACATGCAGATTACAAATGCAAATATCTCGGTTAATATTCAAGATAGAGAATAAATGCATATAACAATATTTATAGTAAATTTAATTTCCAATAAGATTGGTTTTATAAAATGTTTCGATCCGATGCATAATAACGGAGATATTTTGAATTTTTGAAAATCCCCCCCTCTAAACCCCCCCTCCCACTGGTCCGATTTCAGCCGTTAACGAACTTGATCTTCCTTTTTACATAAAACGATTAAATACCGAGTTTGGTGATGATTAAACAAAAATTGCGACCGCTAGAGTGTTAACAGACAAATATATATATATATATATATATATATATATATATATATATATATATATATATATATATATATATATATATATATATATATATATATATAGATATATATATATAGATATATATATATATATATAGTTTTGAACGGACCTCATTTTCGTCATCTCCTGGGTAGGATCGATGGACATTTGAAGAAATTTTTCGAAAATTCCGTCATGAGTACGACCTCAATAGCTGATTTCCCTTAAGGGAAATCTGCTAAAAGATTATCAACCAAATGACATTTTTAATATGGATGAATGTGGACTTTTTTATAAAAGACTTTAACTTTTAAAAATGATAAATGTTTTGGTGGGGTAAAATAGTAAAGAAAGAATAACTGTCGTTCTTTGTGCTAACATGACTGGTTCGGAAAAACAAATAGTTTTAGTTATAGGAAAAAGCAAGCAACCAAGATGCTTCAAAGGAATAAAATCTTTAGAAGTGGACTATGACTACAACAAGAAATCATGGATGACAAGTGAAATATTTGAGAAGTGGATTAGGAATTTTGACAAGAAGATGATACGACAAAATAGAAAAGTGGTCCTCTTCTTAGACAATTGCCCTGCACATCCTCATCACTTGAAACTGGCGAATGTCAAACTTGAATTTTTTCCACCTAATACGACATCAAAACTACAACCAATGGATCAGGGTATAATTAAAAATATGAAGGTACATTATCGGAAACAAATTCTGAGAAGGATGATTAACGCATTAGAAAATAATCAATCCCTGGATAAGTTTATTGACTTACGTGTTTGCGTCACAGAGTTAGCCAAGGTTTGGCAAACTTATGTTACGGACACTACGATAAAAAATTGCTTCATCAAAGCTGGTTTTGCAAAAAAACCAACAGAGGAAGCGACGGACGATTTACCAGACATCAACGCCTGCTGGAATGAACTGCAATCAATTGGAGCAATAAATAAAAACATCATCATGATGGACTATTTAACAGTAGGCGAGGACTTGATTGTAACTGAATACCCTACTGATGATGCAATAGTAGAATCGGTGAAAGATCATGAACAGCAAGAGGACGACGAAACGGATGACACAGATGAAGCTCAAAGACCCAAACCATCGAAGGCAGAAATGCTGGCCGCTTTTGAAACCATAAGACATGGTTTTCAGGGTACTGAAGAAGTGCCCGATAATATTTTCCAAATGTTAAACGAGTGTGAACATTTGTATGAAAAACTTCTAACACCTGTATAGCAAGATATTAGAAAATATTTTTCCATTCTTGATAAATAAATTAGATATTAATAAGTGTAAACTGTTATCTGTATTCCTATTGTTTCATAAATTGTTTAGTAATGTGTACATTAATATAAGTTATTAAAATGTTTTTTTGGTTTTATTATTTACATGCATACATATTTGATATTGATAAATAAATTGTGTTTTGTCTGAGTATTTTCATTTATTTCTAACCTCATAAGCTATATTATACTATATTAACAAGGATTACACAGTTGTAATGGTATTTTAAATTGTATAAAAAAACGGTTTCTATATAACGAAGATTGTATATAATGAACTTTTACGTTGGATCCTCCAATTTCGTTATATGGAGGTCCTACTGTATATATATATATATATATATATATATATATATATATATATATATATATATATATATACACACACATATATAGTTTTGAACGGACCTTATTTTCATCATCTACTAGGTAGGATCGATGGACATTTGAAGAAAAATTTCGAAAATTCCGTCATGAGTACAACCTCAATAGCTGATTTCCCTTAAGGGAAATCTGCTAAAAGTGAACAGGACTATTTATTTTTCCCTCAGTCCAAGAAAGGCATTAGCCAGTATTAGTATGCGGGCTACAACTTGATGGACTCTCTAGTCTTGCCCACTTACATGTTGCAAGTAAGAATGTTAGGCAAGGAGGGGGACATTACGTTATTCTGATAAGATTATCAGGAGAACGCATTAAAAGAAAAGAGGTAAGGCATACTTCCAGGATGTAACGATGAGGAATAATTATGCATAATAAATTTGTGACCCTCCCGGAATTAAGCAAAAATAACTTATTACTAGTTCGACCAATTTTGAATATGATGAAAAAACCTGAATCTAATAACTTATTATGGTTGCCCTGTCATTTTGTCTTCCTTAAAGTAATTATAGAAATTCGACACAGTATCGGTTCATGGTAACAATTCGAATACCACAATATCTCTTGAATGGAATGACCTAAACAGGGCAAGAAAACGTTTGATTATAATTTGTAATCGCTTTAAAACAAGGCTTCGCTACTGAGTAAAATGTATGCCACAATTTGAAGGTGCTTAGTCGTATTTATTGGTTAACATTTTTCAAGAGTCGCGACTGCAAAACGCTGTCTCCGAAACGTAAATAGTGAGGTATTCAGCCTGTGCCAGAAGGGCTCACCTGTACAAATTTTATATATATATATATATATATATATATATATATATATATATATATATGATTTTTATAATGAACAACCCTCAACCTTTAAAAGACGTTCATTTTGTCGTAGTCTTGTATACTCTAAATAAAGTTTTCTAGATGTATACGTCGTTGCTCAGCTCTTCAAAAAGAAGACATTTTATTTTAATTACTAGACTTATTTTTTTTTTAAATGAAAGGCCTTACGATCTATGATCAGCAGCATTTTAATTACGAAGCTGAATCAATAGCTAAGCTTATTTTTAATCAATTTTCTTTTAATGCCCAGGCCTTTGACAGCGTATTAATAAGCCTCTCTTTCAGGTAAAAATATTATTAAATTCTAAAAAAGTATTCTTGAAATATTATTTTCCTTTTTTTAGTATGTGAATGAATATATGTTGTGGATGAATGAATGTGAATAAAGTAAATTTTATTTTCGTTTCAGAAATTTACAGAAGCTTGGGTTAGCCCATCAGTTTGAGTGACTAGTTTTTTCCTCATTGGAAATAACTGTAAACTTATACTATTGAATTTTAAATAAAATAATAAATACTTAAGGAAACAAAAAAAAACGAAATAGAAATTTACAGGATGGAAAATATTATAATGTATAGTTTTATAAATAATCAAATTCATACTTTATTGCTCTACTTGCATAATTGTAAAGTAATGAATAATTCTCTCCATTTAATATTTTTCTTACTTGGTTGTCCCAAACGAATCTCTCCTGAATTCCGTGAGGATAGGGCAGACTGCAAGGAAGTGAAAAATAGCTGGCTCCAGGAGGTTGCACAGTGAGGAAACAGAAGCGTCATCCAAACTCCAAAGTTTCTTGTTCAGATTCAGTGTCTCTGTCCTGCTCCTCATCACCGTACCAATCATACGAATACTATCATCATCGTTAATATATGAAAGTTGCTTTGACTCAAATTTTAATGTTGTATAGCACATTTTTAGAATGTAATTCTGCCTTCACTAATGTCACGCTCAATATATTTTCTTCTAACTTTGAACCACTGACACTACATTATCAACACTATCCGTTCGTCGTGGTCCCGGTGTGCTCAGGAAATGCTCAGGAATATTCATGTCTATCTTACCAAACGATGTCACAGAACCAGGCCAATTTCCGGGAGATAATTTTCTGCGCCAATTGGTTTGTCAATCGTGTTTTTGGAGAGTTGAGGGCTTAAAGAATATTTTTAAGATAGAGTCTGAGGGTGATTACATATAGAGAGGCATCCTTCCAGTTTCCAACAGGAGTACATAGTTGGCTTTGGTATTTGGTAGGTTAAATAACCGCTTAAGGAAGCTTCTCTGCACCTGTTCTACCTTGTCATTCTGCTTGCCTCTCCAAACCTGAGCTCCGTACACAGAGAACGGTTTTGTTTTTAGTAAGTTATTCTACAACAATTATAGAATAAGTTACTAAGGACATAAGGACAATAGAAAGATGACTGATATCGACTAACTAGCAACAAAAATGACTACTACTGACATAACTACACTATCACCAACAGACCTCAACAAGATAGTACAAACAAAAATACACCAAGACTGGCAAAAACACTGGTTACGTACTGACAACAAACTATTGGAAACAAAACTCAAACAAATGGGGGAAATGTTACTGGATGGTCAAAGAGACATTACGCAGATTCAAGAAGAGACGAAGTCGTCCTCACAAGACTACGTATTGGATATACATACCTGACACATTCTTACACAATGAACAAAAAAGACAAGCCTACTTCTACTCATTGCAACACTGGACTAACTATAAAACAACTACAAACAGAATGCAGATTATAAACTTACTTAAACATTCCACATTACTTGAACGAACTACTGACTGGGGGTAGCCCACATATTGCCACGATTCTGACATATTTGAAAACAATTGGGCAGCTTGAGAGTATTTAATTACATATTTTAATTTTTTTTTAATGTGTGTGAGTGCGTTCATATGTGTTTGTGAGACATGTTTACATTTGAATGATGCCTGTTTTTATGAATAATTTTGTTTCAAAGTTACCAAGTTTACTTTTCACTTATTTATTTACCACCTGTTTCTAGTTCTATGTTGAGTTCGTGTTTCTTGTTTCTTTTGTGTTCCGTTTTCTTAGTTATGCTCTTTATATTATTTCGTGTTCCATTTTTTGTTATTTTGTATACTTGTTTTTTGTTTTTTTCCCCCCATGTTTAAGAAGAACAAAGTCACCATAGTTGCGGAGCTCTACATAATAAATAAATAATATAACATTTATAAATTCTATAACAATACCAATGCAAGTGTCGTCGTTGCGTTCTGTACAATGGTTTATTATTTCAAAACGCTCTCATTTCATGACAAAAAACGAAAACCTTTGCTTATTTGAGTTGATTTAGAAAATAAGTTGAAACTAGTTTCATAAAATAATTTTTTTTTTTTTTTTTTTTTTTACAAAAACGTTGTAATACTTATAAGAGTATTTAAGATCTACTATCGCTTCTCCGAACTGTATTGCCTCTCACTACAGAAGCCTCATATTAGCAGTCACCCTTCACAGAAATATATATTGTTTATTAATATATTTTATGTATTTTCCCCGATTAGTGCCTTATTGCTGGAGATATTTGGTCTAGGAGATTGAAAATTTCATAATTGGAAACTGTAGATCCAAAACTATGGCTCCAATCCTAGCCAAAAATATTGAACGTACGTGAAGGGACTTATATTCAATTATATTTAATTCAATATTGAATTAAAATCAACTCATGAACAAGGAGAAGTTTCCTTTTGAAGGTGACAATAGCTGACTTCGGTTCTAATTAAAATTCTAATCTCTTTTTGACATATAAAGATGTTCATAAGCTTATACTTGGAGCGGCATGATCGGGTGTAGGATTGTAAACAATCCCCACACCCCCCCCCCACATATTTCCATTAAATTTCATGCCGTAAGAATTAATTAAGTTCTTTAAATGTTATTCATTAACGTACACTTTATGCGATCTGGCTATTTGGGACAGGTTATCTCTAGAAATGAGGGTTTACTGAAGGGTAAAAACCAAAAAGCGCGAAAAATTCGCTCGATATTTGATGTTATTATTTATACTGGTTACCACCCATTTCTAGCAAGGGTGACACTAAGGATTTTATTTAGTAACTTCGTACCAAAATAATTCCTAATGCCCAGATAATACACGACTCAAGGATTACCAAGTGAAATTAAGATCTCACCCCATAAGGGAAACAGCTATTCCGATAGTACTCATGACACGATTTTCGTAAACTTCCATCATTATCAATCTGTCCTTCCGAGGAGATGACGAAAATGAGGTCTGCTCAAATTACACACACATATATACTTCCCAGTTACCACCGTAGACGTCGCAATATTTGTATAACACCTACCAAATTCGATATATAAGCGTTTCATGTAAAACTAAAGATCAAGTTTATTAACGGCTGAAATCCGACTTGGGGGAGTTGGTGTAGAGAGGGCAAAACTAGATAATTCAAATTATCTCCGTTAATATGAGTCGGATGGAAATGTTGTTTATAACCAATCTTATTGCAAATTATATTTTCTATGAATGCTGTACGTACATTTTTTTCTCTACCTTGAATATTAAACGAGATTTTAGCATTTTTTAATGTTCAACCTTCAGTTCAATTTTAGTTACTGCACTTTCAATAAGCGAAAATGTTATGAAACGTCTTATTCCAAGCTTAGATACCAAATATTGGTCTCTATTAGGATACTTTACATTTTACTCTTTCGTTCAACGCTAATGTTATAGTCATTAATGGCTGAAATTGGACCAGAAGAAGGGGAGGTAGTAGAGGGGGAGCTACAAAAGTAATCAATCTAACAACAACAAGCACGTGGCTTCTACTGCACTACACTAGTAACTGACTCTAAACCTTTTTATAGGAGAGTTAGGTTAATTGGTAACCAGGGGCAACGCTATCGCACAACACAGCTGCTACATACTATATATTAATAATTTCTTTAATTACCAATGAGATGGACGTTATTGATATAGCAACATACTCGTTCATGGGATTGTCATTTATCATCTTCAAGAAGTATATCACCTATAACATTAGAGTTAAACATTAGAGCAGAGCTATTACTAAATGAATATTTGAATGTATTTGTTCAACAAAAGTGTCCGTACGTTTTTACCACAATATGATACAATGTTGAATAATTTGATGGCACTGCCTTATACTTGACAACAGAAAAGTAATTGATTGAGGACCTCCCCTGCTCCTAAACGCCTTACGCTTTCTTCCACATCGCACATCGTCACATTTCTATAAACGCTGTCACCTTACACTTCTTAAACTGTGGATGAACAAGTAAACTACTTCGTGCACATTTTTTTATGTTTGGCCTCTTTCTCCGAACCATTTTGTCTAAGTAATGAATATACCTTGTGATTTCTCAGCGACAATGTCAAAATTTCTTCTATAAACTACTTAAATAAATATTTACTATTCCCCACGACCGACAAAAAATGAAATTTGATGGACATATTATCTGAAAAATAATTCAGAAATCCTTAAAAGTACTTCGTAGATAGCTTCTGTTCAAGCATTTCGTGAGTACAATCCACCGTCAAAGAAACTTTCTAGGAAGGAACTAATTGGCGATCCCATTACAAGTCTTTAATTTTAAATAAAATAGATTGTAAATATCAAATTAAAAATGAATAAACATAAAAGAAGTGGTTTAAAATAAAAGGCCATCGCTGCAATTAAATTTCTTCATTAAGTTCTGGAGAATATTCAAGCGGAAAGAAACATTTGATTGAATATCTTTGTAAGCAATATCCCTGTTATTATGAGTCAGAACGAAAAATGTTGTAGAACTAATCTTGATAACTAGTGGTGCCCTATAATTGTTTTTCTATACATTTTTCGAAGCCCAAATATTAATATGGGGCTCAGGTTAGCCAAGTGAGTTAAAGCGTTAGCCTTAATCTCACATGTAAAACTAGAGTGGCGAGTACGATTCTCGCCTGGGCAATAGGAATTTATTTAGTGATGTACTCATTAAATAAAATCCTTAGTCCCACCCTGGCTAGAAATGGGTGGTAACCAGTAGATAACACGTCCCAATTAGCCGTAGTAGCACATGGTGGACGTAAATAAATAATAACATCAAATATCGAGCGAATTTTTCGCGCTTTTTGGTTTTTACCCTTCAGTAAACCCTCATTTGTAGTCATCGGATTTTTATTTATAAATTGGAAATATATGAAAAGAAGAGATCATTCTCTTGTCGTCGTGTGTCGTTCCAGCACGTGGGAAATGTGCTTAGAGTACGCAGCCACTACGAGACAAACTATTTTAACTATTGAACTGATCATTTCAACAACAAATGGCTGTTTTTTAAGATGTCTAGTTTTGGAGCCTAGTCCCTCTCCTTTATGTCTGGCTAGAGACAAAAATGTATTTTTGTCCGGGAAAATAATGACGACTGTGTGTATTATTTATATTGCTCATATTGAGACTCAACGATTGAAGCCAAAGATTTATTACTTTATTCTAAATATTTTTTAGGACGTTTTGCGTAGATCAATGATACGGGACGTTCTCAAGTTTTGTTTATCTTTGGATTGAAGATGTACAATAGGATTAAGTATAATCCCTTCATTGGTATCATTTGCACCTTGAAGCAATGTAATTCCACTATTTACACTGATAATGGAGCTTTCAAACTTATATTCTCATATCATGAGTGAAGTGGCAACAATGAGTGCAATGTGGTGCATTACTGTATTTCACTACGCCAAGGCGTATCTTTTATAAATTGACGCTTAAGAGAATGTACGTCATCGTATGTGTGTTTTAGCATATTTCCCTTCAGAGAAATTTGCTATTGAGGTCGTACTCATGACGCAATTTTTGAAAAATTTCCTCAAATGTCCATCGATCCTACCCATGAGTTGATGAAAATGAGATCCGTTCAAAACTATGTATGTGTGTGTGTGTGTGTGTGTGTGTGTGTGTGTGTGTGTGTGTGTGTGTGTGTGTGTGTGTGTGTGTGTGTGTATGTGTGTGTGTGTGTGTGTGTGTGTGTGTGTGTGTGTGTGTGTGTGTGTGTCTCTGTGTGTGTATATATATATATATATATATATATATATATATATATATATATATATATGTATATATAAACTCAACCGCAAAAAAAACCGGACACTTAGATTTAGCCTTATAATTTTGTAAATACTTAATATGTATATATATTAATCTTTTTAATTAAAATAATTGGTTAATTTATAGGTTATTTAAACAAAATCTGCCAAAAGTGAATAATTTGAATTGATAATTTACAAAAAAATACAAAATTAAAAAAGTTGATAAATTAACTCATTTAAAAAAAAATTATTCTTCATTTTTATTACATTTTCTAACAAATTTTGTAATTCTATTAGTGGGTATTACTCCCTCTGCTGTGGGGAAGGGCTCTAACCCTGTTAGGCATCGAAGAAATTAAATTCTGGACGTACTCCACCGGCATAGCATCCCATTCTTCTTGAAGAGCAATTTGGAGCTGATTTAAGTCACTAGGAGGAGGATGACGACGTCTAACATGCCTCCCTAAATTTTCCCACAAATGCTCTATGGGATTCATATCGGTAGATAGAGCAGGCCAGTCCAGAACTGTGATTCCTACTTGCTCCAAGTATTCGATTACAATTCTGGCGGTATGTGGACTAGCATTATCTTGCATTAAAATGAATTGTTCACCAATAAATGGAGCAAATGGGATCATGGCCTCTAGGATGACTTCCTCGATGTACCTCTGAGCAGTCAGAGCCCCATTATTTATGAAAATCAGTTCAGTCCGGGCGTGGAAATTAATACCACCCCAAACCATAACTGATCTCCTTTCAAAAGGCCGTGACTCACGAATGGTACATTGAGCAAATCGCTCCCCTGGTTGTCTCCACACTGTCTCGATCGTCTCAGTGGTATAGACCAAATCGAGACTCATCTGTGAATAAAACAGTTCCCCATTGCTCCAAAGTCCAATGAGAATACCGATCGGCAAACAATCGCCTCTCTCTTCGCCTTTCCAGGAGTTAGGGCCCGGTCGCGGGTCGTCTTGACACGATTCCCTGCTCCCTTAGTCTCCGAAGTACGGTGTCTTCACTTACACGTGTATTTCTAGTCACTTCAAGTCTTTCCCGAACCTCAGGAGCCGTTAAATGTCGGTCTCTCAATACCGACAGCGTAATAAATCTATCGTCTACTGCCGTTGTTGACCTTGGTCGCCCACTGCCGGCCCTCCTTTCGCAGCTACCAGTTTCCCGGAAACGCCGGAGTGCATCGTGAATGGTAGACTTCGCTACCCCAAGGCAATTTAACGTAAGCTCTGACCTTCTCTGGCCAAGGCATCAGCTAGGGCTACATCTAAGTTTGAAAGCTCCATTATTCTGGACCGAAATAAAAATAAAACATGTCTATTAATTAAAGAAAATGCTTGGTTAATAATTAAAGATGTTTAAATGTGCGAAAAACTACTTACAGTTTAGAATAGGTCCGACAGGTAAATCAACTTCACGACAAATAAATCTAATCTGAGTTTTATCTAATTGTTTACTAATCCTGAAGGGATTAGTTCAATGGACTTAGACTCTACATCCTCTGTAATAACTAGAATACCCACATAAACAATAACATTGCTGAAAAATAGCTTTTAATACGAAAAATATGAAGTGTCCGGTTTTTTTTTTTTTTTTTTTTTTTTGTTTTTTTTTTTTTTTTTTTTTTTGTTTTTTTTTTTTTTTTTTTTTTTGCGGTTGAGTGTATATAAAATAGGTTGTTAAATAATTAATGTCGTTTTTTCATATTTTTCAAAATGAATTTATTTATATTAACTACAACATTAATCAATGATATATTGACCAATTTGTTAGATTACCTTTTGCCATCTTTCGGTGAGAACTCATTTTTAACCGCCTCATCAGAATCGAAAGTTTTTCCATTGAAATCGTTTTGAACGAAGCGTAACAAATCGTAATCTGATGGTGCTAAGTAAGGGCTATATGGTGGATGAGGCATCAGTTCCCAATTGAGCTTTGCTAATTTTTGACGAGTTGTCAAAGAGGTGTGTGGTCTGGCGTTATCATGATGGAACACGCCTTTGCAATTGACCAGAACAGGGCTTTTTTTTCCTGATTTCTTCGTTCAGTTTCGATAGTTGACAACAGTAGACATTCGAATCAATAGTTAGGTTTCTTGGAAGCAACTCAAAGTACACTATACCCATTGTAATCCCACCACACCGGAAGCATAATCTTTTTTTTGGTGAATATCGGCTTTGGACGTCGATTGTGGGGCTCATTTTGCTTGGTCCATGATCTTCTTTGGACTACGTTATCGTAAATAATCCATTTTTCATCACCCGTTATGATTCTTTTTAAGAATGGGTCCTTTTCGTTATGATTCAGCAGAGAGTCGCATATGTTAATGCGTTTATGAAGTGGATATCCTTTAATTCGTGAGGAACCCAAACATCCGATTTGCTTACGTAACCAAGCTGTTGTAAGTGCAAGTAAACGGTTGAATTCGATATGTCGAGCTTCTCTGCTATCTCTCGAGTTGTCATACGCTGGTTGGTTTCGATGACCGCCTTTATTTTGTCGTCATCAGTAGCGGTTGGACGACCAGTATGTGGTGCAGCTTGCACATTAAAATTTCCAGAGTGAATGCGAGCAAACCAACGCTGACACTGTATCAGTAAGACAGTCCTCACCATAAACTTCACATAATTTTTTCCGAGCTTGTAGCGCATATTTGCCCTTTCGGAAGTAAAACAATAAAATGTGCCGATAATGCTCTCTTTGATTGTCCATTTTCAACTGAATTTTTAACGAACTTGTAGTTTACTAATCAGAGTCAGTTATTTACTGGACATAGTCCAAAGTCTAATCTTTAAAATAGTAAATTATAATCGAAGCCAAACAATCAATACTACTTTGAAATATGCATTTTGAAAATTCGAAATATCTCCGTTACTATACGTCGGATCGAAATATTGTATAGGACCAATATTATTGGAAATTAAATGATTTATAAACATTGTTCTATACATATTTTCGTATCATGAATATTACTCCTACTCATGTTATTTTAATATTAAGCTGTTATATCATGAACCACTTCATTACAAGGTTAAATAAGGAATATTGTTTTCATTGAACTTTTAATTTATGAGATATATGCAAATACGTTCTGTTGACCCCCCCCCACCTTCTTTTGTTCTTGGATTACTAAAATTTAAGTAATTGTGATTATAATTATTCTGAAAATTATAATTCATTAAAAATTACAGCACTAGCTATAGTAAATAGTTTTCAATAAAATTAATATGTTATATTCTGCTATATTTCATAAACGGTTTTTCTTTCCGGTTTAGAATTCAGGTTGGCTGGGCATTTGTTTACAATTCAAACGCTTTCCGTTGTAGAGTTATTAACTTGTAAATGAAAGATTTCTCATTACCGTTGGCATTTATTTTTGCATATTATGTATTACCAGTATGTATATTTATCTATTGTAAACCTTCGTGTGGGGAATCTGCTTAGTTTACGCAGCCCCTGTGTGACGGACTTTTTAGCAGATTTCCCTCAAGGGGGAAATCAGCTATTCTTCTTCTACTAGCAGCATCACATTTGCCTTGCAGCCAATTGTTATCACATGAATTTTATTATTCTAGTTCTAGACTAAAAAAGTAATAAACACGATTTGAATCTTAGAAGTCAACTCAGAGGACGAGCAAACTAACTAGATTTCACACCTGCTAGAATATTACACGCTGATGATCTCATTTCATCATCTATTCTTTACTCCTCCCGTTGTAAGAACTCTATCTAAACAGGAATTGATGTTCAGTGTCCCAGTTATTCAAAGTGAAAAATTCTGATGACTAGACGTGTGGGTTTATTGAACCCAACAAGAAAGTACAAATGACTCGCTTAATATTGGAGTTACTAAAAACTGTACAGAAAAACAACTGTAGGACATTAAATTTACAAAACATATACAATTATATATGTATATAATTTTGAACGGACCTCATTTTCGATATCCCCTGGGTAGAATAGGACATTTGAATAAATGATTCAGAAATAACGCGATGAATACAACCTCAATAGCTAATTTTCCTTGAGGAAATGCTCATATTACTTAACACTCAAGCTGTACGTGAGGTGTATATTGATTTAAAATAAAAATTAAAGTTTCTGTTAATCAACCGCCAGGCTGCATAAACTAAAAAGATTTCCTTAGTGCAAATGACTCACGTTGACGTAGTCTCACCTTATACCAGGTTTCATCTTTACTTATTTAATAAATAAATGTATACGGAAAAATTAACGTAGTAATTTCGTTACTCGCAAAGTATGTGTTATTACCATGATCATATATGTTGTCTATGTATAATACTCACAATAGAAGAAATATTTGGAGTTTTTTAATTCCCTCCCTTTATACTCTCACTATTTCAGGTCTCATTTCTGTCAATAACAAATATGATCTTTGATGTTGACTGAAACGGCTAAATTTTCAGTATGGTATAGATTAGACAAACATTTTCGAAATAAGAACGAAAATTTTCGTTGTTGACGTCATCACACAACGAATTTGCATGTGTCTAGTTATGGGTGATAAAGGTCTCTTGAAAAAAATATTTGGTATTTATGATTGGAATAATGTGGCTCATGATGTAGCAGTGTATTGCTATTCTGACATGAATAGGAGAGGGGATTTACTGAAAGCTCAAAACTAAAAAATGATAATATCTCGGATAATATTCAAGATACTAATAAATGTACATATATGGCATAGTACATTATGGATATGGGAAAGAATCAGATATTAGCGAAATATTTTCCATAATATAAAAGTACAAAAAAAAAAGTAAGCACATGAAGGAGTAAATATATTATCCTAATAATGCCAATCACCATCGCTATGGGGTACAAAACTAAATAAATAAAAATAATATATATATATATATATATATATATGTATATATATATAAACGTACTAGTATATAGGAATAACATAAATTGTTGCCTTTATTACTAGTCTAATGGTTATTTACGTTTGTTTATCTTATGTTTGTTTATGTCTTATGTTTATTAATTGGCATTATTACTAGTATTTAATGATTTTGTATTTAATTTTTTATTTGTTGTTTCAGTTTTTGTTATTTATCTATAATTTTGTTTTCATTTTACATTATGAAACTTTGAGCCAAACCGCCAAGATTCGGGTGCTCCTTTATAAATAAATAGAAATAAAAAATTCTATACAATTTTTCGATCCGACATATAATACCAGGGATATTTACAATTTTCGAAATTCCTCCCCTCTAAACCCCCGCCCCAGTCCTATTTCAGCCGTTAGCGAACTTGATCTTTAGTTTTACATAAAACGCTTATGTAGCGAGTTTGGTAACGGTTAAACAACAATTGCGGACGCTAGAAGTAATAGACAATACGGACCTCTTTTTCGTCACCTAGGTAGGAGTGATGGACATTTGAAGAAAGTTTTCGAAATTCGCGCCAAGATCACAACTTCCCTTAGAGATCCTCGGAAGGTTAAGTTGACAGAGTTATGTAAGCTTCTGAGGAATTTCTCGTCCCATATTCCTCGATGCCATTTTGTATGTTAATTTGTTTGAGAAATGCCTCTCTCTCTCTCTCTCAGTTCGAAATAGTCATATTCCTGACAGTATAAACGATGCTTTTGCTGTTATTCTTTGAAAGGAATAATATTTCTTTGACATTTTTCCTAATAACTTTTCTCTTTTAAGAAAGAATTGTTGAGATAATTATGATTAGTTTATTAGAGGGCATAAATTATTGTTTGTCACGTATCTATTTTCGAAGAGGTTCTCGAACATAATTGATTCTCTGTTTTTATTGATACTTAATACGGAACATACAGTCAAAAATAACTATTAATTTAATTTTCTAAAATAAATAATTATTTCAGTTTATCAATCAATGCTTTTATTTATTTGGTTTCATCTGGATAAATTTTAATATTAAAATTGACCCCCATGTATTTTGTTCTTTATAATTCTTAAGGTTCTGGATGTAGGAGTACATATCTTGGATTCATCATAAGAAGAGGAATTCTTTCCACCAGCTATGTAAATAAAGATATTCCAGATATTTATTCCAGAGCAAGGCTTTTGGGACTACCATCCCCCCAATTAGGGGGGGGGGGGTCATACAATTAGGTATGACCGCTGTTAAAAAAATAGGTAAATTTTAGAAGACTTACCTCAAGGGAAGGGAATCAGCTATTGAGGTACTCAAGACACGATTTTCGAAAATTTTCTTCAAATGTCCATCGGTCCTAACTAGTAGATGACGAACATGAGATACGTTCAAAATTATACATACATACATCTATATATTTATTTATTTATTTGTCTGTTACCACTCTAGCTGTCGCAATTTTTGTCTAATCGCTACCATCGTTTTATGTAACTTACTTTTTACATAAAACGATGGTAACGATCAAGTTCGTTAACGGCTGAAATCGGAGAAGGGGGAGGAAGGGGAGGGGTGTAGAGAGGGAGAATTCTGAAAATTTGAAATATCTCCGTTATTATGAATCGGATCGAAAAATTGTATAGAATCTATTTATTGAAAATATAGTGTTATATAAATATTGTTATAGACATTTATTCTCTAACTTCAATATTAACTGAGATATTTGCATTTTTTAATTTTCAACCTTCAGTAAACCCCCCCTTCACTCTCCTACTCATGTCACATAGACAATACTCTGTTGCATAATGAAACACTTCATTTGAAATTTAAATACCAATTATTGTTCTCATTGAACTTTTACTATTCAAGGCAGATGCAAATACGTGGCGTACGTGGGAAATCTGCTTAGTTAACGCAGCACCAGCTTGACATTTATTTATATGGGCATTTTCCTTGTTAAAAATAATATATGTGCGATCGCTTTAATCAATTAATTTATTGTTTGCTCACTGTTGTATTCTGATTTTAATGTTAGATTATTATAATATGATTTCATTATATCATATCAATAATATAAATGTATTTGTTTTCAAGCCTGTGGATTAAAAATATTTCTTTTTTTTTTATTGCTAGTACTTGGTGATAGCAAATTATTGCTGAAATGAACATTTTGGCAAGAAGACTTCCTCTACCAAGACTTGACTCACATTTTATTTTTTTATTATTAACAATGCAGTCATTTATAATTGAAATATGTGATTTTGGTTGTTCGTTTAAGTGTTCCCTTTCTAGAGATTGTATCCCTTTATGTTGCGATGTTGGAAAACTTTTCTTGAACTAGTGAAATAACCTGAAGCTGGATTTCTCGTGGGAAGAGCACACTTCTGCGACTAGCACCACGCCGATATTTACATTATCCACTTTGTATATTCAACAACTCTTTATAACAAGATTCCTGTTGGGCACGAAAAAATAAACATCCGCAGAAACCTCGTTTCCAAGCTAAATAAAAATTCTATCGCCTCGATTTTAAGGAAACATAAAAAGATAATTTACAAGGTTCCTTGCGGTTACAGGCAAACAACAAGAAAATTATCGTTGTTTATATAACTGGATTGCGTTGCACAATATTATCTCTTCTCAACTTCCTTTCGTTAAAGCACCGACGCCTGTCATTAACTGACTGACGTGAAAATACTAGCAAGTTTGAAATATTGTAATGAAATGTACATATTTGGAGAACTTATTATTTTAAATACACTCAGCTTCAAATCATTTCCATAAAATGTCTACACAGAACAGAAGTTTATGCATGGATGACCACATGAAAGAAAGGAAAATGACAAAATATATTTAATTGAGTCAAGGCCACAGAAATACCGTCCTAAGTTAAAGAAGTAATTTTCTATATTATTCCTTTTATAACTTCGAAAAAGTCCGTAGCGAAGAAACTGCGTAATTAGCGAATTTCCATAAGTGCCTAGAAATTAAGGAACGTATTTTACTTCTGCTCCAGTTACAGTTTAGTATAGTAAAGGATTGTTATAATTTATATTTAATTTGAACTGCCTTTAACATAAAATGTTTGATTCTGAGTGATAAAATGTGGTAATCGGTCATATGATGTTAAAAATAACAAATGACAATTTAGCCAACGTTTTGGAATGTATATGTATATTCTTTTTGAAGAAAACGCATTACTTACCAACTAACATCAATCGGGTACGTATCAACTTAATAACTTTAGTAGATCCCAAAATGTTACCAAGACAAAAGTACCTAATGGAAAAACTGGAACCAACCAATCAACAACATGCCTATATGCCTATTGAGAATGAAAGTAAAAAAGATAGAAATCCGAAACATTGGCGTAACTGCCGTTTTGAGTTTAAAACATCCATCAGTTGACCGATCACCACTTCCTACCCGTCAGAAATAATTATTTTGGTATACTGATATTTCTAAAAATATACTCTACTTTATTCATTTTTTGGAATAGACCGTCATTGCATAAACGCTAAGCACTAAATAAACATTTTGAAGAACTTGAAATGATCTTAAATAAAATTGAGCCACTATTAATGGCAGTTTTTAAATAATTTGTTAAATGTTATTTACTAACGTCCACTTTATACAACCAAGTCTAATCAGAGGTTGTTGTCTCCTTTTCTAGCCAGGGTGGGAAAAGAGGTTTCATTTAGTGCTAGTAATGAAAGACTGCCATACTTGAGTGGCGATGAAGGACGAATGGGCTTGTGCTGGACGACTTCATGCCGGATAAGGTACAAAGAGATAAATAGAGTTAGCTAAGAGCTATTTACTCGTCTATCAGTTTTAAACGATTATATTATAACTAACTATCATATATTCTCAATATTATGGGCTATCAAGGAGGCCCTCTTTGACATTTGTCATGCGCAAGTGAATTGAACCCTGCACATGTGGGTAGAAGGATGTTCTGTAGTACTCTAACTCCAGGATCGGAGCGACAGCATCGATACCTGGTGTTGCTGGAGCTGAGCGTCTTTATCAGGAGGTGCCCAAATGAGAGTGTGTTGAGGATGGCCTCGTAGTACCTTGGGCCATAGCTGGAACTAAATATCCAGTCACCAGGTCAAGGCTATGTTTTCCTCACCACCGCCATTCTCCTTCCCCGGCAACTAATTCCAAAAAACTGTCCTTACTGTGACTTACACTTCAGTTATGATTGCTGTCCATAAATTTCAACCAATTAAATATATATAAATAAATTAATAAAAGTTCGTCACGCTGGTACGGCGAAAAGTAAGCAGATTTTCCACGTTCTGGAATGACTTCTTGATAATGTCAAGGCGCTTCTTTATCTCTATTTACTAATAGGAAGCCCATTTTAACATTATTTAAAATTTAAACTAGGCAAGATATGTCTAAAAACAAATCGAATTCGAATGACTAGGAGTGCGGGATGAAAACAAAAAAGAAAAACCCAATTAACTCGGTTAATATTCAAGTTAGAGAATTTGTAAAACAACGATTCTAGTACATCACTTGGACACAATATGACACTTTTTGATGCTAAACATGGTACATATTTATATACGTGATTTCGTATTTTACTCTTTATCTAAACATCAACTCCTCCTGTCACCGAACATTAACAAACGTAATCTTTGGTTATACTCGTACAAGAAATGGTTACATTCGAGTATGTATCGAAAGTACATAAATTGAGGAATTTACACCATAAAATGTCCATTGATAATGTCAAATCGTACATTCGTCAATGAATCCCATACAATAAAGGTATCTTACGTTAATTATGCCCGCACACACACACACACACACACACACACACACACACACACACACACACACACACACACACACACACACACACACACACACACACGTAAAGTGAACGTGGTACTTATGGATTAGCTTTTGAGCCAAAGATTTTCCATTTTTTGTTTTTAATCCCGCATATTTTAAACACATTTCATCTCATAATGACGGGCCATATTGTGATCAAATATAAGTGCTCTTGGACTTGAAATAAGTTATCACAAAATATATCTAAGAATGTTTCTAATTATCATCTTTCCTTGACGCAGATGAGTGGATTCATTTGCTATTATAGGATCAGTTGTCATTTGACAATACTATTTTTATTATTTTTTACGCACTTCTATATAGGTTAGTAAACATTTTATAAGATATGTAAATTTACTATAGTACATTAAAGAAGTCGTAGAGCTTTACTAAAATTATAATATTGACATTAGTATTTTTTTTTTTTTTGCGAAACTATTTATACAATTAAAAATGATATTCGAGAGAAAGTTTCTTATTAATAACTTACTTGGTACAAATTAGCAGCAGCTGATATGGTCACCAGTGTCATTCTGGCATTTGTTTTTTTTAACACTTCTATTCATTTTTGTTGACCATGTCGCACTATTTTCATTTTTATCACTCTAAGTTGTAATCGGTTAGTTCTTAGTTCACCTCATTTTTTTGTCTAGCGAAGATGTCTTCTTTAAGAAAGAAGTTTACGATGTGCAAACAAGGAATTTTGATGAGTTCATGGTTCATGGATGGAGACACAAAAATGTTAACAGTTTGCGGAGAAACGTATCGTACCAAGCGCACAAGTTCCACAAAAATGGACAGCAGATAGTGTTTCGGTACAATAAAATCCCCCCCCCTTCATTTCTTCTTTAGTTTGCATTGCTGTAAAGAAATTTTGCCAAAAGAAGAGGAGACAATTTGGCCCTATTCTCTCTGTAAGAATGTTAGTAAACAGAGAAAGCACTTGTAAAGTTGGCAGCGTTCCTTAACGGCTCCGTTGCATGACGGTCAACAGTAAATCTCAAGCATCGATCCATCTCGGGCATCAAAGGCTATCTGAGTTAAATTTGCATCAAATAAGGGGATTGTTGGAATTCAAATAGATTCGTCTCGTCGCCACACACCTTTGACTCTATTCTCTGATTCTGAGGAATCGTCTGCATTTTCATTCGTGATTCCATTACCTTGTTCTGTGTTTGGCTCGCACATATTGACATCAGCAACTGCCTAGAGTACAAAGGTAGCATACAGCTCGATCAGTCATTAACATTTTAGTTTATAATTAAAATAAAATGTTGTCTCACTTAAAAGTGTTGTTACCCACCTACTGAGATCATATTTCATTTTATCTCCCAGTAGCTTTATTCTACTCCTACTACTAGTATGCTCAAGCTGCTTTCGAGATGTAGGTTACGGCTCACTACTATGTACTTCGTCT
Organism: Riptortus pedestris; assembly: GCA_019009955.1. Taxonomy (NCBI): domain Eukaryota; kingdom Metazoa; phylum Arthropoda; class Insecta; order Hemiptera; family Alydidae; genus Riptortus; species Riptortus pedestris. The sequence continues at coordinate 58,494,653 of CM032231.1, forward strand.
TTACTTGATTTACTTGCATCCTACCTCTTTTGCCGCTGATATCAACGAACAGGTGAGCGGCAGCATATCCTCATTCCTACTCGAGGACAGTTATATCAACTATTAATAAACGCTCATTGTTACTAAACTCAATTCATTTTGGGAACCTCGTTTCCCCGGGATTTCCAATTTCTGTAATTGCTAGGTGTTTTCTCGTTGTCCTTCAGTCTCTTAATATATTCGTTATCTTACGTTGTGACGCTTCTCTTCTCCATTTCTTCTTAGTCCTATCTGGTTCCTTCTTTTGAATTCATCACTTGTGTGATCTCAACCTTTACCTACCGAAATTCTGCCAAATCACTATATTATAATGATAGTAATATTTTCTCATAATACAATGTTCCCACACCTTAACAAATTCACTTTCATATACTACGTTTCTCCAAGATTTATTTTATTTTCGCATTTCCTTGTTCCACTCGCATTGATTCTTGCATGCTGACAGATATCCTTATGAGCTGGAATTTATCTCCACTACAATATGCTGATAATATAACATTCAAGAAGGTTACAGAAGATTTTAATTAAATTTATAGACTATATTCCATATATATATATATATATATATATATATATATATATATATATATATATATATATATATATAGGGGCTAGAAATCCTTTCGAACGTCTAGAACATAGTAAAATAGTCTCCAACATTGTGTCTAGCCACACTAAATACTCAATTCCCGGGTAAAAAGCTTCTCCACATTACTACCTACAAGGAATCCATTGGTAACATGCCCAATTTTGATACTTCTCCTATATGCTGTGAGGTGGGTTGTGTAAGTATAGCGTTAAATCTACACAACACAACCTCAAATTATTATGTGGTCTTACAACCATAAGACCTACAGTAATAGTACGATTTTCTACGAATTTGCTAATAAACAATAATATATAATTTAGGTGAATTGGATCTGAAATGGTAGACAAAAAACAGATAGGATTACTCAATTTTTTGGGTGAACTCAAGAAATGAAATCTTGCACAAAATCATATTTTCATTTTTATCGTATTTTCCTGGAAGGTACTTTCACCACTCAGAGTGTTTTTGTGACAGCCATTGTCATGGAATAGGGAGGAGAGGAAGGAAGAGATAGGGGGACACAAATCAAAGCATGACAGCGTGTCAGCAGGAGGAAAATACAAATCTCTAGGTCTGCATCTGGCTTTAAGATTTTAAGCTGAATTATTAATTACGATTACATCCGTTAAAAAGACAGCCCATACTGCATAAGTGCCGGAGAAAAAAGAAATTCTAATATTAAAAATAAGCACTGTAAAGAAGTAAGGACAATTATAGTAGTGGTAATAATAAAATTATTTCTCTTTTATAAGAATAAGGATATAAAAAGGATTCGTGAAGTACTTCTCATTAAAATTGGATGACAAAGAGGACAAGACTTGTCAACTGCAAAGGTAAAAAATATATGTCAGAACAGATGGTTTTGGAATGCTGAAATTATGTTGAAACAGTAAACCGTAACCTCTCTAAACAGCCGTGCAGTAATGAACGGGCTATCTTGGCCCTTCCCATGTTTTTAGTTGTTATTATTATTTATTAACATCCACTTTTTGCTACTGTGGCTAATTGGGACCGGTGATCTACAGGTTGTCACCCTTATTTAGCCAGGGTGGGACTAAGGATTTTATTTAATGAGTTTGTCCCTAAATTCATTATAGCCTTTATATGGTATAATAACGAATAGAAATATATTTAATTATTTAATGGGGCTCAGGTTAGCCATGCGAGTTAAAGCGTTAGCCTTAATCTCACATGGTAAACCTAAAGTGGCGAGTTCGATCCTTGCCTGGGCAAAGGAAATTATTTAGTGACGGAATTCATTAAATAACATTCTAAGTCCCACCCTGGCTAGAAAAGAGTGGTAACCTGTAGATAACCCGTCCCAATTAGCCTAAGTTGCAAAAAGTGCACGTTAATAAATAATAATAATAATTATTATTATTTAATTTTGGTCAGCTGTCTTTAAGACTGCCAGGAGAAATGTTCCCCTATGGAAATAAAATGGACATGGTTTTCTTTGACTTATAATTACGCATCATACTTTGGCAGTATTTGTAGCATTGCAGGATATCGGGCTAAAGATTAAGTTTTCCTTTTAACAACAGGTGTAAGCATTATAATTTTTTTGGGAGGAAGGATATAGGCTTTTTTTCCCCAATGAACAGCTGCTTCACAAACAACTGTTACGAATCACTTTATTACTTTTAGTCCCTAAGCTCTCTCCATTTTCCTCAAATTGTATTTTGACGTGTCTTCATGTCAAACAATTGCAGCACGAAAGATTGAACAGCTGCGAGTATATGTTTGTAAACTGCTCAAATTGGTAAGCTAATTCTTTCTTATTTTCCTGGACCCTATATATACAAATATTTTTCATACTTTAATGATTGGGTCACCAACAAAAACTCTTTTCTTATAGGTATATGCACCACCACTTCAGAGCCCATTCCTTTTAACTTGGAAGTTCACCGAACCTTCGCGATGGGGAAGTTCCTTTTCAACGGGTGTAAGAGGAGACGAGTACTTCATACTTAGGACATTTTTTAATAAAATCTACGTGGTTAGTAAAGAGTTTTTTTTTTGTTTTTTTTTTTGTGGCCATTGCCATTAAAGTATGAAGAATAAGGGTAGGGTAGGCTATTGCGTATAGTTAGTCAAAGCTCTTGATGTTGAATGTGTATATTCGAAGTCATTTTGCAGTCGGTTACATTAGACCAAATAACGGTTTTAGTCTTATTGGACTAAATGTCGTGTATGATGATTTAATTAATTAATAATGGTACTTAGCTTTTTAGAACCCATTGTTCTGTATTATATAAAAATATTAATTAAGGTCTGAGTCTGTTCAGGTTGATTTATAAAACTCTGCATTCGCTCTCTCTGGGCTTAATACCCGTATTCCCTTATCCCAGACTGCCGTCTAAGAAAATCAATAAGGATGAACAGTCTGTGAAGGTAACCGGAGAACTACAGCAAACTAGTCCCATCTTCGAATCTACAGACACCACTGCAACTGACGGATGGACGGAGTACATTTGTGATCTACGATTATATTTTGAATAACTTAGACCTGAGTCATTCCTTTAACTCTTTCTGATTTAGTCAATTATATATTATTAAATAATCTTGGCCACCAATAAAATAAAATAGCTCTTTGGTTAGGTCTATTACAGGAGAGTACAGAATATAAACATACCAAGAACTATAAAATGATCGCAAAAATCTAGTGAGATAAATACAATGAGTTACTACTTAGATACAGATTTTCAAGAAAACGTTTATTTTATTTGGTACATGTTTGGGGGTGTGATGCCCATGCGATTGGTCTATAATAGTTTGTTCGCGTGTTTTATAATATTTTCCATATTGTAGTGATTAAGTTAAGTGGCCTAACAGAAGAAGATGATGTCAAGGAATAAATCAGAGAGTGGGCATAATTCAAAGCTGGCCTGCTAAATTTGTAAGAAGGAAACACAGAGTCCTCGAATGTCACAATTATTTTATGGCTACTTCGGCCACTGGCTTTCTCTTCAGGGTTTCTGCTCTTGATTCCAAGATACTCAGAATCGTGAGGCTATTGAGTAGCCTTTTGGATATAGAAGGAGTGAATATTGGTCTCTAATGTCAAATGCGCATCATCGACCAATGTGTGACTGCGTCTTCACCCACCAAAACATATTTAGTAGCCCTTGTTGACCTTTCGTGCGAGCTGAATATGTTCATTTTAAGAGCATTTCATGTGTGATGTTAACCTACTTTATACAGAATAAATGAGACGAATATCTTATTAAGCAGTTTTTCGTTCATATTTACTGATTTCAATTACCCCGATCTTCATTAGTACGAGTATTTTTTTAAATATTAATAACATGTAGCAGACTCAGCGTGGCTTGATAAGAGGGCGACTAGGAGATGAAGCCCATGGCCCAAGTAGATAATACGATGAAAACCATGAGTCAGAGGCAATATTTCCTCTTAGGGGAATTCCCCCCATGTTTATCTTAATTCATGTACTCTGCCTGGAAATAAGTACTTTCTGAACCGTTACAGAATTTTGAAAAGTAGCTTAAGCTAAATAAAAGCCAGCAAGAGACCTTGCCAAAAGTAGGTATTATTTATTATTAATTAAGTTATAATTAGTTTTTATACAAATAATTTTAGCACAAAAAAAATTAAGGAATTCTAACGAGTTGGAATGTCTCTCTTTTCCCCCTTTGGACTTCTGCATCTACTTTACCGCCAGGTTGTCTTTTCCTTGTTGCTGGCTAATGGACCAAAGAAACGAGTTTCATGAGTGTTCCAAAACATGAAAGAACTAGAAATAAATTCAATAGGGTCATTTGATTCAATTTGTCATTTGATATTAATATTGAGGCTCTTATGTGATCAAGGGTCATAATGACTGAATTCACATTATAGTCCTTTAAGGTTCTGTTGACTTCCTCCATGGGCCAAATGTTCTTCTGCTCTACACTGGCTACTTGCTCCAGAGGTTCCGTCGTCATATTTTACATTGCGTATTTTCGGTAGCTCTTCGGCTACTTTTATCAGGCTTCACATTGGCGCTACTATTGCTCCGGTTAGGTCGCAGTCCGGGGACTAGTCGCATTTTTAAATGTGACGACTGGACTGCTGGAGAAGATAGCCGGTAGAGCAAGTGAATTATAAATCAATGTTTTGAACTTTGTAATGAACATAATAAAGTATTACAAATTTTCAATCAATTCATCTTACCAAATGAATATGCAAGTTATTATAATGAGTCATGCATTACATTCTCCAATTGATATTAGATGTTATGTTGGGACACTGCAGGCCAACGCTTTTTAGAGCATCACTCAAAAATCCAGCTTTTTAAATGGAATTTAGAGTTTTGCCAATTTTTACTCGTACTATTTGTATTTAATATGTTTATATTTAGCTGGACTAGAGTGATTTTAACTTACCAGGAAGGAAAGACGACAATCTATCCCTCTGTGCGGGATAGTGAACAAAGGAAAAGTGGAAAAACTGCCAATACATAGAATAGTTAATTGTCATAATAAAGGGGAAAACTTCATTTCGGTCTCACGTCCAAAGCCCCTAAATATGTGTCTTTAATTTGAACTGAGTATTGTTCAATTCATACTTCAATCAAATAATCATTACACTTCATAAGTTATTAGGTATTACATAGGATTTTAAGATTTTCACAACTAATGTTTATAAGAAACGAAATTGGGCGAGAATTAATGCCTACTTTCTTAATATCCATATTAGTTTCTTCTTCAGTAACAAAATTACGCCTGCTCTCTTGGTATTAGTAAAAGCAAATAGCACAAAAATGGCAGCTTGCTCATTTTATGCTCCAGACTATCAGGTGCACTTTAAGGTCCTAATCTTTGATAATGTCGAGGAAAATGATACTTCATGAATATTGGCTTTCAATGTAATGAAAAATAATCGATTTATCTGCCATGGAGTATCACCCCGCCTCTAATAAGCCAATAACAACACGATACCTCAGACAAGGTCAGGAGTACTGCAATTAACGTCATAGAGTCAATTTAATTAACTCTATTATTGCTAATAAACTAACGAAATTAAGAATAAAATATAACTACTATGCTGGAAGGAGACATTAGTTGTTTTTAATGATCGTTCTCAATTCTGTGTTAACATGGTAAAACCAACACACAGAATAAATAATAATAAAATAAAGAATAAAATAAATAAATATCCACGAGGCACAAATTAGCCAGTGTGTTCGTTAGTTAGTGATATCCTAACAAATAAAATTCTTAGTTCTCACCTGGATACAAAACAGAGGTAACCTATAAATAATATGTGTAGATTAACCGCAGTAGCATAAAGTGGACAAAATAAATATAATATTTGAATTATGAAAAGCTGTAGGTGGAAAATTAACGCTGAGGAAAAGTTTATTCTGTTCAATGCAATTCCGTTTTTTTTTTCATTTCACTTTCTTTGGTGGAAAGGGTTTATATAGAAAACTAGATATTTACTCAAGTTTAATACAAAATGCTTGATTTGTAATGACTATATCATTGAAGTTTCCTGTTTATAAACAAAAACTATATGAATTACATATACAAATAACTATGTTTTAAAGCTATATGGACTAGTATATAAACCACACAATGCGAGTATGATGTCAGACATTCAGTTTTTCTAATTATGCTACATTTTGGAAAATGGCACATAGAATAAAATAACTATATATGATTCTTTGGAGGTTTGGTTCGTCTAGACCAGGTATGGACAACCTGTGACTAGTTATGGGCCAAACTTTATCGTGCAAATAAATTCGCGTGCCGCGTTTAAAATTAGTGCATTTTAAAGTAGTGTTCATAATTTTTAACGATAGATATCAGACATGAAATTATACGACAATGTAATTATAATACTTTTGTCATAGCTGTCGATGGACACCGTCCTCACTGGCTAATGGTCAAGTACAGCTGGCAAGCACTTTTGATGCAATGGCACTATCTTCACCACACGAAAAAAATTTACCTGGGGACTACCTAATTCCCGATTCGCTTGACAGATCTGAGGTAAGTAAACAGACTTGGACTAAACGTAAACAACTACACGAAAACAAACTAATACGGTGACCAGACGCATAAAACCTACTGACCAACAGACATCTAATTCAGTACAACTTTTCGACGGGCTTGAAGATGGTGCCATCGCATCGAAAGCGCTTGCCAGCTGTACTCGACCATCAGCCAGTGACGACGGTCTCCAATGACAGGTATGACAACAGTATCATTTAAATTGGCGGTTCATACCCTTTATTTTAATTATAATACAATTTATAAAAATAACAAAATGAAGTGAAAAGAATATGTACAACATTAGATTAAATCGTAAATTTTTAAATGATTACAAACGACAAAAGTTTTTTTTTTATTGTTATTAGGCACCCAACTCGAGAGGGTTACCTGTGCCTAGGTGGTCAAAGGTCCATTTTCATTTCCCTTCCTTTTCTCTTATCTCTTCTCATTTGGAGGAAGTAGTGTAATATATTTGTTTAATTGGGTATATCAAAATGTCTCACGGGCAGGATCAAATCTTACGACGAGCCAGTTGTTACCCACATCGCCGAGGTTTAACTCACATAGCTAACCTGAGCCAGTTTTCTTAATTTATGAAGAGAATAATTTCTTTGTTTTTTTAATTTTATTTAACTTTGTATATTTTACTTACTTATAATCATTTATCGATGTTTATCATAGGAATTTAAGGACAAAACATGAAGAACTAGATTTTAATTTTATTAAACCTTTTTATGGTCACTTAACTTTATAATGAATTGCGCATTTTGTTTAGTCATTTGTAGAAAAATACCCCTTCATTTGAGGGACACTGAAATCAGGGGGGGGGGCGGTTACCTACTACTCATTTAATTGAAAATTTTAATGTATGTACATGTATTACCAATTTTTTAAAGATAATTTTGTGACTGTGATTGAACACTAGTAATAGAATTTTATTTTAACAGCTCATTATCAATGAATTCTAATGATAACTATCTTTATATTATTTTATATGCTTTATCACTTTGGCTTATATACAAAAAAGAACCTCACTAATTAATGGATTAACGTCAACAAAGCACAAATTGAAAATAATTAACCAGCGGCAATAAGTAACTAAATAAAATGATGTTAATGAAAAATCCATTGGAAGTAGTTCGGAAGTGGACCACTAGATGCCGCCTCAAGTTCAAATCGACCCATTCAGTCGAAGCCTCTTAGCTTCTATTGGCAGCCTTTATTTAGTCAGATTATTCTCTAAAATGCTCGAAAACAAATCAATGTAATTGTTCGTATTTAAGGGTCGAATTAATCCACGGCTCGTATGTAGAAAGAGATTAAACAAAATCCCTTCCTAGACACATGAACTGTATTAAATACAGATCTTTCGATATGTCGTTATGGGAACGATTATTACTGAAACGGATCTTCAGACCTAATACACTAAAATTATGTCTACATTGATTAACCAAAGAACACAAAGTTACACATTTTTAATTTAATTTCCATATGAGTATTTTTTTAAAACTTTCATTGATATATGATGATTCAATGATATATTAATGAATTTCATGAAAACTAAAGAAGTTGACTGAAATCGGAACAGTAGCGGAAATGGGGGGGGGGTATTTTGCCTGAGGAAAACAATAATTCGATATGTATCCGTTAATATTAATTGTAACAAAAAATGTCACACAACCGAATTTATGGCAATTTTATTTTCCCACAATTGGATTTCTATTTTTTTTTTCTCTAACTATAATAGTTGCATAGGTTCATCCTTTAGAAACCCCGCACTCCTTACTCAATGAAATAGACTGTAGAGCCGCGTTAAAAAAAGTCCAACAAGCAGGGGCTGCAGGGGAAACTAAGCAAGTTTCCCACGTGAAGTTCTACAATAGATAAATCTACATACTAGTAACACTGACTCCGTGAATATTAAGTGAATACATGCAAACGGTAACGAGAAATCTTTGTCAGTCAATTTTGATAACCTACCAACGGAAAGTGTCTTAATTGTAAACAAACAGGTTAGCCAGCCGCTCAGCGCTGAACAGCATCTATCTAAATAGACGAGATATTCTTCACAGGAAAGAATAAAAATTACTAAAGTAAAACATATTAATTTTATCGAAAACTATTTACTATATGTACTATAATTTATAGTGAATCTGAATCATATTTAATCCAAAAAATGAAGAAGGGGGGGGGGTGGGGGTGGACAGAACACATTTGCATGTATCTTATATAATAAAAGTCTCTGGAAAACAATATTTGGTAATTAAGCTACAAATAAATTTGTCCATCACATAACAGAGTATTGTTCAACTCATAGAATTGGGGTTTGCTGAAGGCTGAAATCTGAAAAATGCCTCGGTTAATATTTAACACGATATTTAAACGCTTTATGTAATATTAAAGGTCACGTTAGTTAATGGCTGAAATCTGACCAGTGGGAGGGGCGATTAGAGATGTGGGATTTCTAAAATTCTTAATATCTCCGTTATTATCCTCGGATCGAAAAATTGCGAAGAATCAATCTTATTGCAAACGTGGTGTTCTATAAATGTTGTTATTTATGCTTGTTTTTTTTCATGTTCTTGACTATTAACCGAGATACTTGCACTGTTTAGTTTTCGGCCTTCAGTAAACCCCGGTTCCTATTATTAACAATAAGCTGTAATATGACGAAGCACTTTACTTAAGGCCTAAATACCAAATATTGTTTTCATTGAACTGTAATGTTTTGAGATAAATGCATATACGTGACACACATGGGAAATCTGCTTTGTTAACGCAGCATCTGCCTGGCGGATTTTCGTTTGTCCAGAGTTCCTGTGGATTTGTATATAAAAGCTGGTACTGGAGATTGCGTTCGACCATATCTGTAATAATTTAACAAATCATGTAACCAAAAGAAGCTTTTATTACAGAAGAAGGATCGGCAGAAGTTTAAGACGGGGAAGAGTAAGGCATAGTAGTATTATCAAAGAACTTGTAAAGCTGCAATTTGCTGACGAAACGTGTTAACATGCGGTGACGTCAACGTCCGCAGACGTTTTTAACGCGTCAGACCCTGGACAGCCTGTGCACACTAAGCTGTCACAACCAATTCATGTTAGTTATTGTTTAGTTCCTGTGAGCAACAATATATCGCGGGAAATATAGGAGACTTTTGGATGTCTTTTGTAGACTAGAGAGAAGTGTCCAACACCTTGGATGATCAGCAAAATGAGCCTGCAATAAATGGGGGCAGATGGATTGACAAGATGTTTCAACTACTACAGCCTCAACTAATAGACGAATAAGAAGGAGAAGAGGATTTCTGATAAATTATAGGGTGAGCTAAGTACAATAAGAAACACTTTTAAATAAGGTTCGAAAACATATACAAATCTAACAGAAGAAAAATTATAGTTGTATTAAAATTAAGAAATAAAACTAAAATATTATCAATAGCTTTACCCCATTTTCACATTTTTGAAATATCAATATACAAAACGATAACATACGTGTTTAGCAGGAGTCATTTCATGGTGACTGGAATAATGGATGAGGGTGAATAACTTCTGAGGAGAAAGAATTGGAGATAAGGATGCACTGGGGAATCAAAAAGTCCGTAACGCAGAGGCTTCGTAAACTAAACAGATTTCCCTAAATAAATGTATATAAAAATATATATAGAGCTTTTAATTTTCAATAAGATTGGGTTTATACCATTTTTCGATTCGATGTATAGGGAAGATGTTTCGATTTTCTCATTGAACTTTTACGTTCGGTTGAGTGGGGTTTATTGAAGGCTAAAATGAGATATAGAAAAACTTTATATATCAACGTTTATAGGAAATTATATTTGAAATAAGATTGGTTTCACACACACGTTTTAGATCCACCTTATAATAACGGAGATATTTAGAATTTTAGTAGTACGTCATAATAATAATAAGATGTTATACCATGAATCGCTTTATTAGAAGATTAAATATCCAAAAATTGTTTTCACTAAAATTTTGCTGTGTCAGATACTTTCAAATACGTAGGGTGCTAATCGCTGAAATCGGACTAGGAATAGGGGAGGGGTTTAGGGGTTGCCATAAAAATAGAAAATATTTCCCGCACGTTGGAAATCTGCTTAGTTTTCGCATTATTGCGTAATGGACTTTTTTGGTCCCTCAATACATCCTTATCTCCTATTGGTTCTCCCCACAAGTGATTCATCTCATCCATTCTTTCATTCTCCATGAATTGACTCTTGCTAAATGCCTACGTCATAATTCTTTACAAAGTATATTTCGAAAATCCCAAAGGGGGAGGGGGAGTTAGAGGGGAATTAGAAAATTCATAATATTTCCTTATTATGAGTTTTATCTAAAAATGTAATAGAACCGATCTAGAAAAACTATTAATGTTCTACAATTGTTATTTTATACACATTTTATTATCTCTCAAATATTTAGGGAGGACCCTATTTGTCCTTTATTGTTTTCAGTCTTCAGTAAATGCCCACCACTTCTGCTCATCAGGGGTTTTACTTAGAAATATAAAATATATGGTGAGATAAAATCAATAGTGCGTCATACCCGCACATGGGAAATATGCTAAGTTAACGCAGCTCATGCTTGGCGGATTTTTTTCTTTCATTTCTTACATTTTGATTTGACAAGGTAGTTAGTTACAAGGCATAATAAATAAACTATGTGGCAAAACCATTGGGAAATTATTTCTTTCTTTCTATAGTTAATAATAATAGTTGAATGCCTTTTTATTGAACTTATATTTATTTTACTTACGTTTTGTAACAAATAATGTGAAAATATGATTTATTTAAATTCACTTAACAATTTGATGGTGGAAGATCAACAATAAAGGAAACCTCAAATGATTGTTTAAATCATTTTAGCAGATTTCCCTTAAGGGAAATCAGCTATTGAGGTTGTACTCATGACGGAATTTTCGAAATTTTTCTTCAAATGTCCATCGATCCTACCTAGTAGATGACGAAAATGAGGTCCGTTAAAAACTGTATATATATATATATATATTTGTCTGTTACCGCTCTAGCGGTCGCAATTTTTGTTTGATCGTTACCAAACTCGATATTTAGTCGTTTTATGTAAAAAGAAAGATCAAGTTTGTTAACGGTTGAAATCAGACAAGTGGAAGGGGGAGTTTAGAGGGGAAGATTTTCGAAAATTCGAAATATCTCCGTTACTATACGTCGAATCGAAAAATTGTACAGAATCAATCTTATTACAAATTAAATTTACTATAAATATTGTTATATACATTTATTCTCTATCTTGAATATTAACCGAGATATTTGCATTTTTATTAAATTTAACGGACGACGGGGGGGAAGTTCCCGCTAAAAGCTAGTTCGGCCCTTTGCCGTAACTGTTCGGCTCTCGTATAGAGATTTCTCTATTGAATAACTTCACGTGGGAAATCTGCTTAGTTTACGCAGCCCCTGCGTGACGGACTTTTTTAGTTATCTACTCGCTTCGGTTCCACATGACGCCTCATCAGGAGAAAAAATAATACCAAGAGGTAACTGTACTAACGGCTACATCGTTACACAGGATATTCCACTAGGCTTATAAAATGGCTGGGCCGAGTCAGCTGACCTAAATCGATACGTCACGAAATAAAAACATCGATTATTCCTAATGAAGTGCCGTCTAAATCGTAAAAGAGAAATTTATGATTGGACAATCATTACTTCAGAGTTTTTATTAAATTAAAATATATATATAATTAACATGTTTAATCTCTGTTTTGTTATTGGTCACCTTTTTTCTATTTTTTATAACGTGATTATTCTCTTTTATTTTCCTCTTTTTTGTTGACCTTCCGCCATGAGAGTGTTAACTAGTAATGTGGTCTAGCCGTTAATAATTAGACGAGAGAAAAAAAAAACTCTGAGGAGTAACAACTACGTTGCCTGGGACTTGACATCTTGAAGCTGGGGGGAATAACTGCTCCTTGCGTATTAAAACCAGGTGGCTCGCCTGGAGCAGGTGAATCTAGAGGCGGAATAGCGCTGGAGTAATAGGGAGGAGATATGATGAACTGGATAAGAAAGGAACATATGGGCTAGGATGTAACATATATAGTGGAAACTATGCTAATCCCTTAGGTTTATGATACTGCTATTAATCAAGATACTTGAATTATCCGCCACGCAAGGACTGCGTAAACTAAGCAGATTTCTCACGTACTGATGCTGACACACAACTGGTCTCATCTCACCATATATCCCGATGAGTAGACGTGTGGGTTAACAGAAGGCCGAAAACAAGAAACCACGAATAACTCGCTTAATATTCAGGAGTTACGAAAAAAGTGTATAACAACAATTGTCAATAAAGCATCATTGATTGAGCTATTGAGCTTAACAAGATTGGCGCCATAACATTTTTCAATACGACTCATACTATCGGATATATTTTAAATGTTTTAATTCATCTCTTTCTAATGCCACCCCTCTTTTTTCTGGCCCGATTTAAGCAGTTAACGAATATGATCTTTAGTGTTGAAGGAAACATTTATATGAAATTATTTATTTGCAATATAATTGGTTCTACACAACAATCTTACACGTTTTGTATTCGACTTATAATATCGGATATAAACTCGACACCAACAAATTTTAAAAAAATTGCGTGGTTCATTTTTTCTTGAGGGTGGTGTGTATAAGTAATACATAAAAGTGTGATTTTTCATGTAAACATTTTTTATTTGTAAAAAAAACAGCAATATTCCATAATTAAACAAATTTTTTTATTTACTTTTTAATAAAGGTACAGTTTTAGTTGTAAATAAAAGTACAAAAATTAGTCTTAATATCAAGTATTTGCTCCTCTTGCCTTTAAGACTGCCTGCAGTTTTCCCGGCATTCTCCGGGTGAGATTTTTCACCGTTTATTGTGAAATTATCTCCCATTCTTTGATATGAGCGTCTTTAAGTGATTTTAGGTTTTCAAGAGGGTTCAGCATTCTCCGAATGCGCCTCCCGAGTTCTTCCTATGAGTGTTCTATCGGATCAAAGTCTGGAATTCGATCTGGAACGTCCACTAAGCGTATTCCGATTTCAGCATGATATTGGATTACAATGTTCGTAGTGTGTGATGTTGTGTAATCTTATAAGAAAATGAAGTCCTTACCAAGTGAGGGCGCAAATGGCATACCTTTCGAGGATGTCCGGTTTGGGCATTAATGTATGGTATAGAGAAGACATGAAGCTCCCTATTTCCATGTAACCTTATTCCATCCCAAGACCATCACGGAGCAATCACAAGTTCCCATGGATGTTGGAGGCCGCAGCGCTCACACATTGCCACTTCCACGCCCCCAAACGTGTGTCTTGCCCACATAAAGCGAACCTGGACCCTCCTATAAAAAATACCATTGGCCTATTCATTGTCTGTCTTTGTTGGTATGCCTGGCAACCCTGAGGCATGCTACACGGTGGCATGTGGTCAGCTGGGGTGTTATCGCTAGAACCCTGGAGCACAGGCTCAGTTCAGCTTATCTTCTACATACAGTGTCTGCACTAATTATCACATTGCGGCCCCTCCCAAGCCTGTGGCTGGCAGTTTCTCAGGGTCTCCATTGCAATAAATCGCTCGCGGGCCTGGTCTATCACCTTTTGGCGCCCTGAACCTCTCCTCTTAGTCAATTGTCCATACTTCCAGCGAACAGTTGTTTGAAGCCCTATCTGCATTCGAGTAACTATTGTTGCGTCTATCACCATAACTTAGAGTCAGACAGCACTCTCAGATCAATGGCAAAAAAGATGCACTTTTCAGTTAAACGTTATAATTAAGGGGGGAAAATGTGGCTACACTAAGAAACACTACTGAATTGATTGGCTTTATTGTTGAATTATAACGGAGCGAACACGGCCAAAGTGCACTGGGAAAATATAGAACTAACTCATAAGACGTGGACTTTGCTACAGAGACGCATGTTGACTCTTATTTGTGGTTTTTTAAACAAATTCAATGTGCGCCGTTGTTTTCTCCTCCTCTACCCCCCCCCTCCAAGTACGATTTTAACCGATAACAAACGTGATCTTTAGTTTTACCTGGAACGCATATTATAGAGTTAGGTAAAGATCATGCGTAAATTGGAACCGCTAGAGTGGTGACAGACAAGTGTCTGTGTTCGTGCGCGTGCGTCCATGTATAAATAATAATCATGTTTCATTAATCCTGTTAACGGCTGAAATCTAAGAAAAAGTGGGAAGGGGAGAAAGAAGTGATATGAAAATATCTCCGTTATTATGAGTCAATGTAATAACATTTTATAACCAGTCCTTTTGAACATATAGTATTATTCAAATCATGTACTATACAATTTTTTGTTCTCTCTAAAAATTAGAATATATACACACACACACACACACACACACACACACATACACACACACATACACACACACACACATAAACATTTTGTTTTGTTGGGCTTTTGGCTTTCAGTAAACTTCTTGTTATGCGATTTTCATTTATTGTTACTGCATCTCATATCCAGTTGAAATCTCAAAGCCTTTATACGTAGACTTTTTAATACGGGGGAAATACAGAATAGGCATCTGAATAGATTACGCTCCTTTTGTATTGACGACTTCTTTTTAAATATTTTCCATTGTCATCGACCTTTATAAGACTAAATGTCCATAAATTCGACCTTTCATTGTAAACACGGTTTGAACTGTTTCAGATATGCCTAGTAAAAAAACAATTATGGAGTTATGAGCATTGTAATATCAAACGAATAAGCTTTTTAATACATGCCACAGTTGTAGTTATGTTCACAAATTCTTTCTTATTCCCAACTTATTGTCATTCAGGGGCCAAAATACACACCCATTAATTTTTTATCAGGGAGAGGGGTAGTTACTCCATTCAAAATCGTTTGGTTGATACTTATTCTGTACATTTTCTATGAAGTTTTTTATAATAAATAACTTAGATAATTTTTTAACTTCTCATGGGTAATGTAATATTATCAAATTAGAGTCCCTTTGCCTTTCATTAGTTTGTATTTTTTAAGGCATTAATGTCGATTATCCTTTACATTTTAAATATTGAATGATAAAAATATTTCAATTCCCCTACATGTTGGCAACGGATGTTATGGCTGTGATACTATAGTCAGAATTATAATAAATAATAGGTAATAAGTTATGTCGTGAAATGAATGAGTTTCACATTTACTTTATGGTACACAGGGACTATTGACTGCTGTATTTCATAGATTTTTAGGCCGGAGAAATAGAAAGTCAGTAAAACTTAATAATTAATTTTTTTCTTCATTTGAGGAAAAAGAGCTGAATAGGCAAAACTGTACGACATTATGAGAGATTCTGGGAAAATGTAGATCTCTGGAAATAACAAGGAAAAATAGGAAGAGTGAAAACTGAGTCTGTGGAAGGGAGTAGGAAATAATTACTGATATGAAAGATGGAATTGTCAAAATATTGCCCAGGGAGAAGGTGAAGTTTACGACAGGTACCAAAAAACCAATTTATATTTTGAACAATTGTTCACTATATGCTTCTGCGAAAAACAATTTTCCATTGCTGTCAGATTGCAACAGTAATACAACAGCAAGTTGTGGCTAAACCAATTTAGATTACAGAGAAATACGTAACTCTTCATGTCAATGAGTTTCCTGGCGCTAAAAACATTAATTCGAAATTTTGTTATATGGAAATTGCTCCCAGAGAAAAGTCTCAAGTCCCTCTCGAAAAATTATATAGAACCAATCGTATTGCAAATTACTTGTACTATAAAGGCTGTTATATATATTTATTCTCTATCTTAAATACCAACCGAAATATTTGCACTTTACAGTTTTCAGCTTTCAGCAAACTCCCACTCCTACTCATGTCACATAAGCAATACTCTGTTACATAATAAACCACATTGTTTGAAGCTTAAATGCCAAATAATGTTTTCAAGGGACCTATATTATACGAGATACATGCAAATACGTTCTAGTGGTCCCCCACCCCCACCGTCTTAAGTTCATGGATTACTAAAATTTGAGTGATTGAAATAAAAATCATTCTGATTGATTATAAATTACAGTATAGATATAGTAAATAGTTTTCAATAAAATTCATATGTTATATTCTGATATATTTCAGTAATTGTTTTTCTTTCCTGTGGGAAGTTGGCACACCTGTTTGTTTACGTTTCAGGTGTTTCCCGTCTGGAGGTTTCTTATTATCGTTTGTACTTATTCACTTAATGTTCGCGGTGGTGTTGAGTTATCAGTATGTAGATTTAACTATAGTTAAACATCACGAGGGAAATCTGCTTCTTTCCGGAGAAGAATATTTCTATCTATCTGTTCAGCTCTCTGAGATTGACTAACCTATTTTTTTACAAAGAATAAAAGATTTCACATTACCATTTGCATTTATTCACTAAATATTGTCAGTAGTGTGTGGTGTTACCCGTATCCAGATTTATCTATTGTAAAACGTCAAGTGAGAAATCTGCTTAGTTTACCCAGGAACTGCGTGACGGAATTTTATTACTACTCGATACTTCTTGTACACTTATTTTAACATCTCAACAATCTTAGTCAATACATTGTACATTATGTAATACAATTTGAACTTGCCCCCACCGGCCCTTGGAAAACAACTTGTAACCCGACTTTATGTTGTCATCTACAAACATCTCTGTTGTAAGGAATCTTACGTTTGCCTCAAAGGCATAGGACTGCCGAAATAAGAGATCCCTTTTTGTAATCATTATGAAAAATAATTATTTTAGACAGAAGGGAGTTGATGGCTTTGTTAGAGAGTCCTAAGACCATATGTTCTTTTAGAGGCTAGATCCGATGCTGGCTGATAATTTCCATCAGAATAGATAATTTCTATATTGCTTCCTGCTTTGCCCAGGTGTAGTAGATTGGCTGTTGAGGGAGCAGGTGTAGAGGATCAAGTGAATGGTGATGATGCCAGTAGGAGCCAGTAGGAGTTGACTCCCTGGTCAAAAGGCGGAGGGTACCGCCAAGGGACGCGGCCTGTCGGAGGGGGGGGGGGAGAGAGAGAGAGAGAGAGAGAGAGAGAGAGAGATAAATTGCAGGGGGGGGGGTGGCTATGAAGGGCTATCGGCGCCGAGAACAGGTGTGCCCGGAGCCACCTGCCGGACCGCTTTAATTTACAGCGGTTTTTATACTGCTCTTGGCCAATTATACAGCGTCTCCCTGTCTTCTTACCGACCTTCCTTCCCATTCCCTCTCTCCCCTCCTTCTCGCTCTCTCTCTCACTCACACTCACACACACACACACACACACACACACTCACAGCACAAAAGTGAGCCCATCGCCTCATCGTCTGAAGCCTCAAACAGACCAGTTCAACAACAACAGAAATCAATTGTATGAAAGTCACGTCGCCTTAGAAACTTAATTTACTTTGGAGCGCAGCGGTGTAAAATAATAGCATAGCCGAATAAACCATGTAACTCTATAGATTGCAAAGCAGATATTGGGCTAAAATTGATTGTAGTTATTTTTCTAGCAATTCAAATTTGCAACTACCGGCAAAACTTATATCTATAAGCACGAGCTCTTCATAAATGGTCCGTCATTAACAAACTTGGTCTCTGGTTTTACATGAAACCTTTAAATATCCAGTTCAGTAGGGATTAACAAATATTGTTGCTGCTAGAGTATGAACATACTTATAAATTTTGGGTCATTATGGGGCAGCCTAAAATTGAAATATCTGAAGGATCATCCACCTATAGAAGAATATATACATATGGGGCATGTATACATCTTTCACAATTGTCAGTAAACTGAAAAAAATAAGTGATCTACAAATGGGAAATTTATTACATCTGTCTACTTACCAGAGCGCTGTTGTCAGTCAATCTCTATTACATTGGGATTAGCCACCATACTTGAAGTTCTTGTTGTAGATTTGAGTCTCTCATTAACAAAAGTACAGCTCTTTCAACTATAGAAAAGTGAATATCAAAAGATTGTTTTTGATTTGTTAATATAGCCCAAAGTTTGTGATGTTTTTATACAGTTATAAAGCTACGTGATGAAGGAAGAGAATTAATAACATTTCTTGTGAATTATGCCAACCTATCTTCCATCTCCCATAGAGAACAGCATACATCTTAATCGTTTTTTTCTCATGCACCCAGGATTACTCACTTTAACCTTTTATTTAATTAGAGTGTATTTCTATATTAATAATAATTGTGTGTGTGTGTGTGTGTGTGTGTGTGTGTGTGTGTGTGTATGTGTGTTTGTGACCTTATTTTCGTTATTTAGTAAGCAGGACATTGGCTTTTGTACTACAAATTGTATGAGGATAGCTTGTCTCCCTCCTGTTTTGGTGGGAACATTGGCTAAATCCTGGGCTACCGACTTTACTAATTCTCTTTACCGTGATTTTTTTATATATAAGATGATATTAAATCAAATATTGTATGGGTTACTTTTAATTTTTCCGTTTCCAGGCTTCTACATCTTTATCTTTTTATCGTATACTTCTTCCTCGTATCATACAATACAAAACAGGCACCCTACTTATAAAAGATTAAAAGGATATAAACAATATTCGCAGCTGTTACGTAGCAGTACTGAACTTGTGCATTTTTATGCATTGAAGATGATTTTAGCTGTGTGATTAAAGATATAGGGTTTAGAGGGAGAATTTTGAAAATTCTAATTATCTCCGTTATTATGAGTAGAATCGAAAACTTGTATAGAAACAATCTTATTGCAAATTGAATAAATTTTGTTATATACATTTATTTTGTGTCTTTGAATATTAACCGAGATATTCATTTTATATATGCATTTTAGATTTTTTAGTTCTGTAAACCCTCACTCTTACTCAGAATAACGATCCGCTATTATATTATGAACCACTTTATTCTAATTTTAAACACCAAATATTCTTTATTATGCGAGATACATACAACTTAGTTGTCTAATGACGTAACCAACTAAGATATTACGTTCTTGTTTCGAAAATGTTTATTTAATATTGACAATAGTCGACATTCGAATCCACATTAGAGATCATATTTGTTATTGGGAGAAATGACATAGTAGGAATACATAGGGAGGGGAACTCGAAAATGTTCCACAATTATGATTGGGATCGTAAAATGTTTTAGAGCCAACCCTTTTGAACTATTAATAATCTGCAATACTTGTTCAATGCATTTTTTCATAACTCAAGTATTAAGCGAGTTATGCAGGCTATCTTGCTTTCAGCCTGCAGTAAATCCTAGATCTTCTTTAGTGTTGTTAACCTAAGAAAAATGTTCAAATGTACATTTGGAAGTTAAAATGCTGGGGAGACCCAGCCTGAGATGAGGGTTAACGAAAATAAATTCCGTGTAAATAGACTTGGAAGTTTGGAAGTTCGTGCTCTGGACATTTAAGGACTGTTGTAGCACAACCTTTTTATTTAGAACTGTGGACATCGACAGGCTGTCTACACAAGACATGAAACGGGTAATTAAAACAGATGTACTCAATGACTGGACAACAGCCTGGCTACAAACTGAACACAAACTCAGAGAAATACTAGAAACCCCAAACAAAGGAAAATCTTTGGAATATCTTACCAGACGAGATCAAGTGGTGTTGACTAGACTTAGAATCGGACACTCACTACTTACACATTCATACCTTATAAACCGTAAAGACCGACCCACATGCACTCACTGTAACACAGTACTGACCATCAAACATCTCCTGACTAACTGCAGACTACGTGAACATTTGAACTTACCCAACGACTTGTAGAAACTATTAACAGAAGGTAGCCCACATATAAACACACTCTTAAACCATTGAGGTTGTCCTCATGACGCGATTTTCGAAAAATTTGTTCAAATGTCCATCGATCCTACTTAGGGAGATGACGAAAATGAGGTCCGTTCAAAATTATATATATGTCTGTTAACGCTCGCGGTCGCAATTCTTGTTTCATCGTTACCAAACTCGATATTTAAACGTTCGTTAATGGCTGAAATCGGACCAGTGGGAGGGGGGAGGGTTTAAAGGGGGGATTTTCGAAAATTCGAAATATCTCCGTTACCATACGTCGGATCAAAAAATTGTAAGGAACCAATTTTATTGCAAATTAAATTTACTATAAATATTGTTCTATACATTTATTCTTTATCTTGAATATTAACCGAGATATTTGCATTTTTATTAAATGTGGGTGGTAACGCACGGGTGAGTATACCGCCAAAAGCAAGGTCGGCCCCCTTCCAAAACTGCTTTGCTCTCGTATGGAGATTTCTCTATTGTATAACTTCACGTGGGAAATCTGCTTAGTTTACGCAGCTCCTGCGTGACGGACTTTTAATCTTGTGCCTTAGACTTCCATACCCTCATGTCAGGATTTATCTCCAAATTTATAGTTTTACATAGCTCTATTTTAACATTTCCTTAATTTTATTTCAATATATATTTTATACTATGTTTTAATAATTTCGAAAACATTTTTTCTTTATTTTAAAATTTTAATTTAGAGAATTCAAATAAATGGTACTGAGCGACATCGCCTAGTTGCGGAGCTCTTCAAATAAATAAATAAAATATATTTAATTTCACCTCCTGATCCGTATTTATTAGCGTTGCTCTCACCGCCCCAGCTACATCCAATCTGATTTTTCTTTGTTGATCTTAAAGGTGTGTATATTGAGTGAGTGAAACAGTTGTATATGGTTTGGTGGGTCTGGTCCAGTCTAAAACAGTGTCTTGAGTTATACAGCCTGGCTCACTTCCATATCCTATTGTCTGCCTATATACACCAAGGTCTCTCTCTATCTCTCTTTTCTCCCTCCCTTTTCAACTTCTCTCTCACTCTTATCTTATTTTTTATTCTTCAGCACCGTAACAAATCCCTCTAAATTTAAAACTTACATGTAAAGCATAAAAAATAAAGTTTCAAAATACAAAAGGATCAACTCGAAATATATATTATACTGGCTGTTGAATAGGTCGGTGAATGATTGAATTCTAAATAGAGGCTTTATTTTTAGTACACAGAAAAAATATATTTAATGATGTTCCAAAATACATTTTATGCCATTTCCCTCAATATTCCTGGAATGAGGGAGTACACTTTAACAAACTCCACTTTTAGTCCCATCTTTCCTTATTGGCAACGAGTGGACAACTGAAGAGTTGTAGAAAATTAGTTATCTATGAACAAGAAGTTGGAGTAATAAAGTAATAATAATGAAAATAAAATATAAAGGGAAAGGGAATATGTGATGTCTTCAATGATAAAAATTCTCGTGTATTCCCTTCATTTACCTTCATAGATTTCGTAAATTAATGAATTGGTGTACAGTTCTTCTTTAAAACGAAAATTAAATCATCTTTGACTACTGAAATAAATTATTTTTACTAAGAATTATTCTTCTCACGAGTTTTTGTCTTGGTCTATCCAGCAAGTTTCACACAAATAATATGTCGTTATATGTCCAAACATACTTAGCACACTGTTTCCTTACCTAATTATATTAAAAGCCTTTTTAAAAGTAAAATACATACATCTTGATAATCCAGTGTCATATATATATATATATATATATATATATATATATATATATATATATATGCATTTGCAAAATAACTATATTTTTGCAGTTCCAATTAATTATGAAATATTATCTCCTCTTCAGGTATGTCAACAATAATAGGTTGGACAATAAAACATTGATATTGTATGAAGTTTAGTCCTTCCAACGAATCATATATCTTAGTGTTCAGAATACCAAGATCCTGTAATTTCTTTTGTAGGAAAAGGAGGGAAATGTCTACTGTTCAGTGGATAAATCCTAGGGGCGTCTTTTATCTAAAGCAAAGTAGCTGATGAATGAATGAACCAGACCAAAAAATAAAAATCATAACACTGCTGCTGAGTAAGCTAAGCAGATTTACATCTGATACAATGTCATCATGATGAAGTCATCCCACATTATTTTCCATCTTTTTCCAATAATGAGAAGCCAAAAATTGGATGTAAAATTAAAGTTGGACATAATATGTTTATTGATACAGTTGATTTAAGTGAAAATCGCAAGTTTAGATGTGGGGACTGATTAAAGGCTGGAAGCTATAAAATAAAAATAACTCAATTAATATTTTAGTTAGGAAGAATTTAGAAAAATTGGACAACAAATGTAGAATATTGCATTTTCAAGAAAGGTGGGCATGTGGTATTTTTCTTCTGGTCCTACTATTTTAGCCATTAAAGAACTGGATCTTTAGTTTTACAATAAACGCGTAAATATGGAATTAACAGTCCATCAATCAGTTAAATACCGATTAATATCAATTACGATCAGAAAACATGATCCACACTTTCGTTCCCTCCTATGTACGATAGATGGAAAGAATGGAATTGAAAAACGTTTTTGGAAAAGTCATGCGTTCAATACCTAAAATCTGCCAGTGCAAGAAGGTGTGCCCCAATAATGAAATAACAGAAGGAATGTAGAAATCAAGACATTAAATAAACAATAAAATCATGAATAAAGAAACGTAACTTCTACATTTTACAAAGGAACTTAAGGATAACTATAAATCAATTTTATTCTTCACAGCTATAAAAAATGCCAAAATCTTTGCCAAAAGGGCGGGGAATGTACTGAACAAGTCTACTCAGAGAATCATAACTGTGGATTTCATGTATTGATTTTCAACAGTTCTCATTTCCTTTTTTCATGAGACATTTTATACACTCTATTATTCTGGATGATTAGTAATTGTCAATTTTGAGTTTTAAATCACCCTTCTGAGTGTCAGAAACATTAGTATTAGAACCTACATTAAACAGCATCTAAACATTAGTTTTAAAAACCACTGAGAAGAGAGCCTGAAGAAGTCAGTAGTGAAATCGGGGAAATTTAGTGAGAAAGAGCCTCTCACCACTTGAGCAAGGCAGAAAATGAATATACACGGGTAGTTGAGTACTAACTTTGAATTTACCTCTTAATAAGTTTGCTTGAATGTTATAGCAGATCATGTTCCACTAATGGTCCCAAGGGGATTTGCTAAGCATCCTTCAGAAATATATAGTGTTATTAACATAATTAGTGTTTATCACAAGTCCAGGCGCGAATTGTTTTGCTCTCTTATAAAAAAATCATTAAATTATTAACTATTTGCCGATGATTTATTCCATTATAAAAAAACTATAAAATATTGCATATTGTTTTTTCTGTTCACAAAATATTACTTTGCAGAATGTGACGCAGTGTTTAACCTGTACATATCTTCCATATAAACATTCTTAATAATTTCTATAGAACAATGCAGACCTAATATTATTCAAATATAAAAAAGATCATAATAATCGTCTTCAAAGTCACATCCGGAATTACTATTTCCAACAATATAGCCCGCTATTATATTTCAATATACTGGGTGTAATATAATTTTTGCCTGTATTCTAGTGTAAGAAATAGTTTGAATTCCTGCCTAGATTTTATGGGGTCCAGCAATGAGCAGAATGCCATTAGAAGGAATTCCTACTCCTGAAAGGGTGCTTCTAATATAATTTGTAAATTCCGTAACTTAACTGCACCTTGCATTACCATTTTATACCAGTGTATGCATATTGGAAATATTTTTTTGTTATAGGTCGATTTTCTGAGAGGTCTTGTGTAGTATTCAAAATTAAAAAACCAAAACAGTCACCATAATACAGTCTTGTTAATTAACTTTGAGTATTTGTTTGAAGTCAGTTATAATTTCATATATATATATATATATATATATATATATATATATATATATATATATATACATGTGTGCGCTAGTGGGTGTGAGAGAGTATGTATACATATATATGTATGAATGACATGAATTGTCATTGATGAATTGAAATAAAAACGGTTTACCGCGTAAATGCATAGTTTTCCACAAATCCTATATAGTAAATGACGAAAATTAGGTCAGTTCAAAATTATATATATCTCTATATATAAAAAGTCCGTCACGCAGGGGCTGCGTAAACTAAGCAGATTTCCCAAGTGAAGTTATACAATAAAGAAATTTCAGAATAGAGAGTCAAACAGTTACGGGAACGGCCCGAACTAACTCTTGACGGAAACTCACGACTATACCCGAAGTTAGCCGATCTCATCTCAGAAGCTGAAAAATGCAAATATCTCGGTTAATATTCAAGATAGAGAATAAATGTATATAACAATATTTATAGCAAATTTAATTTGCAATAAGATTGGATCTATACGATTTTTCGATTCGATGCATAATAACGGAGATATTTCGAATTTTTGAAAATCCCCCCCTCTAAACCCCCCCTCCCACTGGTCCGATTTCAGCCGTTAACGAACTTGATCTTCCTTTTTACATAAAAGGATTAAATACCGAGTTTGGTGACGATTAAACAAAAATTGCGACCGCTAGAGTGTTAACAGACAAATATATATATATATATATGTCTATATATATATATATATATATATATATATATATATATATATATATATATATATATAGTTTTGAACGGACCTCATTTTCGTCATCTCCTGGGTAGGATCGATGGACATTTGAGGAAATTTTTCGAAAATCGCGTCATGAGTACGACCTCAATAGCTGATTTCCCTTAAGGGAAATCAGCTAAAATTGTAAGCTCTGTCTGTACATTGATTTTTTTTTCAAAATTTCAGGATAACTTTTTGTTTCACATGTCATAGACACCATAACTGCATTTTGTTCCTTTCGTGTGTGTTTGTTTGTTACCTTTTCACGCATAAACGGCTGAACCGAATTTTATGAAATTTGGTATGTATATTACTACTAACCCAACTTAGACTTTAGGCTATATTAGTATTCTCTGAGACGAAGAGGAGTGGGGGTTATAAGGGAAGCCTAAAATTAAAAATAGCGATATTTCGTTTCCTATTGGTTTTTCGGCAAATATGAACATAACAAAAGTTGTTCACTTTGTTATTTAGAGTAACTTTTGTTACATACAATTTTTTCGTATACGGAATTGTAAACGAGATATACACTAAAACCTATAGCGGAAGTGAAGAAGTTTATTTGGCACAAAAGACTCAACCGAACTAAATAAAACTCGGTATGTATATTAGCACTAACGCCTTCATTATATTAAACCATACGATCATTTCTAGGGTCGGGCAGGAGTGGGGGTTGTAAGGAAGGCCTGAAATTAAAAATAGTCATATTTCGTTTCCTATTGGTTTTTCTGCAAATGTGCTCATGACAAAAGTTGTTCATTTTTTTATTTGAAGTAACTTTTATGATATTCACTTTTGTCTTATAACAAGGTATAAACGAGATATAGGCTAAAACTTTAGCGGGTGCCAACAATTTTATTGGGCACTAACGATTGAACCGAAATTAACAAAACTCGGTATGCAAATTAGCATTATTTTTTCCATGATTATAAGCTATATTAAAATTTTTAGGTTCGAACGGGAGTGGGGGTTATGAGGGAGGCCTGAAATAAAAATTCGCGATATTTCAGTGTCTATTTGTTTTTCGACAAACGAATACATAACAAAAGTTGTTTACTTTGTTATTTAGAGTAACTTTTCTTTTATACATTTTTTCGGGAACAATGTATGAAGCAAATAATTTGCGTATCATACTGATATGCACATAAATTCTTTCCAATATGAACTACCAGGTACCTCACCTGGAAAAATTAAATCTACGTTAATATTTTGACTTTAATAATTCCATGCTATGCATAGTGCATAGGAGACGGGAAATATGGCAATATGGAGGACAGTGAAGTCTTACAAAAAAAATTAATTTTATTTTAAAAAATCCACAGCAACGACGGGTATAAACCCTAAACACTGGGACTGTAAATGTCAAAATATTATACAAAGTAAAACTTTGCCAAAAAAATACCATCTCCATTCAGCCTCAAATGTATTTCCGGGCGAAGCAGGTTGTCTTAGCTAGTATATATATATATATATATATATATATATATATATATATATATATATATATATATATAGAGAGAGAGAGAGAGAGAGAGAGAGAGAGAGAGAGAGAGAGAGACTTATCTGTTTCTGCTCTTGGTTTCAGCGGTACCAAACTAGACAATTAAACGTTTTATTTAAAACTAAAGATAATTTCCTTAACGACTCAAATCGGACCAGTGTGAGGGAGTGTTTAGAGGGAGGGGAATTTTGAAAATTCAAATTACTCCATTATTATATATATTGTATCGAAAATTGTATAGAACCAATATTATTTCAAATTTGATGTCCTATTATTTTTGTTTATCTATCTTCAATATAAACCGATATATTGACATTTTAGCAGATTTCCCTTAAGGGAAATCAGCTATTGAGGTTGTACTCATGACTCGAGTTTCGAAAAATGTCCTCAAATATCCATCGATCCTGCCCAAGAGATGACGAAAATGAGGTCCATTCTAAATTTTATACATATATGTATATATATATATATATATATATATATATATATATATATATATATATATTTGTCTGTTAACGCTCTAGCGGTCGCAATTTTTGTTTGATCGTTACCAAACTCGGAATTTAATCGTTTTATGTAAAAAGGAAGATCAAGTTCGTTAATGGCTGAAATCGGACCAGTGGGAGGAGGGGTTTAGAGGGGGGATTTTCGAAAATTCGAAATATCTCCGTTACCATACGTCGGATCATAAAATTCTATAGAACCAATCTTATTGCAAATTAAATTTACTATAAATATTATTCTATACATTTATTCTGTATCTTTAATATTAACCGAGATATTTGGATTTGTATTGTGAGTGTGGTCGGCTATGTTCGGGAGTTTCCGCCGAGCGCACTAGCGCTAGTGTGGCCGTCTCACTAACTATTCGTCCTCGTAAGAATAGGTTATTACTAGGCAGATTTCTCTATTGTAAAACTTCACGTGGGAAATCTGCTTAGTTTACGCAGCCCCTGCGTGACGGACTTTTTTATATTTCAGCATCCAGTATACCCCTACTTTTAGTCATCGGACTTTAAAAATATCTTCGTAGACGTCTTATTCCGACCATAAATACCGAATATTAGTTTCAATCGACCATTGTTATGTGAGATACAATTAGTGAGATGCAATTAGTTAGTGTGATGACGTCATCACTAAAGATTGTATTGACCAACCACTTGTACTCATCGGATTTCTTTTTTGAAATAGAGAATATGTGGTGATATGAGATCAGTAGTGTGTCATTACATGTGGGAAATTTGATTAGTTTTTTATACACATGAAGTAAAATGGTGATTGGACGAATATTGAAGAAGTTATAAATAAATCTTCAGAAAGTTAGCTATAAATCTTCAATGATCAGTTGAAATAAAATTTGTTTTCCGTCAAAGTATAAAAACTGAATTTACATAAATATTAAATAATCCAACTATGTTTTCTGTACAGACATTATCTAAGCTATATTCATTCTTGCTGCATATTTAAATGGTTATAAATGTTATTCTGTATACTTTTTCTCTTCCTTGATTATTAACCGACATTTTTGTATTATATAATTTACAGCAATAAGCGAATGCACTATGAAACCTCTTATTCCAAGCTGAAATACCAAAGATGGTTTTCAAAAAAATCTAACTAGGTGAGATACATGTAAATACCTTATTTGGTGTCATCAACTCAGATGTTCTTTCTTGAGTCGAAAAGGTTTCTTGGATCTACACCTTATTTGACAATTAATTGTTGCATTGGAGGCTTAAAAGTTCATATTCGTTAATGGCTGAAATCGGGACAAGAATAGGCAGAGGGATTTCGAAAATTCACGGTATCTCGGTTTTAAGCCAGATCGGTAAATGTATAGGACCTTTCTTGTTAAACTATTGCTGCTCAATAATTTACAGTGTGTACATTTTTTCTTAACTCAAATAATATGTGAATTATTTGTACTTTCTTGTTTTCAGTCTTCATTAAACTCCCACTTCTTTTCATTGCATTTTAATTAAGAAGTAAAGAATGTATGGCGAGTTGTGTGTCTTAACAGCACGTGGGAAATCTGCTAAATTTATGCAGCTCCTGCGTTAACGGACTTTTTATTTTTTTTTTTGTGCCAATATAAATTGATGGAGTTAGTTATATTCACACAGAGCAGGATGAAACGATTCCTCAAATGAATAGAAATTGGCCCTATCTTACACTCAAGTTTCTTCTTTCCAGACGAATTTCGGCAAACTTACTAATACCTCAACTAATAAAGTTATTTATACACATACTTATAATGGGGGGATTCACGGATCAGGAAACTTAAGGAAGACTTGTGTCAAAAATAAATATGTTAACAGCAAATCATTAAACGGGGGGGGGGGTACAAAGAATACCATGAAACTGCCGGAGGCTGTGTCCCCACTATATCTTCTCCTCTCCCAGATCTAAACCTTGCAATCGTTATTTCGAATATTTTTACGTCTTTACTAGTAATCGGAATGAATAATAAAAAATAAATTCTTATTTCCTATGACGATTTCTTGCATCTTTTTTGTTATTTCTTCACATAACACTAATACGTTTTTTCTTGATCTTCTCGGAATTGGTCTTCCTTGTTCTCTGGCATGACACGCGTGTATATCGTCAACAGTAGTTGTGTTTTCTCCAAGATGTTTTGATGGTTGTAAATCAAGTGATAACGTAGACGAAGAATCGCGTTATATATTTTCTATTACACTGTATTTTTCGTTCCTGTCAGTTACTCAACTTCTGCTTATGTAACTCGAAAAATATGTTTGTAAGCTTTATTTTTCCTAAGATTCTACATTTATTTTTGTGTGTAATATGTAAAGATCTCTCGCCCTAAATAGAAAATGGATCACTATAAATAACCAAAACTACAAAAAAAGTATATATTTCCATTTTCTAAGGTTTTTTTTACTTGTGTTTATAAATGTATTGTGAATTATTACAACTGAGGACTTCTGATATTGCACCAGGCCTTTGTGTTCTTGGTTAAATTCAGCGTTTCGATGCGATCAATATCCCAAGGCCTTAATTGTAATAATGTCAAGGAACATGGAAGCCTACCAGAGTATATTTAGAGTCAGTTCTTGAGCTTGCATGTTATGAAATAAAATCACTCACAAGTGAATATAAAAATAAGTGAAGCTGACTGAATTCCCAAAGTTAATATATAACTCAAAATGTAATAAACTATTAACAGTAAATCTCAGAGATCCAGTGCCATCTGTGAGAACAGTAAATCGCATAAGCATTGCAGTGAAATGATCCACTATGGCGTATAGGCATATAGCATAAAAATATATCACTACTTGCTCCAAATGAAGATGAGGAGAGCTTTGTTCGTTTGGCAGTACTTATAAATGCGAACAGTTTTTTTCATTGATGAAAGTTAATATCGTACAAGGCTGACTGACGATAATTTGGAAAATTCTTTTCGTCTTTGTATCAGTGGAATTAATCCAAACATCCATGGATGAATTTCCCAAATTCAAGCTCATTGATTTCGATGTCTCTATTTAACTTTCGTTATTTGTAATAACTCCAAATTTTACTATTTAATTTTAATGTTGTACCTATTATTTTTTTCATTTCATTTTGTTATTTTTATAAATTGTATTATAATTACATTGTCGTTATAATTTCATGTAATATCTACACACTATTTGAAAATGCATTACTTTTATAAGTGGCCCGCGATCATAATTGCACACTAAAGTTTGGCCCGCAACTTGTCAAAGGTTGCCCATACCTGTACTAGTGCATTATTTAACTTAAATGATTAATCGATTTTGGGTCATATGTCAAAAGTTCAATGTTCTTCCATATACCATTAAATGTCAATAAATTAAGGAAACCTTATATTAATATATTTCTGTCTTTTCATAATTATGAATTAGTAATGTACTTCCGGTCGTTGAATTTCAGGTCGATCCGGATATAACTGCACTCGCTCCTGAAATACAAATAGGCAATATTCCTTTCAGACTCAACAGTAAGATTCGTGAAATATTTCAACTGGCAGTTCTGGGTAATCCATCACGTTTTCACCACCTGTGCCATTGGCAATTACCAGACATTTAGGGAAAATCCAAAAATAAAACAACCAAATTTTAAACCGAAATAATTTATAATTTTAGAACAGGAATTCAAATCAACATATATTTTTGAAACAGATCAAAATAAAATGAGATTCTTTAAGAATGCTAGAATTAAAAAATAACATTTTTGGTAAATTTCAAAGAGTTCATTTACAATATAAAATTTAAATATTTTGTTCTTATCTTACAAAATATACATACAGCATTTAATTATTTACATCAGTACAAAACTTAAACCTAAATACTTTATTCTTATTCATTAAAGGATTATATCCGCTGGCGAGAGAAAGATAAATATACCCAATCAGCCATTCACTCTTCAAACCATGGTATATTGACATTTATAACTATTTCAGACAAAATCTCGTTTTGTGTTTGGAGGTGGGGGGGGGCAGACAAACTGATAAAGTCCAATTTATAAAATCATTAATTACCTGATATATAACTAAAATGATATTTTTGCTAATACACACAGATGATTAAAATTGTCAATTAGTTTGAAAGGATGACCCACTCTGGCTACTGATTTAGGGTTACTACAGTACAATTTTCAGGAAATACATTAATATATTCAATATTTATTTGTTTGAAAATAAAAGAAATATTTCTTGCACAAACTATAACACTGATTTTGACATTAAATTCATTGTAAACTAATATTATATTTACGTTTTAGATCACAGCACATTTCTATAAACAAATGTACAATATTTACAAGGAATATACAAGAATAAAATAGATCGCAGTATAAATACATTTTAAATGGAATGAATATTCACGCATTTAATATACCCTGGCTGTTGAATACAATTTGTCTTATTATATTAGAGGTTACAAAAGTTCATTTGTTTCTTTAATAAAAGTACATAATTGCAATCCGATTGAAATGTATGAAAATACATAAGACTAAAGTAAGCCTTTTATTAGCTTTTCGATCTCCCAAATTTGTGCTAATAAACATATAACAGTGGAGTTATTTTAAAACGTATAATAATTCATATTTATTAATCATTTAATTGAAAAAAAAAAATGCAGTGATAGTTTATTTATTAATTAAAAAATGTATGATTGACTTTTCTTAAACTTTTAATTTTTACATAAGTAGATATTTTCAATTTTTTCTCCAATTAATAAAATATATTTCCCTTGAAATATTCAAAATTATAAAATTTTCCTCAAGGTGCACAATTGAATGCTAGTTAACATAATGTTGCTTAACATAATATAATAAACATAACATTACTCCCATATTTTTGTCATCATTTGTCTTTATAACATATTCCAGAGAATCCACATTAAGTCAGATTAAATGAATATGTATTACTAATGATTGGAGGCTTTTCTACCTATGAATGGAATTTCAAAAAGAAAAATTATATTAATTTCTTTGAGATAATGGACAATGGAAACAATATTATCCCCATATATGAGGAAGTTTGCCGGAAAATTAATATGGCACTTGGTGACAATCAAACAGGATGGCTTTATGTATATTACCTTGATGGTATCCTGCAGATGGGCTCAAGCAGGTGGTTTGTTACCAACATGTGTTTGTTTAACCGAATATGAGATTATGGCGAATAAATATTTTAACAATCCCTTTATTGTGTACAGAACTCTCAGTTTCAAGTGGATGATATGACATTTTTTATTGCAGTGGCTTCGAGAATAAAATGTTCTTTGCTAGTTTCACGTTTATGGTTTCACTGTTGAAATAATTGATGAATGTTTAAGTCTATTTTCTTTTATGCTTCATGATCACACTTTGACGAAACTTAGCACCAATTGAACGTTTGCCGACACCGCAATTTGACTTGCACTTGTGGTTGTAAAATTCAGATTACAATGAATTCTCATATTTTCTTTCGATTCCCAAATACTTAAGGGAGTGATGTTTCAATGCACATTTCAATGGAGAATTGTAAATCACTTTTCATTAAAAATAAATTGTACAAAATCTTGCTGCCAATTATGCTAATAAAGCTATTCGTTTTATTTTTATTTATTTTATCAAGTTGAGAGTGAGGCGTTTTGTATCAACTACCAGCTCGATACATTTCGAAATTTCATAGGAGCTATAAAAAAAAAAAATCAGGCTATGCCCAATAGGTCTCTCTTGATTTTTTTTTGGGGAGAAAGGCCTTTGGCACACTATCGAGAAGTAATCACCAACTAAATATTGGTAAGGAAAAACAATTTTTTGAGGACTTGTTTGCCTAAAAGAATTTTTCAATGTAGTAATAATTAAAATAACCTGAGGGCATTCATTAATGGAAGCTAATCTAACAAAATTATTAAGACTGTTCCAAAAACATGTATTACTTCTATATTATTACAATTCATTGTTCAAATGAAAAATACTTTATAAAATATCCTCAACGTAGCGACTACTCTGCTAATGCCGTACTAAATTTAAAAATTGAAATAACTCCCTAATAATAATGCAACACCTTCACGTATTATTTTATATGAAAAGAAAACAAAATGGAATTTAGCTATTTAGGGCAGAGGTGCATACATGCAGCTTGCACATAGTTGTGTGGGACAATTCGGGATTGGGCTGTGCTGAAATACTTTTTGGATCAAAACCTTTTGTAGATTTTTATAATAAAAAAAAAAGTCCTACAAAAAATTAACCTTCCTAGAAAAGAGTGGTAACAATAGATAGACCCTCCGAATTAGCTAGCAAAAAGTGGATGTTAATAAATAACAGATTAATATGGCATCAATAAACTTAGGTTTAAAATTAGGCAAAATATGTATAAAATTAAGAAAGCACATATTTACATTAAATAAATACATGGATTTAGAAAGTTTCGAACTAAATAAACCATGTTTCTATCACAAAGAGCTGGTTTGAAACAAATCCTATAAGTAAGATTACTTTGAGCACAAGCCAATCGAATGACAATATAATACTATTTCTGAAATTTTATGGAATTAGCTAGTTTGGTACTAAACGCCTCAAGCAACCTTTTTAAAATATAATACTAATTTTAGGTTTGTTAATTTATTAACTCGATACTCTCATTTTCAGGCTGTAAAATATTTCTATAAATTATTTTTTCATGTTCACTTGAAATTAAACTTAATGACAGATATAACTATTCCTTCTATTCATTGAACATATTATATATTAGTAAATCTGAATGTTAAATATCAATTTTATTGATAAACATGCAATGCATTATTAAACAATCATAGAACGTGTTCTATAAATGTTATAGACAATTTGCGACATTTGATTACTGATCCAATAAGTCTTTGCGTTTTAGTGAAAAAGGTTACTTATTAGTTTCAGTCTCTCTATAATTGTCGACGTTCATTAAATATTACCTAATTTGAGTAATATTATGTCCATAGTATTCTGCCAAGTGTAATAATTTCTGTAATAAACCATTAAAAATATATATTATAATATATTTTCTATATATATGACAGTTTCCGATAGTGCCCAACAAACCCTGGATATTTCTTTCATATATTTAGTTATTTTGTTTTTATAAGAATTCTCTCAATCTATTAATTTTTCTTTGACTATCCAAATGGCCTGGAAGTGAATGTAGACGTAGTTTTCTATCCATAAAAATGTGTCATTGCAATTCATGTGTTCTTTGAAAAACAATCTTCGAACTACTCATTATGAAAGTTCACAATGAAACATTATTAAATGTTCAGCTGGGGCTAAATGTTTAATAAAATTTAAGAATGACAGGTAAATGTTATGTACAAAAGTTCAACGTATCTCCAGAGGCACAAACTGCCAGCATCTTTAATATAGTTTCTGTAATTTTTTAATCAGTACTATCTTTTTGGTTAAATTAAAAAAAAAAAAGTGTATATATAAAGCTGCGTCTAATTTGCTTCTGGATAAGGAACATCGATTAAACCACATTGCTCTGCACAAAATTAACAATAAATTGTTCAATAATTGGTGTTTTGTCAAACACTGAGTCCCCTGGAACTCGGACATACATACTTCATTCATTGAAAATATTACTTTTTCTTTAATTTTCCTTCCATTTGAATTGTATTAGATACATTGTCTATGCATTCCTCGATGGAGGGGCCGCTCTGATCAGCTGAGTAGTCTTCACCAATTACCCTGGAGAGCGTAAGGATGTAGGAGGCAGCTATCCTCAACACACTCAGCTTGCTCAGCTTCTGATTGTGCGAATATGCAGGGACGGCGCGTCGGAGCGTATCGAACGCAGCGCTGATAGTGTGGACCCGCGTCCTCTCACGCGCGTTCGCCTCTATCCTCCTCTCGCGGGTCATGTTTTTGTAGTTCCTCCTGGTGCTGCCCTGCTCAGCTGATCCGGAGCTGCTCCCAGGGCTGGGGGACCGTTTGGCCGAGGAGACTAGAGACAGGGGTTCCTCTTGGGGAGTCCACGGCCGGAAAGGGGAACAGCACTTCCGCCGTTTCCGCTCATCCTCCTTATCGACGGTCGTGGTAGACTTCCGCTTCCTTGTCATCCCTTCCGTTTCTTCCTCTTTGGGCCGGCCGCCCACCTCCTCGTCCCATATGCGGGCCACTGCACAAGCCATCACCTGCACCTGTAACAATCGGAACCAGTTTTAAATAGACATCAAGCATTGGCGCATGAAGAATTGAAAGCAAAACTCATAAAAATGAAATGAAACCTAAAGAGAAAATAATCATGGTAGAAAGGATGTCCTTTATAGCTTAACATAATTCTCAAGATCTTGGAACTAATATGTAAAGTGAACCAAAAAATTAATTACCAATTGAGCACTAATGTAGTGAGATCCTAAACGGATAAAGTGGGGTAACGTCTCGTTTTGATTCTTGGTCCAAAGCTAATTTGAGTAGGTGAATTTAAACAAGGTTTTCTTTGGTATTCTTTTTAAGTTCTTGAATACTAGTTGATTGATCTTACGCGAGTATACACCGTTAAAATTAGAGTTATAAAATATATAGCTTAAAAATTACATTACATTATTAGCATTAACAAGATTAGTAATATACTTTTCAACCGGCTAATAATATCGGTGTTATTTATTATTTTAACACACATATTTAGGTGCGTGTGGTCATGTTAATTGTGTAATGTATATCCATCTACCGGATAGAATCTATGGACATTTTAACACATTTTTGAATTAACAAGGCATGAGTACAACCTCGATAGCTGCTAAGAAACATATACGAGGTCACTCAGTTTGTATTGTCCTTTCGACGTTCAGTCAGAATCCTTAATAACAATATGTCTCTCTACTAACAATGCTTTACGATATTCAGTAAGCACTTCTACAATGTCATTCTTTACTACCCCCGAAATGCTGGAAGGCAGATGATCTAATTGATCAGGATCAATAATAAAAAGGCCTTGTCCTCTACTAATGTTTTAGCAGATTTCCCTTAATGGAAATCAGCTATTGAGGTTGTACTCATGACGGAATTTTCGACATTTTTCTTCAAATGTCCATCGATCCTACCTAGTAGATGACGAAAATGAGGTCCGTTCAAAACTGTATATATATATCTAAATATATATATATATATATATTTGTCTGTTACCGCTCTAGCGGTCGCAATTTTTGTTTGATCCTTACCAAACTTCATATTTAAGCGTTTTATGTAAAAAGAAAGATCAAGTTCGTTAACGGCTGAAATCGGACCACTGGGAGGGGGGGGTTTAGAGAGGAGGATTTTCGAAAATTCGAAATATCTCCGTTACTATACGTCGGATCAAAAAATTGAATAGCACCAATCTTATTGCAAATTAAATTTACTATAAATATTGTTCTATACATTAATTCTCTATCTTGAATATTATCCGAGATATTTGCATTTGTATTCTGCGTGTGGTTACCAGTAGGCTATGTTCGGAGTTTCCGCCGAGAGCTCTGGCGGCCGTTTCCATTACTATCGTCGTGAATAGGTCTAGAGGTTAGGTTAACTGTTTTTTGGTGAAGAAACTACTGGGTTATTACGCCCTAAATAATGTTTTTTAGGTTTAGAGGTTTCTTACTACTACAGTTGTTATTAGGCAGATTTCTCTATTGTAAAACTTCACGTGGGAAATCTGCTTAGTTTACGCAGCCCCTGCGTGACGGACTTTTAATTTATGCAAAGTGCACATTCAGAGACAGCGCTCCATCTTCAGTGCCTGCTGATTAGAGCAGTGTAGCCTGGACAGAAACTGCCGGGCGACCTTCTGATCATTCTTTATTGTTATTAATAACCACTTGAGTTAAATTCAAGTCTAATTGTGGAAACAATAAGGGAGGGGGGATTTGAAACTTTCGGCCAAAGTGTAAAGATGACCTAAATCCCAGGCAGATGATTATAATATCTGGATATATTCGAAATACTTCGATTCTTCATTCACACTAAGTGACTAAGAGATTTTTAAAAAGTTCCATGGGACCAGAATGTTTCTTGACCACCACAAGACATTTTAACGTTTTCACTTAGCATCGCCAATAACAAAGG
Source organism: Riptortus pedestris (assembly GCA_019009955.1). NCBI lineage: Eukaryota > Metazoa > Arthropoda > Insecta > Hemiptera > Alydidae > Riptortus > Riptortus pedestris. The sequence goes on from CM032231.1 coordinate 58,531,838, forward strand.
CGAATAAAAAATGTTCGGTTAGGTTAGGTTAATTCTTTTTTTTGGGGGGGGGGGGGCGATAAACTACTAGGTTATTACGCCCTAAACAATTCTTATAAATGTAAATGCCTATATCTAGTCTTCCATCCTTTATCGAATGGTCTCTAATAATTTTGCCTTGGATCAACGACTTCTTTCATCCGTTCAAATAAAGTAAACTTTGAAAATTGTTTCGTTAATAAATAAATGGAGTTATAGAATTCTTTTAACTGTGATATAACGCCTGGCTAAATAAATTTTAGTGACTTTCAGTAATATTTATGTTATGAACTCAGCAACTTCGATCTTTTAAGTGACTGCATATTGCTCACCCCGCCCTCATTAAAGCAGTGTAGTAGCTCTGAGAATATAGGCAAGAGTTTCTGAAAACGCATAGCGTATAAACTAAATATTTGTGAAAGAGATTGACTTTGAATTACCAAGGGTTATATAGATTTAAACTAAGAACATGTTACTATATGCTTTACATTTTGTAGTATTTTCTTTTAGCGAATCACAGACCACCAATAAGTTTCTCAGTTATACGTGTTCATTTAATTTTAAGGCTAATAATTTAATATTAATTATGAAATTATTGATTAAGGTAACATAAAATGGAGACGTAAAAAAAACTTTATTTTCTGGCTACTAGGGATAGATAAAAAGACCTTATAAATGCTCTCAAGTATAGTGGCATTTTATTCTCGATTCAAGGCAGGACATGATTTTCTCCATGGAGTGTAAGACAATACAGAGAGGTAGGAATTAAAGAAGCATAGCCGTTGGAGTGTAGAGAGGTGGAGTGGACAATTCAGGAGGTTGACCGAAGCGTATCGTAGCGTGACAGAGAAGGACTGAATGGGAGTGAGGCCGGAACCCCTTCATTCATCGGCTGCGATTCCCGCTCGATGGGCGTGGCCTAGCAGATGATTGCTCAGCTCCCGGCCAATCGCCTCCTCCGAACTGGCTCTGCACGACCAATCCACTTCCACACCTGACCACATTGACACGAGCCTAACAGGAAGACGGCGGGAGGAGAAGTACCCCCCACCAGCCTTCTCGGATTGTTTGTTTTGGTCGGCTAACGAGAAACACTAACCGCAACCGATGAGCCACAGGCTAGTGCTTGTTAGTTGTTACCAATGGTTGTTTCGAACAGTTCCCAAGCCACTTACACCCACGTAATAGGCAGGTATAGCAACCGATGTGGTTTAGAAAAAGAAATAAATATAGAAGTACGACCACGCATAAACGCCACTCAACGACCAAAGTTACTTGTTAAGTACCTTCCCATTGAAAACTACTTCAAAATTTCAGTTTTTTTTTTTTTACTTACACGAATCGTCTTTTCTTATCATCTGCATGTCGGGACTTGTAACTGCCTTTCTTCGATTCCTCGAGATAGAATCGATTTATTTAATCGAAGTAAAATATGAGTATAAAGAATTGGTCAAAACAATTTGTTAAATTGATATAACGTGATTATGGTGAACGCTAGAATTTAAGACGTTACAATAACTCTTCTGTCTATATGACAATTTCGAAGAAATAAATATGGAAGTAAATTTACTTCATAGAATGGAATTTTAAAATAGACCCTAAAATTGGGATGGATTTTAGTGAGTATGTCATAAAACACAGTGAAAATGCCATTAAAAAAATAATAATTACTAATTGCACATTATGCTTTAACAGATAAACTAAAAAAAGTACTTTTTTGATGATTTGAGGATTTCTGACACCTGACTTACAAATGGAACAAGTTTGTACAAATAACCAAACACATTTGTTTTGAAACATCAAAATTTTAAAAATTTTCTTGTTTTATCGTTAAACGTCCCAAGTTAATAAATCACATATAATTAACAAAAAAATGTTTTTTATGGTTATCCACAGTGTCGTTTTAAATAAAATAAAAAATGGATAGGTTCCTTGAGATGATTAGTTAATACAAATATTGAAATTTAAAATGTATCCATGCTACATTTGTCAATATCATTTAGTAAATATTTAAACTTCCATTTTCCAAAATTAAAAATGCCATCATAATCATATTTATTAAAAAGTTAGAGGAATCCCACACTTGTTAGGTAAAAAATAAGAAATAAAAAATTACAATAGTATGCCAAATGAAAATTATTGATGTTTTCATTTGAAGAATTACTTTATTTATTATGAGAAGTAAAATCTATGGGTTCCAATGGCAGTACCATGACCTGCCACCCACCTTTAGTGAGATGTCAAGTGGTCAGTTGTCCTACAGTCGTGGTATCAAATATTGCTAGTTCTATCTTATTAATTACAACTCTAAAAAGAGTACATAATAAAATTTAAATGGAATCCTGAATTCATGCTTAGCACCTGTAGCACAAAGATAGAACAACAATTAAAGAAAGTTAGAATAACAACTGGACTTTTGCCCCAATGGACTATTAGCAGATTTCCCTTAAGGGAAATCAGCTAGTGAGGTTGTACTCATGACGGAATTTCCGAAATTTTTCTTCAAATGTCCATCGATCCTACCTAGTAGATGACGAAAATGAGGTCCGTTCAAAACTATATATATATATATATATATATATATATATATATATATATATTTGTCTGTTACCGCTCTAGCGGTCGCAATTTTTGTTTAATCGTTACCAAACTCAATATTTAGTCGTTTTATGTAAAAAGAAAGATCAAGTTCGTTAATGGCTGAAATCGAACCAGTGGGAGGGGGGGTTTAGAGGGGAGGATTATCGAAAATTCGAAATATCTCCGTTATTGTGCGTCGGATCGAAAAATTGTACAGAATCAATCTTATTGCAAATTAAATTTTCTATAAATATTGTTCTATTCATTTATTCTGTATCTCGAATATTAACCGGGATATTTGCATTTGTATTCTGCGTGTGGTTGACAGGATGTTCGGACTTTCCGACGAGAGTTCTGGCGGCCGTTTCTGTAACTATTCGTCCCTCGTGAATAGGTTTAGAGGTTTCTCACTACTAGAGTTGTTATTAGGCAGATTTCTCTATTGTAAAACTTCACGTGGGAAATCTGCTTAGTTTACGCAGCCCCTGCGTGACGGACTTTCTTTTGTGTTATTCATTGTTAACAAAACATTAAACGATACAAAATTTTTTTTTTTTTTATTTATTAACGTCCAATTTTTGCAACTTAGGCTAATTGGGACGGGTTATCTACAGGTTACCACCCTTTTCTAGCCAGGGTGGGATTTTAGGACGTTATTTAATGAATTTCGTCACTAAATAATTTCCTTTGCCCAGGCGAGAATCGAACTCGCCACTCTAGGTTTACCATGTGAGATAAAGGTCAACGCTTTAACTCGCATGGCTAACCTGAGCCCCCACGATACAAAAAGAAATCTGTCGCGCAGGGGCTGCGTAAACTAAGCAGATTTCCCGCGTGAAGGTTTACAATAGATAAATCTAGATACTGGTAACATCACTGTCAATAATAAATGCATTAATACAAACGTTGAAAAGAAATCTTTCAGTCGATTTACATGTTAATAACCTCTATAACGGAAAGCATCTGAATTGTAAACAAACAGGCCAGCCAACCTCGCAGAGCTGAATAGATTTATCTATATATATATATATATATATATATATATATATATATATATATATATATATATATATATATATATATAAATATTCTAGACCAGGAAGAAAAATAATTACTGAAATATATCCGATAAAACTTACAAAATTTCATTGAAAACTATTACTATAGCTAGTGCTGTAATTTATGATGAATCATAATAATTTTTATCTCAATCACTCAAATTAGTCCAAGAACAATAGAAAGGGTGAGGGGGTCAACAGAACGTATTTATATATATCAAAAACTAAAAGTTCAAGGAATGAAGTGGTTCATGATATAACAGCTTATTATTAATATGAAAAAAGTAGGAGTGTTTACTGAGAGTCGAAAACTATAAAATCCAAATATCTCCGTTAATACTCATTATACAGAAAATGTCTTTATAACAATACTTAAAGATCATTCAATTTTCAATAAGATTGTTTATATACAATGTTTTGAGCAGACGTAAACTAACGGAGATATTTTGAATTTTCGAAATTCCCCCGTCTAACCCCCCCCCCTCCCACTCGTCCGATTTCTGCCATTAACGAACTTGATCTTTCTTTTTACATAAAACTTTTGAATATGGAGTTTGGTAACGACCAACAAATATTGCGACTGCTAGAGCTTTTACAGACAAATATATATATCATTTTGAACGGACCTCTTTTTCATCTGGGCATGGACCTTAATAGCTGATTTCCCGTAAGTCCCCTGATAGTTTTTTTTTTTTTCTAAACAACTTCTCTTATTATCATGAAGAGTTTTAAAATAATGGGTACACACAGAGAAGGGGTGAAACGCTGAATTGTTTTTCCTTGGTTACGCACCTCATCCAAAAATGTTTATTGCTTGAAATTTTTGTTTGTGTTATTTTGATTAATGGTTAATTCTAAACTCATTGTTCTAATTTAAATAGTTTTTTATTTATTTATTTGTTTATGCTACTGAACGTGAAGAATTCGATTAGTTTACCCCCCTCCCCCGCACACTGACATTCGGTATGACGACTTCGCTTAAAGACGCAACGCTAGAACTGTCTGGTCGGAAAAGAATAGTGGCTAGACTGAAAATATGTCTGAGGGCAGAGAAGATATTGGGAGACAGGGCAGCCACTAGAACCCACTAAAAGTAGGGCGGAAATTTCAAGCACCTCCGGTACGTCCACTCACTGGAAAATTCCCCTTCCGCTCACCCCCCGCCGCCCTTCTGAAGTTCTTCCCCGGCAATTTTCGTCTCCCTCCAACCCCCTTCCTACTCTATTGTAGTTCTGCACTTTATTTCCCCGTCTTTTCCCCACAGACTGCTTTTATCAACGAAATAGCTTTATAAAAAACATGTGGTAACTTTGACTTAAAGCTTATGTATACAATTATCACTCAATCTATCAATGCATGTAAACACTATTCAAAAGGGGGAAAACATATGTAGTCTTACGGTATTAAATATATTTTTAACAACCGGTTTCACCACATTCAGTAGGTTTGCAGGGCTTTGTTAGCTTCCTTATTACCCCTTTTGTAGTAGTATTTGTATAGTTCTGGAGGGTCCTTTCGTTTTACTAAAGACCTGAAGATGCCATTGATGTGGTGAAAGCTGTTGCCAACAAACATTTTCGCGCAGGGGCTGCGTTAACTAAGCAGATTCCTCACGTACGTCACGTATTTCCATTTACCTCAAAACGTGAGAGTTCAATGAGAATAATATTTGGTACTTAGGCTGCAAATAATGTGCGTCATAATGTAATAGCGTATTGTTAATATGACATTAGAGGACCCCACTCCTTTATTGAAGGACAGAAACCAAAAAAATGTAAATATCTCGGTTAATAACCAAGGTAATGAAAAAAAGAGCATAACAACATTTATAGAACATTACATTTGCAGTAAGAATGGTCCTAAACAATGTTTTGATTCGACTCTTAATAACAGACATATTAAGAGTTTTCGAAATTCCCTCTCTCTAATCCCCCTCATGGCAAGCGTTAACAAATTATATTTACTGCATTTATTATATGTGAAGTGATATATTGGTGAGTGTGTGCCAAGCATTGCATTGGTTTACATGTGTTTAAGCCTCCACGAGTTTCGATATCATGTTGGTAAGTGTGAAAACGAGCAATGAATGATTTTCAGCTGGACTGGCCTTGGCTTATCACTAGTACAATTTTCAAATTAGTTTTTTTCCTATTGTTACAGCAAACTAACCAGATTTCCCGTGATCTCTGCCGATCTATTCTCTATTTCTTCCTTAGTTTGAAGCTTATGTAAATAGGAATCCAAATAACAGCTGAATATGTAATATTTAGTGCCTCAGCAACTCAAAATGAAAACCGTATGAGTAGAATTAGAGGTTTACTCGTATCTGGAAATTAATAAATGCAAAAATTTCGATCTCTAATCGAGATATAGAAAAACTATAGAGCACAATTTTCAGAAAATTAATTTCTCAATAAGACTGGTTATATACAATTTTTCGTTCCGAATTATAATAACGAGGATATTTTGAATTTCAAATATTCCTCCCCCCCCTCCTATTTCAACCATTAACGAACTCGATCATTAGTTTTACACATATATCTATGATTCAAATTTCATTCTACTCAATAACTTTCTAATTTTATGAAGAGCAGCATAAACCAAGTACATTTCTGAAAGTGGAAATGATTTGCTAATGATGTCAACTCACTTTCTATTTTTTATTTTTACCTAGATAAGGAATACTATGAGAACTGTATTTAATCCTGACTTAATATTTAAGTTAGAAATGTGATATTTAATGGTACATTATCATTTTGTGATAACCATATTTTGGAAGTACGTGTTTACCGAAGGCTAAAACTATAAAAATGATCTCATTAATATTTGAGTAAAATAAAAATGTGAATATCAACAATGTAATTACGTTCCAACAATTTGTTTAAGTAAAATTCCTATTCTGGTAATAAATGAAGCTGTTAAATAGCGATCAGCTAACAATGTGGACCTCTAGAGACTGCATTACGTAATTAAAGTGTGCATTGATGATTTCACATCACAATTTATCCATGTATTTCTCAAAGTAACGAACCGATGACTAGAATGAGTTATATTTAATAAGACGTTCCCTTAAGGGAAGTCTGCTAATAATAATTTGTATAAATATAATACATTCTTCTACTTTATTCTACATAGCTAAGACCTGCCAAATTTCATTTCGAAATTCTCAAAAGTATTGAAAAAGTATTGGTTAGCGGGTTGTATGAAACGCCCTGATTGTTGCCTTAAAGAAAACAGCGTAACAGGTTGGAAACAGGATTTCCGTCTTTTTTTTTTCTTTCAAAATATATATAAGCACAATAGTAGTAGCGGTCAGTCCTTGACCAAAAAATGTTGCAGCATTCCAATTAAGGTAAATTCTATTCACTTTTTTTTAATATTTGTTAGCTATGTGAGCAAAGTGGTCACACTTATTTATGTCTTTTCATATTTCTTCTTTAACAAAATATAGAATTTTAAAATTTAAATTAGTTGGATATGACACATTTTCTTCATTCTTTGACCAGCTGACTGTTCACGACCTTATTGAGTTCAGACGAATGAAATATCTTATAATTAAATGTACGCCTAATTGATACTGTTAAAAAAACGCTTTGAACTGGTGACGGGAACCCATTTCTTAATTTTAGATTTTATTGGGGGGATTCCTGAGATTTTATAAATATAAAGATATAACGCCCTGAAGTTTTGTTTGATTACTACCATTTTTGATATTTAATGTCTAAAGCGAAAGATCAAGTTAAAAATGTTCTTAATATAGTAATTTCCTTAAATTACTGGCCCATACATTTCTCTAAATCAAATAGTACGTTTGCATTCAATAAACCTTGCGGATTATATTACTACTAAAAATATCACGTCTAGCTTACATTTTAAGTATTGTTAACACAGAATTTTTTCAGAGTAATAGTGACATGGCACGAAGTCATGGGTAAGGAATTGTAGCATGTTGAAAACCGTCTTAGTTAACACAGCCTATTGTGGAAAGCTTAAATAAGCTCTACTCAAAAGTGTTATAATGACCATAGTTACGGCCATAGAGGCAAGACAAATGTGTCCTGTTGTAGAGCGTGGGATGCCAGCTGTGGAGCTAGCTGCCATTGAACGACTCGTGAGTGAATGGCTAAGAAGGGGACTGGCGCCGGGCTAATGCTAGGATCTGGCACTGTTGGATTGTTCCAATGACTAGGAATGCTTTGATAGCTGTACCACAATGCCGGTGTCCTCAACACCTGAGGCAGAGCCATTTGGTAGACACATAGTGATCAGTCTGGCGCTGGAAGAGCAATCAGACCGGCCAGGAATCCCTCGAGGTTGTTAGGCAACAATAGTCTCTTCCAGTCGTAATTTGGAGATGGATATCCAATGGAGGAATGCAACAAGTGCTTCGGCGCTAATATGCTCCCATACTCAACCCAAGGCCTATACTACAATACAACTGTACCTATATAACATATCTCAATACACCAAACACTACTATTACTACTTAGTACAAAATCATAAATCTACAAATAATTACTATTAATATTTCAAGTAAACTAAGCTGACGGGTTTACACCCAAATACATTTTTACTAAACACACGCACACACACACACACACACACACACACACGCACGCACACACACAGCGCCATAGTAGCATAAAGTGGACGTAAGTAAAAAAATAAAATAATAAAAAAATGTGACTAGTATGTAATTCCATTAGGCCAGATTATTGCAAAAACGATTCGGTCCTTATTAGAAATATTTTTAAGCAAGTTACGAGAATCATGATTTACTTATTTTTGAGCCTTCTGAGTCGAACATTAAAAAAAAAAAAAAGTTCTTTTTAATATTTTTGTCATAATTCTACAACGGTCCTTTTCAAGAAGTTTATTCGAATTCTTAAGTGCTTCTCTGAACAAGTATAAATTAAAACCCATTAAACTAAAACATTTATTAAGAAATATATGATATTATATATTTTCAAATACATGACTCTTTATTTATGTCAATGCCAACATGTCACTGGAAAGGAGTTAACACAATTAACTGTAATAGCCGCCCTACAACTTTTGGTACAGCTTGAAAGGGGCTCAGGTTAGCCATGTGAGTTGACCTTAATCTCACATGGTAAGCCTAGACTGGCGAGTTCGATTCGCGCCTGGGCTGAGGAATTTATTTAGTGACGGAATTCATTAAATAACATTCTAAGTCCCACCCTTGCGTAGAAAAGGGTAGATAACACGTCCCAATTAGCGTCAGTTGCAAAAAGTGGACGTTAATAAATAACAATAATAATCGAAGGCAAACAACATTGTTTAACTAAACTCATTTATACAAAACATTAAGCAATTCAAATGTTCTAATAATTACATACCTGGTGGAAATAAATGACAGATATGTTATGTTATTGACTAACTTGCCGGGAGCTGACATTGTTTACGGGAGTAGATTTGACTGTCAGTTTCAGCGTTTAATTTACATAATGGAGATGGATGAAACTGCCGCCAGAAAATACATGTTAGCTGATGATGGAGTAATATTGTGATTAAACTGTGTCATTTATCTAACTGAAAGGAAAACGAAAATTGAAAATAAATGAGAAAACACCAGAAGGATTAATCCAGTTACAATAGATCACCTGTTACTTTATCAGACCAAAAGACTGGAGGAAGGAAGCGGAAATAGTCAACATTTATTTCCCCTCTCAGTGAAAACCCTGCCAATGGGACTGGCGTGGGAGAGAAAATGCGCCACTGGTTAGACAAACCCCTATCCCCATTGTGATTTAGAACTGACTCTGGCCAGTTGCCAAACCACCGTAACGCTGCCTTACGCTCAAAAAGCAAGCTGACTTCGGTCAGCATAAATTTAAAGTATTACGGGTGAACAGAAGTCAGTTCCCAGTATATATATATATAGATATATATATATATATATATATATATATATATATATATATATGTGTGTGTGTGTGTGTGTGTGTGTGTGTGTGTGTGTTATGTTAAAATGGAACAAACTGTTCCATTTGGGCCTAATGTTATTTTTTCCTTGTAAAAAGCACGATCTCCTTAAGTTCTGGTGGGAGTAGCGGTAGAGTGAATAAATGCTAATATAAATTTCAACATTTATGACGCCCAGAATTCCATCTCGAATAGATAGTGTAATTGGCACATGGTAAGGGAACGAATTAAATTGATATTTTAACCCAGATCAATTAATCAGCATGGTTAGCATTTATGGTACTCATGATGTGATTTTCGAAAAAAAATTTTAAATGTCCATCGTTCCTACCCAGTAGATGACGAATATATATATATATATATATATATATATATATATATATATATATATATATGTCTGTTAACACTCTAGCGGTCGCAATATTTGTTTAATCGTCACCAAACTCGGTATTTAAACGTTTTATGTAAAAAGAAATATCAAGTTCGTTAACGGCTGAAATCGGACAAGAGGGAGGGGAGTTTAGGGGGGGGGATTTCGATAATCCGAAATATCTCCCTTACTATACGTCGGATCGAAACATTGTATAGAACAAATCTTACTGCAAATTAAATTTACTATAAATATTGTTGTATACTGAGATATTTGCATTTTTATTAAGTGTGTGGCGATAACGGACGTGATGAGATCGGCTAAGGTCGGCTCTATTCGTTTCCGCCAAAAGCTAGTTCGGCCGTTTCCGTAACTGTTTGGCGCTCGTATGGAGATTTCTCTATTGTATAACTTCACGGGGGAAATCTGCTTAGTTTACGCAGCCCCTGCGAGACGAACTTTCTGCTACAATTAGGATATTCCTAAATCAGAAGACTTACTCCGAACAGGAAGTTGGAGACTTATTATTATAGTTAGTTATTATTTTTATCAAGGACAAATAAGCAAACTATGTTTGGAGTGTATTTTTCAAATTAATAAGTCTATCTACAGTGAAATATCTAACTTTGGCGTTCCTTGCTACTAGTCGTTTTATTACTTTATTATTAATGGACCGTTAAATCCTTCCATTAAAGAGATGGCCACAATTCGCTAAAATGCCCAGGAATGGACTTGAGTGTTAACATAATTTTTACCTCACCTAAGCGAATATTACAAATTATTTATTATATAACGCCTCATGGTAAAGTGATGACAAAATTTCTGGCATTTCTTAATTTGATTTTAAGGCACAAATAATCTTAAGTTCTTTTACAGTAAATTGTAAAATTTTTGGCATTTATTCTTCTTGTATCCCTTTTATCTTCCATATGGAAAGCTGGCGAACAAGCAAAACACCTGGTAAGTTTATATATGTCATGAGAACTACAATATTAGTACTTGCCAGTTAAGTTGATGCATGTAGTTGGTTTGCATGAACTTATGTTCCACTTACATTCCATTATCTTAGTACTTTCCTCAGTCAGTTTCTAGTTTCTTACCTTATAGAACACATTATATTTACGATATAATGATTTAATTCCATTTTAGAGGCCAGGCAGAAACCATTTTAGAAATTTGCCTTCAGGGAAATAAGCTATTGAGGTCTTACTCATGACGCGATTTTCGAAAGATATCTTCAAATGCCCATCGATTCTACCCAGGAGATGATTAAAATGTGGTCTGTTCAAAATTATATAAATATAAAAATATCAAGTTCGTTAATGGCTGAAATCTAACCAGTGGGAGGGGGTTTAGAGGAGGGTGAGAGGAATTTCAAAAATTTGAAATATTTCCGGTACTATACGTTTGAAAGACAAATTGTTCGTTGTAGCTGATTGCAAATTGGATTTCCTATAAATGTTGTTCTAGGCTTATTTTTTGTATCATGAATAATAACCGAGATATTTGGATTTTAGTGTCTTCCGCTTTCAGTTATAATAAGCTGTTAGATCATGAACCACTTCATTACAACGTTAAATAACAAATACAAATGTTCGAATCATTAAATTTTATTTAGTTTGTTTGTTTCGAAATGTTTTAGGGCGAAAAAATTCTTGGTTATCATCGCCCTGTAGTATCTATAACTCTTGTTTTGGCGTCCTCATTCATATCGCCATTTTAACTACATAAACGAGGTTACAAAAAACTTTTAATTTAAAAATTGTTGTATAAATTCGTAATTTTCACAAAATTAACAATTTATCTAGCTCTATGGGGTCATCTCCACGAGCCACTGCTATTTCATTGGAAATATTGCATTCGTTTCGAATATCTATATACTTAAGGGATTATATTAATATGTGGTAAATAGTCATGTCTGTGTTACACTTCGGTAAAAATCGGGGGTTGATCTTAGGCATGAGGTAACCATGAGTAAATCTAGTGTGCCCCATTCGGAGTCTTCCCAATAGGACTTTATCTCTTCTGTTGTCTCTTATTAAATGTGCCCATGGACGACTGGAGGTTTTAATAGTATTTTATTCTTCCGAACTTTTCCGTGGGGCTGGAGTCTCTCCATTCCCGCTGAACGTGCTCAGCAATGTGTTCCAATTGAGTAGCTGCTATAGTAAAGAGATGTTAAATCCTCTCTGATGCAGCTAGGCTTTAAAGACCAAATGCAGGTGGGGACCGTCAAAACGACCTCTGGACCAAACCAATCTCACATTGCCTTTCATGTGCTGTTGAGCAAATAATTTAAAACACCTGTAGCTAAGTTCCCTTCGGGGTATTTAGAGTATGAGCCTTGGCAGGCGAACGGACAGACAGAAGTGGTAGATCGTAAGAGGGAGGAGGAGCACACCCCCCATCCTCATCCAACTAGTCACTAGGTGTGAGGTAAGTGGATGGTTGAGAGCAGCTGATTATAGATGCTTACTTATCTCTGAGCACCTGTTCTTCCAGCCTGTAATATTAGCCCGCTGACAGAACGACGCATTTCTCCTACCGGCCTTCCCACATCCTGTCCACCCGTTCTAGTCTGCTTCATTTATAATCCAACCAACAACTTTGTTTTGAAGTGGACTGTATTTGTAAATGGTAATTTTTTTTTATGCATTCCACTTACAAAACGCAATACATCGACAGATCTGAAGCGACTGTCAAATGCTAATTAAACAGGCAAAAATAGTTATTAATAATGACTATCAAAACTCCAGATGGTAGATTGTCGTGCAAGGTGGTAGAAGCGACAGAAGAACACGACTTGTTGGGAGAGTTAGGAGTTTGCAGGAAAATACATTTGCCCGTATGAAACAAATTATATCTCAATGAAATGATAAAATAAAATAAGAATTGCAAATAAGTACTTGAACGACCAAGTGGAAATAAGTGCCTAGCCACCATTCACAACATAAGCTACGGCTGGGATACTATGTATGCCGTAACTTGCTGCAGAAGCAAGAACGAAAACAATGAAGATATTTTCAGGTTCTAAGGAAAGGGGTCAACTTTATAGTTGTTGTTCACTCCAATTTATAGGTGAAATAATGTCTAAGCAACATTCCAGGAACGTATAAAACCTAATTTTCAGCCAAACGTCGAATTTTACCAAACTGATGAGCGTTCGAAATCATTTTCTGACGTGTTGTTGAGGGGCTTCATAACGTAATGACTCATATTACAAATTTCAGAATGGGTGAAGACTTTAGAAGGCCGAAAGTGTTATGTTCGTGTTGTTATTTCCACTAAAATTCCATTCTTATTAGAAATATTTTTATGCACGAGTAACATTATTTCCGTATTTCTGAGCGTTCTGTGGTGAATAAAAAAATTTTTTTTCTGTAATCGTTGAATAATGGTAACATTACTAAACTGAAACGACTGAAGAAAGTGAAACATTTTGCAATAGAGTGAAGAAAGTGAATTGCCTTCTTAATTAGTAATTAGTATAAATTAAAAAATAATTTGAAGTTGGAAATTAAATGCTTTTAAATGTTTCTTAACATTGTAAGAATTTATTTTAACAAAATAAATTGAAATGTGAATGAATTATTGGTGGAAATAATCAATATATTTTAAAATTTAAATATATTATTAATTACCTTCCTTGTTTATAACCTGCACTTGTTTATAACTGCACTACTACTACTTCACAATCATCACTAGTTGTTTTTAACTATGCTTATAACCTTTCACAACCATGCTTATAACCTACCAACAACATACCATAATCTTCACAACATCCTAATTTTGTTCATATTCTGGTTAGATCTGATCATGTATTACACGATTACAGAAAAAATTTAATATTACACTCGTGACGAAAGTAGAATTTACAACTCTCGTAAAATTACCACACTCGCTTCGCTCGTGTGGGTAAACGTTTCACTCGAGTTGTAAAATGATCTACTTTCGTCACTTGTATAATAAATAACTATTATAATTCTACTATGGTCCTTTTCAAGAAATTTATTCGAATTCTAAAGTTCACCTCTAATCAAGTTTTAATTTAAAGCCTTTAAACACAAAATGTATTTAGAAAAATATGACATTATTTATTTACAAATAGACGACTCCTTAATTATGTTGTTTTTTTAAATGATCTTTTGTATATGCTGTAACTAAACAGTTAAGAATTACTTGCTTGTTTTATTAGTGTTAACCACAATTGTTATCTTTATGTATGTGTATATATATATATATATATATATATATATATATATATATATACATGTTATTTATGTACGAATATTCCCTTAAGGTCAGTCATACTTCTATACCATTATCATTCCTGAAGTCAAAAAAGTACGTTACGCAGTGGCTGCGTTAACTAAGCAGACTTCCCACGTGCGTCACGTATTTGAATTTCTCTCTAAACGTAAATATTCAATGAGAACAATATTTGGCATTTAGGCTGCAAATAAAGTGCTTCATAGTATAGCAGCTTATTTTTAATATGACATGAGTAGGAGTGAGGGGTTTACTGAAGGCCAAAAAAATTACATTTAGAATAAGATTGGTTCTATACTCTTTTTGAATCAGAAGCATAAAAACGGAGAAATTAAAAAATTTCCAAATTCCCGACCCCTCTAAACTCCCCCTCCCACTGGTCAGATTTCAGCTATTAACGAACTTCATCTTTAGTTATACATAAAACGTTTAAATATCGAGTTTGGTAGCGACCACTAGAGTGTTAACAGACAAATATATATAGTGGGGGAAAAGTCAGTGTGTGTCTGTAAGGACTTATAGTTAATTGTGAGTCCAGAATTAAGACATTCCGTAGGACTGATTGGGATTTCTAGCAGCTGGAAGTGAAACAAACAAAAAGACAGGCATAGGTCTTGATCCAGAAGGAGAGGCAGGCTACTGGAACTGATTTACTCCGCTACACAGGTCTGTTTGAACATCTGGTCGTCTCTGGAATGTGGAACCATCACTCTCATTCAACACAGGCTCACACGTGTGATGCAACTTGCGGAACATTATCAAAATATAAAGGAGGGATTCAAAGAAGATTTAGTAATCATATAAGCATATTGTTAGTTCAATTTAAAAAGTCCGTCACGCTTTTTGGGCTGCGTAAACTAAGCAGATTTCCCACCTGATGTATTACAATAGAGAAATTTCACGAGAGCCGAGCAGTTAAGGAAACGGCCGAACTAGCTTTTGGCGGGAAAGTCACTCGTCCGTTAGCCGCCCAGATTTAATAAAAATGCAAATATCACGGTTAATATTCAAAATAGAGAATAAATGTGTATAACAATATTTATAGTAAATTTAATTTGCAATAAGTTTGATTCTATACACTTTTTCGATCCAATGTATAGTAACGGAGATATTTCGAATTTTCGAAAATCCTCCCCTTTTAACCCCCCCCCCTCCCACTGGTCCGATTTCAGCCAGTAACGAACTTGACCTGTCTTTTTACATAAAACGACTAAATTAAAGTTTGGTTACGATTAAACAATAATTGCGACCGCTAGAGCGGTTACAGACAAATATATATATATATATATATATATATATATATATATATATATATATATATATATATATATATATACAGTTTTGAACAGACCTAACTTTCGTCATCTACTAGGTAGGATCGATGGGCATTTAAAGAAAAATATCGAAAATTTCGTCATTAGTACAACCTCAATAGCTGATTTCCCTTAAGTCCTATTATAGCCATGAGTGAACATGTTCTTTAGTTTTACAAATAAACGCTTATATTTCGAGTTTCGTAAAGATCAAACAAAATTGAGAACGCTAGAGCATCTTATATATATGTATATATATATATATATATATATATATATATCGAGATAAAAAATTGCGACCTCTAGAGCGTTAAGAGACATATACATATATAATTTTAAACGGACCTCTCTTTCCATATTTGATACTAACAAGGAGCTGTTATATCATGAACCACATTATTCGTAGTTTAAATATTGAATATTGTTTACCTCCGATAACAAGAGATTTCAAAAATTAGTAGCAATAGCTATTTGACGGATAACCTCACTAAACACTATCACACTAAGTACTTATTACTAAAAGGATTGCCTAAAAGTGCAGAAGGAAAAGCGTGGATGGGGTTAGAGCGGCAAGAGATCTAATCTTGGCCTCCCCAGGTGGTGCTTAGACTCCCGCGGAACGGGCTGTTTATAACTGACCCGCCGACGCCCTGGCGCTATTTCCAATAAGTCAAAACTCTCTTAATCCTCAACTTCTCGCACTTCATCTCTCCTCAGGCCTATTTTTATAATTCCTAATTTTTTAAAAAAAAAAATATTTTTAGATAACTTGATTGTTATACGCATTTTCCTCAAGATATTAAATAGTAGTTTGCTTTATAAAGCGGACTCATCTATTTATTTATACAGACATATCTAACTCAGAAATTTAAAAAATTGATGAATCACAAACAGAGCAACTAGAATGGTCAAATGTGTTACCGGTGGGCCAAAGCTTCACTGGCTCATTGACACATTGATTTATTAGGGTAATTGGCAGACATATGTATCCTAGATCATTAATCTATTCGATTTCCAAATATCTTGAAATGCTACAATAACCGAACATAGAAGAATAGTTGCTTACAAATTTACATATATATACTTAACTACTATAATATGCAATCAGATCCTTGATTATGTGGAGCCTAGTACAAATAAACATAAGCAATATGAGGATTTTTTTCTCTCATTAATTTGACAAACAGTCATGCTAAGTTTTTCTTAAGGTCATTAAAAGTTGACTGCCCTTCAAGGAGGCTTTGAACTTGAGATATTGAGCTATTTAACGGATAAGCAGTTTATTTTTTTTTCGTGGGTGTATATTTTATAAACCATATTTAATCTGGCTTAACTATGTATATTTCCTGGCTGCTGGAGGATGGTGTTAACTTCCAGGGTGAGGAAATAGTCGGCACCTTCTATTTTCTTTTTTCCCATATTTTTTAGTTTTGAGGATTGACTAATTAATTAATTCAAAATTTATGTCTATAGCCTTTATTTGTGAGCAGATTTGAGAAGTTCCATTCCCTTTGGTTCCAAAAACAAAACCAGAGTTTCTGGGCTGAACCTTTGCTAAATGTTGCTGATAGTCACAGAGTAAATATGGCAATACCTTCTCAGAAGAAAAAAAAAAAAAACTTATCATAAACTCCATCGTTCTCGAAGTTGATTAGTTTAAAACCATATTTCATTTGAAGATTCAAAGTCACCCAAGGAATAAACATACTTAAGCTCACCGGAGTAATTTTAAAAATTTAATCAGAGGTATACGTCAAAAAGACTTATTAGGCATGAAAATAACAAAACCGAAGACTGCCAAAACCTCTTTGGCACGCCTCTCATCCCTTTGTTAGAACAAATAGATATTTCTGGCAGTAATAATTCTGAGAAATCTGCAATCATTATAAGCGCCCAGATGGTTTGAAATCCAAATGTATAAAGGCAAGAAGATAATTAGCCGACTATTACAACTTTTAGCGAATTACTTTTATATATATACGGTCGATTACGCCTGCCAGGCTGTTGGCAAGAAGGCAGTCATGTGCCATAAGACGGCTGATCCATTATCCAAGATAATTAATAGTGGATTTAAGTAGCGTTAGGATTGGCTGGGAGTGTTGGCAGCGGTCACTGCGGCTGCCAGGTGGGGTTCCAGATGTCACACCACGTGCCACCCACTAGTATATATAGACTGGCTTTGTCCCCCTATCTTCAGATCCCCCATTGTCGTCACTGTCACTTCTAGCGCCTACCTCTGGCTATTAGTAGTCTCCCAGACGACTCCTCTACCTGTGCCCGATTTAAAGTCTAGTTCCCTTTATTAGGCCTGGTTATAAAAAGTCCTTCCCGCAGGGCAAACTATTAACGTATCCTACGTACTGAAATGACGGATAACGCATCTGACACTTTATTCTTATTTTTCCCTCAGTAAAATTCCATTTAAATGCGACAGGAAATATAATCTCGTAATGACAATATTTAGTGATAAGAAAGAGGGGGATTACTGTTGACTGTATAAAAATGGCAAATAACTCCATTATTATTCCAGTTAATGCACAACACATCTTAACAGTTGTGGTAGTGGATAACATGGTATAAAAGTGGTTGAAAAATATATTAATGGAACTATTATTCTCGGTTCAAAATGTCTAGAGCAACAATTTTAAGAAATAACTTGCTTATTTTTCAGTGAGATAGCTAATATTTTAGATCTTTACGATTATGCAGTTAACCACTGCTTTAAACCCCAGCTCATTCTTGTCTGTTGTCCAGCTCGTCTATTGTCCCCATTAACTTACATGAGATTTATATAAAACAGTTAATGGCTCTGTGATATGTGGTCACTATGACACATTATCTGCCGTAAAATAGTGGCCCAAAGGTAGCTATTCTATTCAAGTTATACTCAATTGGCTCGCCGATTGATGCCGAGTGGATACTGGTCAACAACCCAGCGGTTTGAACTTAGCACTTCTAGCATTGTGATCCAGTGTTTTACCACGTGATCACCGCCATCCAAGCGCTTTGGGGCCACTACTCCACGTCCCCAAAGCCGATCTTGTGTGTGTGTGTGTGTGTGTGTGTGTGTGTGTGTGTGTGTGTGTGTGTGTGTGTGTGTGAGAGAGAGAGAGAGAGAGAGAGAGAGAGAGAGAGAGAGAGAGAGATGCTTGGGAAAAATAAAATATGGGTAAAAATTGTACTTGGTGATCAAATATTGGTAAACCTGATTTATCGCCCACACCAACAGATGCAGTAACTGTAAAAAAAATATTGATTATTCTCTTCTCCAATTAGACCCCTAATCTTTCACCAACTACGATGACAGTGAATGCGTTAATGTTATTAATTGGAACAGGTCAGTTTGACTCGTGTTATTAATACAGTGTCTGACCTGGCAGAAAGAAGGCGCTCTAAGACATATCAATGAAATGTTAACTGTGCATTGCTTCAGGTTAGGTACCGAGGGTGGTTTGAAGTGTGTAGAGTGAATTATTAGTGAACTCATTTACTGAGACCAATGCTATAATCGTTGACCATCTACACGCGTTAGTAAATGAGTATTTATTATTATATTAAGTATGTTTTGGTTTGATGATGCTTCTTCGTAGAACAACATGTTTTTCCTTGTCTCTTGTACAATAGTTAGTAGAAGATAGTAGGGCGGCAAAGATTAGAGATATTGTAGGTGAAAACGGAAGAACGAAATGTGTAAGTAGTGATTTAACAATCTGTTGGATTGTGAGTAAACAAAGCAGAAGGGAAGGCCTGCTGAGAGTGTGAGGGAGAAGGAATGAGTGAGCAAGAAGGCGGGGGACTGAGTGGGCAAAGGAAGTAGTGATTGAGTAAGAGAGAGAGAAAGATGAGAGGAAGTATGTGTGAGAAAATGAGAGAGTGAGAGAGAGTGTGGGGGGGGGGGGACTGACACCGGTATAATTTACAGCGTGGCCACCTGTCCAGCGCGCTCCCACATATTTCCCTAAACGGGCAGACTGGCGCCGTCCCCCCCAGATGTTCTATCCACCTCCTACTTTTTTTTATATCTCTCTTTCTTTATTTTATTTTCTTTCACTCTCATTCTTTCTCCGTCTCCCTCTGCCCTCCCACTCCCGCACAGAGCTCCCAAGACGAGGCTCGATGTTCCGCTTCCTAATAGGGAACCTGCTCCAGATAATCCTCTACGCCTTGTCTCAACTCCCGAGTCTCATACCAGATGGAATATACGATAAGGACGGTGAAGCAGGTCTTGTTCTCCGTCTCTGCTTTATTTCTTTTCCTACTCATCGTCTCAACAACAAACCTTCAGTTGGGGGAAGGTATAAATAATGTAGTCTACTTCAAACTTCTACGATTGCGAACAAAATTCTGGATATCCTAATATCTTTAATCCAAAACTTTAAAACAGATCGATATATCGATTTGGTGTGTGACCAATATGGAGTTAAAAGATGTACACTTCAAAAGAAATTTTATTTTATTTATGGACTTGCGTTTAGGACGCGACTCCGCCCCCAAAATGTATATAATTTTACTCTGATTACTGCTCTTGTCAATCCGCAATATTTTATTCAGTACCCAAGTCAAGAAAAGATAAACCACAGGAAATAGAAGGATATGCAAAAGGTCAACCATCTCCATTCTTATAAGTCATTTATTTATAGGAACAGCAATTTCGGGGCAACCTGTCCCATCTTCAGTGCCCTATATTTGGTCCTAACTCACATGGGATCACTTGTCCGTAGAAACAAAATCCAGACTACTCCACATGGGACAGTTTGCCCCGAAATTACTCCGCCTGTAATAAAGGACTTGAGAGTGGAGGTAGTCCTTTTTCATATCCCTCTGTTGACGATGGGCCTCCACCAACCAGCTCAAATCCCAAATAAATCACAGACTTAAACACACCAAAGTAGAAATTTAAAAAAAGAGAGACCTAGAAGTCTATATCAGCTAGACTTGGCTTTCTCGAAACAATCCCTTCAATTTTGAAAGAAGATATCTAAACAATTCGTTAGCACTGGAATCAACAGGCATTTTTATAGGATTATCATTATATTCTATATTCTATCTCATAAGTGATCATTGGTAAAATTATAATTTATCCTCCAATAATCAATGACGGTAATACACAAGGTGAAAATGTATTTTAATGTTATTAATTAACGGGTACGGTTTATCTACTGGTTACCACTCTTTTCTAGCCAGGGTGGGATTAAGGATTTTATTTAATGAGTTCGTCACTAAATACATTCTTCTTGCACAGGTCAGAATCGAACTCACGATGCTAGGTTTACCAAGTAAGTTTACATTTCTGGATAAAGATTCATGATTTTATTAATTTCATTGTTTTACCTCCCAATGCAGTTAAAAATATAAACTATATCACTAAGTTGAATTATCTGAAATATTATTTAGATTTTCCAAAGTTTAAAAGGAAGCACTATACCACACCCTCCGCATCGGTACTCCATTGATATTATTGGTTATTTTCAATGAAAACATTAATGAGACGAAATAATAGTTGTACGTTTGTACAACAATCAATTTCATTGGAATTTTAAAAGACAAATATTGGAAGGTCAATGAACTTTGCCATCGGAATTAAAATAGAATTATACGGTGTTTTTAATAAACTGAACGCTTTTTCTTATTTAATTTTTTTTTGCGTAATACAAACTACTTAATTAAAGCTAAATTAAATATAAATTTCTTAAATGTTATAAGCTAAGCACGTAATATTTAAAGAAAAAGAACGTATGGAATCTTTTCCCAATTAGGATTCTTACCATTATTTTCAAAGAAAAAGAATTGAGAATTTCTAATTCTAAGAGACTTATATATAGGATTATGTAATGAGTTATAGGCTAATTTATAGCAAAGAATGTGGTAAACATATAAAAAAAATCATATAAAAATGAATATTCCTAAAAAAGTTTCAAATCGGAGCATAGTTTTTATTAGCTTTTTTTGACCAAATGAGAAGAAAAATTGGTTCTAGAAGTTTGACATACCGTAACTCTTGACACCCTGTATATACGCCTTTCTCATTTCAAAACCCGCATCTTATTAAGATTGGACGAAAAAGGGATTTCCAAATTAATCACTGGAGCAAGCACAAGAAAAAACATTTATCGCTTAAATTTGTTTCGTTAATGATGCAACCTCATATTTGATTTCTTATTCTCAATTTCTCGTGTCCTTTTTAACTTCAAAAAACGGAATTTAATGATCTTGGTGAAATTAAATGGCTGATGGAAGTCAAGAAGTAATAAGTTCAAAAAGTAATTTAAAAGTCAATTGGGTGTGATTGTTAATATTCCAAAGACTGAAATATGGGACCACGAATGACAACTAGGCGAGACCTTTTTCCAGAGACCAGAAATCGCTTCATAAGCAACTTGTGTATTTTAGACTGTTTATGCTTAAGAGCTTTGAGAAATTTACTTTTATCTGCGCTTTTTGTCAAACTTTTTAAATGGTACTAAGTACTTGTCTTCCATGAATACTATATACCAAGTGTCCCATTAGTAGGGGAATAGGCTACACTTTCTAATTCACAACATTCTGAAAAAACTCTAGAAATATTATTAGAGATATTCTGGAATTCAATCTAGAAAAATAAGCAGACTTTTAATTAATGAATTGATACGCTTCTATTTAACTAATTCAAGCGCACAAGCACTTCCCAGGAAAGAAGTTGATGATGCTTTTGAGCAGTTAATGTTTTTGTGGCCTTTATAATAAATGCCAAAAAACTAAATTTTCAATATTTTTGTTAATTATTTATATTCTATTAACAATGCCTCTAATTTGTGTTGCATGTAAAAAAAAAAAATACTTCGGAATTAAAATGTGGTTCATAAAGACGTTTCAAATTTAATATTAAAAAATGTTTATTTTTTTTATAAGACAATAAATCACGAATTGAAATAGTGGCGCAGCCACATAAAGAACGAGAATCTGTACCTTAGTTTGGAACAACTTTTCTGCATTAAAAAGTCCCAAATTGTATGCCCTGAATACCTTGACAGATATAATAATTGATATTTAACTTTCAGCCTTTACTCATTTGTGAAGTAAAACTAATTTGTATAGAAACGTATTCAAGGATACTTGATTAATAAAATCCCAGATCCACATTACAGTAATGTTGTGCAAAATAACATGTCGCAGGCGTTCATCAACGCATGTTGTAAAGCTTGGTTTCAGGTGGCATGGAGCATGCTTCAAATATGAACTTCCTCTAGTTGTACCTACTACAATAGATAAGCCTATCAGACAGTTTATTATAGATAGAACTATGTAGAAAATATAAGTCACCGATAACTGCCATATAAGTAAAATACATCAATCTTCGAGTAGTAAAACAGGCGTCGTCGAGTTTCTTGTAAATTCAATAGAAATTCAAGATACTGCTGGAATAAAAATATCTCTATTTAATACACGGACATCCTGTAACACCGCTTTATTACATATTTAGCTAAATCGCCACTATCCACGAACAACATTAACTAAGAATCAGTAAATATTTTAGAACATATTAAGCCGATTTTAGTTTGAAACCAGTGGTTAATCTGGTCTAAATATGTATAAAACAGTGAACCACTTCGTAAAATAATAAACCGATTCCACAGGTGTGGCTGTCAGGTAATAATTACCAGTCAGTCTTTAATTCTCTATTTGAAGTATCCTATAAAAGTACGATTATTATTATTTTTTACAGCCAAGCATAATTAGACATGAATTTCATCGTTCGCAGAGTAGGTATGAGCTAATCAATTTCTGAAATTTTATTTTCAATTTTATTTGTAGCTATTGTTATTATTCGTATACATCAAGGCTACATATAAAGAAAATTAAATAAAAATATCTCATTGTCCCACACAACAAATTTTTGATTTCTGTGATTCCTGTCGTATACTATATAGATTTTGTTGTCACGTCTTATAAATAAAACATTTCTTCATATCACACTCTCTCCCCCTACAATTTGAGAAAACATTACCTATAGAACATGATTTCATAAATCGCTGAGAAGGAACAAACTACTATTAATATAAACTGGAGGCACGGAATGATATGAGATGTAAATTAATGTCTCACCTCAATGGGAAGAAAATGTTCTATTTCTATTTTTTACAAATGACTATTGGAAAACAGAGGTTCAAATAACTCAAAATTCATAATTATACGAGACAGACAGGAGAATATGGTGAACACATATCAAAGTTATAAAAAATAGCTATTAAACCTCAAGTGATAAGTAAAGTTACCTGGAAGATCTAATAGAAAGCAGATTTGTCGAATTAGTTCCAAAATGATCACAATACGAATGATTTTATCTCTTCTAGAATAAAGCCTTTAAAATTTTAGTCTAAAAAGATTCTTTTTCATGCAGTTTTCATTGTAACACGTTTCTTATTCTCAAAACCAAAATGAATAGGTCATTATTTGAAAAAAAATAAACTAATTCTGAAGTTTCTCTAATAAATAATTACTCCTTTTTCATTAGTGAAATCAGCATTTCCTAACATAAATTTCAACACATTCTTATACCATTCATGTTAATCTGTGAGAACTACTTTACAAGCATTAACCTGGAATCCATATTTCCAACATAATATCACAGGGATGTTAAAATACTAAAAAATATATCCTTATGTCTATTTGCCAAATAATTTAAATTGGTGAACTTGTTTGGAGTCACTAATCAACAATTGTTTTGTAGTTTTAAATAATTAGCTGATCTACGTCATTTTACTTATGTCAGAGAACGTATGTGATGCCATATTTGGCAACAAGAACAAACATTTTGAGCTATATTAATGTGGTCTGAAGAGAACAAAGAACACACGATATATATATATATATATATATATATATATATATATATATATATATATATATATATAATGTAGTTACGTCCGTCTGAACATTGATTTTTTTTTCTTCAAAATTTCACTATACTTTTTCGTTTCACATGGAATTGAAGAGATATCAACCATTTTTGGTTTTGGTGTATGTTTGTTTGATACCTTTTCACGCCGAAGCTATAGCACCGAATTTAATAAAACGTGGTAGTACTAACCCAACTTAGACTATACTATAGACTAATATTCTCAGAGATGAACAGGAGTGGGGGTTATAACTGAGGACTGACATGAAAAACACTGTTTTTCAAAATGACAAAACATCAGGGAACATATAATTCATTTCATGAATTGCATTCTTTATCCTGAATGTGGTCTATATGACAATGATGACATCAGTTTTATGTATATAATAACCATGATTAAAAATATCCTTTTGTATGTCTGGAGAATAAACTTTATTCTCTAATTGATAAAAGGATGTTCAGTAAAATATAACATTAACCACTGTTAGTAAATAGTAGATAAAACTGCGTACACCTCCCTTGTACAATCCCACTACAGCTTTCATTCTTTCAAATTATTTATTTATGAGAATGGAACAAATTCAAGTTTCTGAGAATAACATAACATCACTAAAAGTATTGGTATCAAATCACATGTAATCAAAAACTTGAGGTCGGAAAGGGTGGAGCAGAAAAGGCAATAACGTTTTTTGTGCAATCCCGCTATAAACCTTCTGACGCAAACCTATCAGTTGTATAATTTCTCCTATTACAATAAAATGGTTCTCCTAACTGTAAATCTCCCCAGTAATAAAAATTACGAGTTTTATGCATACGCTCAGAGCATTAAAAGTATTCGTAAAGAAGCTAATCACTCACAATGACATAACTTTTGTTGTGAAGAGACTACGGATGAACATCGATAGTTGGCTATCGGTGGTCGATGTTTTGCTATCGATTTTTGAGAAAATATGTTTTGAACCATCGGTATTATCATTCTGGTCTAGTCTAAAACTTGATAAGATTACAATACAGATAATTCAGACCATTTATTTAAACTGAAGTGTATTTATCTTTCTTCATAATAAAAATCTGAAATTTATTATCTTACTTATTCAGGATCGAAAAATTACGAAGTAGGCGTCACATGTGCCTTTATTGTGTTTTCGCTATGGTTGGTTTTATAGTGACTCCGTCGTTGACCGTAGTGCTTGAGTAGACCAACACTTCTCGACCTAATATTAGCTTTTCCATCCATTCAAATCCATTTTCGTTTCACCGTTCATTTTGTGAGACAGAACAGGACTCTTTTTGTAATGTTTCCTCGAACAGCATTTATTAACTATTCGTCACACTAGTGTTTATTGGAAGCACTATAACAAGAATGATGCTGAATGTGCGAAATGCAAACATTGTGGTACTGTTTTAACGACATCGGATAACACTTCTAACTTCAAATTCCGTCTGGAGAGTTTTCATCACATTGTTTTAGAGAAAAACGCTGAGCTAGAAGTAAAAAGTCGATCACCACCATTGAACCCAATCCAGGTCTGTCACATCAAAAATATTAGCACGCTCTGCACTGATGCAATCACAACGATCACTAACGTCAATCTTTGGATCTATACGTTTGTTTAAAGAAGTTGGAATGGCGAACGAAAAACTCATACAAGCCATTATTTACATGATTTGTGTCAATATACACCTCACAATATTAGGGTAGTTAGGAAACGAGGATATTTGCGGGTACTGAAGAATGCTGCTTCTCTTTACGTTGTTCCCCGCCAGTTCTCGTTTGAAAAAATAATAATTGAAAATTCAATATCATGAAGGATAAAATGAAGACAAAGCTTCAAGTGAAAAAATGCACATTAACTACTGATACGTTGAAAGATATTCAGATGGGAAGCTTTCTAAGTACCACAATACATTTCCAAGAAGGAAATGGAGCAATGGATGTAATGACAATATTGTTCTAAAAGAAAACTAAACAAGTGACTACTCAAAAAATGGGTTGAGGAACGCTACTGATGAATGGGGCATTTCAATAAATAATGCAACTGCAATTGTTACAAACCGATGAAGTGGCCATCATTGTTCAGGGTGTGTCATCATTTGACACCGATTGGCAATTTGTTTGGCCAATTGACATATTCTCTGCTTTGCGCATATGCTTAATTTGGTAGCTCTTCGTGCTGTTCATTCGACTTCTACAGAAGTGAAGATATTGGAAAATGTAAAACAGATTGTCGCATGGTTCAAACAAAGCAAAGTTGACAGTGATGAATTGAGAAGAAAAACTGGCAAAAAAAGTCATTTAAAGCGCACTAAGTCGGTGGGACTCCGCTTATCACCTGTTTAAACGCTTTCTCCAACTACGTCCACTTGTTAACTAGATTGTGTACATGCATTCATCTGACCTATCACATTTCTTACCGAGGAAAAGCAGGAAAAACTCCAAATAGCTAAGGTTTGCGCAATTTCCTTGCGAAAAGAGGTCCTGGGAGAATTTATGAAACGGTTTGGGCAAATTGAACAATGCCAACTATAAGGTGTATGGACACAAGATTCAAAAATCTTTATCAAAAGTTACTCAAAATAACAACTTTTTTTATGTGCATGTTTGCCGAGAAACCAATAGGAAACGACATATTGTATTTTTTCATTTCAGGCCTCCCTTATAACCTCCACTCTTGTTCGTCCCAAAAAATGTTAAACAGCTTATAATCAAGGAGGAGTTGATGCTATTTCACTTACCGAGTAATGTTAAGTTGTTTCCAGCAATAGCTTTTAGTGCATATGTTCTTCATACCACAAAAGTGTGTTTAACAAATGTTGCTTTATATATCAACATAAAAAACTTTTACTACATACAGATTTGCCGAAAAATCAATAAGAAACGAAATATCGCGAATTTTCATTTCATGCCACCATTACAACCCCCACTCCTGTTCGTTCCTAGAAATTCTATTAACTTATAATCATGGAGGAGTTAATGCTAATTCAAATTCCGAGTTTTGTTCAGTACGGTGCATTTGTATGAGCTTAATTGTTGACTCCCGTTGTCGTTTTTAGCTGATCTCATTTATCCTTCGGTATACGGCAAATATATACATAACAAAAGTTACTATAAATAACAAATCAAACAACTTTTCTTACGTACACGCTTGTCGAAAAACCAATAAATTACGAAATATCGCGATTTTTGATTTCAGACCTCCCTTATACAAATATACCCTAAAGTTTAAGTTGGTTTAGTTGTAATATACGTACTATGTTTCACAAAATTCGGTTCTGCCATTTAGGCGTAAAACGGTAACACACAGCAAAGCCAAAAATTGTTAATATCGTTTCAATTCGTGGTGATACGAAAAAGTCGTGAAATTTAAAATAATATATAAATATATAAATAAATAAATAAATAATGTACAGACAGACGTTAAAACTTCATATTTATGCTTGATACATATGTAAAATATAGATGCGCGTACATTAGGAAGGTAATACCCAAACTTTTTAATAGACTGAACATTTTTCCTCTGTAATGATCACGTTCGCAGAATAAATGTACATGTGGGCAGCCAGGGATAATGTCCAAACTGATCCTAAAAAAAAATCCTACTTTTTAAGCAATAAAAGTTTACTGCTCAAACTACAAAAATTGAAGTGCCTTGCAACATTTCAATTGATAGTAGAACTTTGGGCAAACGTTGTTATTGTGGGGGTACAGGCTGAGAGGGAGAGAGAAAGAGAGAGATAATGAGGGAGGAATGAGTGAGTAAGAGAGGAATGAGATTGAGAGAGAGAGAGAGAGAGAGGGAGGGAGGGCGAGAGAGAGATAGGGAGGGCAAGAGAGCGAGTGCGAGAGAGCGAGAGAGAGAGAGATAGAGGGAGAGAGAGAGAGAGAGAGAGAGAGGGAGGGAGGGAGGGAGAGAGAGAGAGAGAGAGAGAGAGAGGAGAGGAGGGAGGGAGAGAGAGAGAGTGAGAGAGAGAGAGAGAGAGAGAGAGAGAGAGAGAGAGAGAGAGAGAGATAGAGATAGATAGATAGATAGATAGAGAGAGAGAGAGAGAGAGAGAGAGAGAGAGAGAGAGAGAGAGAGAGAGAGAGAGAGAGAGAGAGAGAGAGAGAGAGAGAGAGAGAGAGAGAGAGAGAGAGAGAGCGAGAGAGAGCAAGAGAGAGAGAGAGAGAGAGAGAGAGAGAGAGAGAGAGAGAGAGAGAGAGAGAGAGAGAGAGAGAGAGAGAGAGAGAGAGAGAGAGAGAGAGAGAGAGAGAGAGAGAGAGAGAGAGAGAGAGAGAGAGAGAGAGAGAGAGAGAGAGAGAGAGAGAGAGAGAGAGAGAGAGAGAGAGAGAGAGAGAGAGAGAGAGAGAGAGAGAGAGAGAGAGAGAGAGAGAGAGAGAGAGAGAGAGAGAGAGAGAGAGAGAGAGAGAGAGAGAGAGAGAGAGAGAGAGAGAGATAGAGAGAGAGAGAGAGAGAGAGAGAGAGAGAGAGAGAGAGAGAGAGAGAGAGAGAGAGAGAGAGAGAGGACAGTAGCGCCGAGATGGGGATGGGAGGAGGGAGTAGACAGGCTACATACCGGAGTGGCGCCGCCGCACAGAGGTATTAATACTGGCCTCCGTTCTCACCTCCCTATCTCCTTATATCCTATCTGTTCTTCCTATCTCTCTGTCTCCCCATTCTCTTCCAGTTCTAGGTCTATAGTAACCCTATCCTCCTTACCGCCATAATCCTATTTTCCCCTCTTCTTATCCCCCTTGTCTTCCAGTCTCTAATTCGTCCTATCCTAGGATGTCTCTTATTCTTCCTATGTTTCATTTTCCCCATTCTCTCCCTGTTCTAGGTTTTAGTCATCCTTCCTCCTTCCCTCCACAATCATATCATTCGCCCTTCTTGTCGTCCTTGTCTTCTAGTCCCTAACGCATCCTACGAGAGAGGTTCCATTCTTCTTAGCCATTTATTTGTTGTTTCGCAGTTACCTATTGCAGTCTAAATTTGTATCATAAAATGATACATATTATCATGTGTTCCCTCAGCCGGTCTATAGAGGCTTAGTCAATGGCTCCCTTTCGTCAGACTCTTTATATTTAGTTTTTTTACTATCTTAATGTTTCTGGGCCTTCAGTCACGAAACCAGCATTCTCTTTTCCTCTTTTCGCCGACTTTTCTCCACTTCTTATCGCTTTTACACCTGTTCTTCTCTCCATCTAATATCCGTGACTTTTAACACTTTGTCTTCTAGTTATACGAAAATCGTTAGTTCCATTTTTTCTTTCTGACATAAGGTCTTCTTAGGTTTCCAATTCCTTGCTTTCCTGCCCACTGTCACATAGCATGAGTACCTACTTCGTCCTCTTGGTTTTCTAATGGCTTTCTTTCCTCATACTTCACTTCTTACATATCCTTGCATCCTCGAGTCATATTGTTTCCCTGTGTCCTTTATACAGCTTTATTGTTCCAACTAAAGAGTCTCATCTCAGAACATTTGCTTTTTTGTTTTTTAGCCCTGCCTCAAGAACTAGTTTCTTGGTCTTCCTAACTCCTTTTAGCAATTTTGCACTTGTAGCCAAGTTGGTCTAACTCTTCCCTATATATTAGTTAGCTTGCATCTGGACCATTTTTCGAAACTATACCGTAAAATAAACAAGTTACTACTTACATAATGTATATTCATTGTGAGTTGCAAATGAAATACAAGGTAGCGAACGGTAACCTATAACTGAAAAACGGATTAATTGTAGCAAAGTGTGAAAGGTTTATACGCCCAAAATGGGATGTGACTTAAAACTCAGGAGAATGAATAAAAGTGAAGAGACAATATCGAATTCATCTCATATGAACCCTAAGTGGTTTTGTCTGGTAGGGCAGGAACATCTAATGCAAGATGTAACTCAGCTTGCAATGAATATGATGGTCGTGGGTAGCAGATAACGATAACACCGAAAATGACAGCGTAAAGAAGGTCACTCCTTAGTTACATATACTGAACTCGAATGGCATAGCCAATGATAGACAGAGTAGGTGGGCCAATGGAAGACTGGTAAGGGTGGCTAAAGATCTGTAATGCAACCAAAAAAAAAAAAGTGTTTTTTATACTATTCCCTTTTTTTCGATCACCTTACAAAATTTGAAAATGGTAATATTATTTCCACAGGTTTTGGAAATTATTTAACGTGCTGAGACACCAGTAAATAAATTTCAACATTAGCGGTGGGGAATAGTATTATTGATAACGGATTCCTTAATGTTCAATATGTATTGTGTATATATATATATATATATATATATATATATATATATATATCTTAGTTATATGTATTACATATACTCCATTTAAAGTTACCTGGTGAGCTAACCCTTAGCCCAAGATTTACCAAGCGTATAAATATTAAACCCAACTTCCCACATGGCAAACCTGAGCCCCCATGATCACGAATACGAGTCACATTCCAATAAGAAACCTTACATGCATTTCGCCGACTAGTAACTTGGTAAAATTGATTACATCTTAAAAAAGTCTTAAAAAACTTAAAATACAGCCCATACCGCCTCAAGTGATCTCCATTCGAGTTTCTAGTCCGTAATTAAATCGACTAGGAAGTTTCTTTCCTCATAACTGAAAAAAAAAACCTCTACGAAGGGAGAAAGCCGGCCGAGAGAGACGGAGATGCACGGATGAATATGGATGGGACTGGAGGAGCGACTGAAGAAGCTGCACAGAAAACTAATGAAATGTTAAGGAAGTCGGCTCGTTAAATGCAAGCACAGGTGCATCCTAGTGCGCTCTTTCTCTCCCTTCCTGATTTAATTGCTCCAGCCTATATTGTTGCACAATCATACTTCGTCGGCCATAGTTCTTTGTACTGTATATTGCCGGAATTAACTATTCTTTTTTTAAAAAAATGCTTTACTGACTATTATTATTAAGTACTGGTTAGTATGGAATAATGAGCTGAACCGATCAATGCTTAAATGTAACCCAGTCTCTGTGAAAAGACCAAAGAGCGCTAATAATCCAAAATAAAACGCTCTCACACAGGAGCAGCGTAATTAGCGAGCTTTCGTAGTTCATTAGCATTACGGAATACATTTTAGTATCAAATCAAAGTCCTTAAACTGTTTATGACCCAGCATCATCCGGAAATAAAATATATATCTCTGCACAGATGCATGCGTAGAAACAACATTCAGTAAGTTAAAAAAAAAACAGTTTAGAGTAACCATTGAAAGTTATTTAGTAGGGAATTGGCATCTATTTTTTAAAAAAAAAAAAACAGAAATATTTATACTTTTAGTTCTCATTCACTACGATTTGCTAAGATATGACGGAATTTTCTTCTGATTTTACCAGATAACCAGTCCCAACTACCCTTGCTAAAGAAGGAAACCTCTTAAAACTCCCTTCTCTGATTAACCATTAATCATAGGAAACCATTTCATAGAGCGAAAGCTGTAAATTAAATTTCTTGTAATTTCAGATTCAATAAATTTTAGACAGGTGCCCGATGCAGGCTACGCCCGATATCTTCAATTTACCGTTATGTTTCCCCTGTGAACACCCCCTCTCCTTGGGACGATTTTGACCGTCAACGACCTTTCTTTTCTGTTTAAAAGTCTAAATATGAAGTTTCATTTCAATTTCTCAAAATATAGAAATATGTAAATGCATAAATTAAATATTTAATGTCACTAAGAAATTAATAAAAATAAACATAAATACTGAAAATATGTATCAAAAAGCTGGTAAACCTAACAAAGAGCAATCCGTATTAAGGTTATGACATTCCGTGACCTGTAATTTACATTTCTTTTCAAGAATACATACTGTGTAAAGTCACAAATAAGAAACATTTTCCTCCTGTGAACTTTAAAACCAGGTTCACTTGGATGACAATAAAAAGTCCTTGTCCCCTAAAAGTATTTATTATAGAAACTGAACTTTCAGAGAGCAAGCTCAGTGATCAACGCCTGGTTAAAGAAACAGTTGCCCCTATTGATGAAATGCAAGCAAGAGTGGCTCGGTTATTTTTAAGCTAGCACAAGTCCACATGTTTCCAATGTCTCCAACATAAAAGGTGATAAGCCAAAGACGAACTAATGGCCGCACAAGTTGGGCTTCATCTTCAACTCATTAAAAAAAAAAAAAAAATCAGATCCATCCACCTGACTTTTTTGTACTCCTAATAAATTCAATAAACAAAATGTTTGGTTGCACCATATTTAAAAGAGACATGAGATAACTTTGTTCCAATGAACCAGATCAAAAAATTAAAGATATTTTTATGGTAAACAAAAAGAGCCCTATTCAATATTTTTGAAATTTGCAGGTTTTCTATTTAAATTCCCTATCTTTCCCTTAGTCAAAGGAGGAAGCCCACAATTTGACGTTACAAATATTGCTAATAATAAATATGAAAATTCTAAGACTAGCGGTTTTTGTGTTATACGAAATACGTATATATTTGTACGTACAGATGTCACACCAAAACTAGTCATGGTGTATTCAGGGAGGGTTAAAACGGTTATATTATTCGTCAAAACAGATTAATAGTCCCCTGAAACCTTCGTTGACTCCGTACAAGGAAGTAAAACACTTATAATAGTTAACGTCCGTGTTAATGCTAATTGCTGTTTATTTATTTGGATTTGTACGTAATTCGTTACTATTGGGTAAGGCGGATATACATTTGATGAAGCGAAGTAATTTTAAAGAATAATAAAATAAGTACAATAATGAACCTTAAAGATTTTTCATGTTTCTCACAAAGAGTATTTTATTCAGCTTTCCTAACTTAATTATAATTAATTAACAGAGCTTAAATACTCACTTTATGGGACTAAAGGTAGGACGAGTAGACGGCGATCACTTTCACTGTGAGATATTGATGTGACTAGCCGAGCTTGAGACACTGACTGACTCTAGTTAGATGTTGAGGCAGTGTATATGAATGGTCCCATTGCACCTGTGACTGGAGCTTCACGCTACCTGCCATGTGTACAAACATAGCACCTCCATGAATCCCTCTCAGCCAGGTAAACTTTCTACTTAGATCGCAGGAGTCTTCTTCCAGAATCGTTCCACTTTCCTCAATTAGGCATCTGTAGAACTCTGTCTACAGCCTCAATAATTTGTAAATACCTTCCACGTAAACTGACGCCGATTCGTTGTTACTTTAGACTAACTGAGCACTACTAGAGAAACACACAAAAGCAAGCCTTCCTTCTACAAATAGTATATTTAACAGCTACAGAACGCTTTCAGAGCAAGAGCTCCACCATAGGTCCCTGTCAACACACAAACTATATAACAAATGCTCATCAAGTTAATTATAAGGTATATGATGCAATTTTCCTCGTACACAAAGCCTACTTTTGTGTTTTCCTCTTGATATACCTTCCACCGTCCAGCACATCTCTTTGAGAAAAATGGATGAATACTTCTACTTTATTTAATAATTCCTTAGTTTCTTTACTTTATTTTTGTAATAAAGTCTTTATGAGTTGTGGCTAAAAGACGTTCGCTCCCCGAAAATCCTGATTGACAGATGCCATTCCAAATCTGATATATCAAACGAGCAAATTTAAATATGTGATCGAACATATTTACAGGTAATTTAATGGTAAAGAAAACAGGACCTGAAATTTGCAAATTTCTGTCTTTATCCTCCTCTAAACTGCATATTTACGAATAAATAAAAGAATATTTAGTAGAATGACTTTTATTGGTTAATACACATCAACGAATATATTATACCTGTATTCTTACTACAGCTAATTTCCTACTTCTATTGTCACATTTAATATTCCATCTAATTGACCTAAACTCGTAAATAACAGTTTTCTTATACATCTTTTAATTTATGTGAACGAAAATGGTGGTTAAGAAAGAGTACATTTATGGCAACAATTTAGGATATATGAAAGAATATTATATACAGTTTTTTGGAAGAGTCCAAGTGTTCTTGTGTAAGTGAGGGAGAGGAGAGGTTAATATGGAAAAAACAAACGACAAAATCGTACATATCTCCGTTTGCTAATTATGAGAGGAAAAAATATTATAGAATATAATTTGTAGACCAGATGGATTTTAATCAGTGAATTCGTCACTAAATAAATTCTTCTTTCCCATAAGAGAATCGATCCCAATACTCTAGCTTTACCCAGTTTATTGAGACCTACTCCTCAACTCTCATGCTGACCTGTACTCCTTATATTTAGTAGGCACCAAGAAATGTGTCACATTGAGCATGTCCACGTCCCTACTAGCAGATTTCCTCGTCAGTTATTGAGCAAAGAAATCAGCTATTGAGGTTGTACTCATGACGCGATTTATATTGGTAAGGATCAGTAAGCGTTTGAAGTACTGCACAAGGACAACCTCAATAACTGAATTCCTATAATTTTAAGAACCAAAACCTCATTTTACTAAACAAGTATTTGAACAAACTTCAATTTACCGGGAATGGTAAAACGACTGTTTGGTTTGTACAACTGGCCATAGTGGGACAATATGTATGTCACAAATTAAACCACATATGTTCACTACCAACTAGGAATAAGGAAAAACGTTTATAAGATGAAAACTATATGTCGACTATTTTAACCTCAGCTGGATGATATTTATTCTTATTTACATCGTACTAACGTCTTGGGAATACATTTTTATTTTCTTATTATTATATTTTTATCTAGGTAATATTTTTGTATCTAATGGTAACATGTGTTAGTTGTTCTCAAGAACAGGGAATCCTGGATTTTATGAAAAGGAACGAGCGAAAAGAGGGGGCCATGTGGAGGAAAATTCAGTGGTCTACCATTCCCTTCCGCATGAGACTATCCAACAATAATGGTACTGAGAAACGTGTATTGATTTCGACAAGCCAATACTAACTACTAGTTAGCCACTAATCTATAACCTGTGCAAGTTTGTAAACTAATACTTTAAGATGCCTTCCATATCCACTCCAACTTAGTAATAGAATTCATATTCAGAGGAATATAGGCTGTTTAGAATACGTTCAAAGCCATAAAAATAACTTTGACAATTCAAATAAACTTTATTATGAACAAATTTTACTAAGGCTTACAACGAGTTACGGAAATGTTGTAATTAATGTATCCACTTCAATTGGTTTTAAGTAAAAACGTTATGAACATGAACAAGATGAAGTATAAATGGCTACTTATTGCCATTAAATAGAATAAAACTTGTTGTGATTACATACTCAGATTAGGTGCATTTATAACACTTCTACTACCTGTATTTCCTACTACCCAAAACATTAGGTTTATCTTTTCTGTGCAAAAACTATTCTCCTAGGAATACTTTTTAACGTCAAATTGTTTTCTATAGAAAATACAAATTCATAAAACTAATTCATTCTTAACATTAGTTTCTAACTCTACAATTGCTAACAGGATATTTAAGCAAATTTGTAAATATTCATCCCATGTTCTACCTTTGGTTATAACTGTTAATCACCATAATAATAAATAAGTGTTTTGTAGTTTCTCTGAGATACAAAATATTTTCGCCGGAGACTTTTAATAACCATACTTTCTTACTAACGTCTCCTGAGTTGAAAAGCATTTTTTAATTTATTGCTTAACCATCGCTAACGAGCTACACGTTTTTTCTTGTTGACAGAATTATTTAAACAGCTGTACCACCACAGACAGACACCACCTAGACCTTACCCATTGGCTATCATCAGCATTCTATCAATTAGTCTATTGCATCAGTACTGGAGACGAATTTCTACTGCAGTACATAAATAATAATAATATGGATATGACAATCATTGCCTCAGCGTTGGGATTAAACAACGACATATCTCGAGGGTTTCATCCGTCTTTTTCATGTATTATCGGTTTGTGGTAATCAAATGCAGGTGCCAAAGTAACAGAGCTAATAACGGTTAAGTTAGACCAACTTAGGTGCACTGTTTTTGAATTATAGTTAACTTTAAGCAAACAGTGCAATACAGAAAATTTAAGCTTTACGTGTGGTATTTAGTGGCATAATAGGAACTAAGAGAAGGAATTTTTAAACACGTAGAGATAGAGGTTGAAATGGTCAAAATAAAATCACTCCATTATTAAGTTAGAGATGGAAAAACAATTTAATGAAATAACTAGGACAAAAAGATAGAGCATACTTCATTTGCGTGTTAAAGAACAAATGTGCAAGGGTAAATATCTTATTGAGACATTTCACTCTTACTTCAAATCCCTATTATTTGTGGCCAATTTTGGTATAGTAGCGAAATTTGTTACTATCCATTAACATAGTCTTTACTTAGACATGAATAAACTTATCTTCGGTACAAAATGGAAATGCTAATTCATAATTCTAATGCTTTAAGGTGGTACAATATTCATTGACAATTACATTTAGTTCAATTTTTTTCCTTAGTTAAAAGTCCTATATCAACAATACCGGAAGGAAGTTCTGTAAGATATTGGAATATTGAACATTATATTAGCAAGAGACGATAAACGAAGAAATGCATAATACCTCCGTTAATATATGAGTTAGGTATAACGAAATTTTATATGTTGTTCATTAAAGTCTGTGGCCTCCCTCCGATTACTAACTTTCTCGATCCTAGTACTTGGTATAGACGCAACACTCCTCAGTATTGTCTTAATATCTGAGTTAGTATTCTGGCAGATGGAAGTGACTTCTAATGGAGGCAGATGAAAGAAATAGCTACACTTCTAATGTGGAAGTGTAGCCATTTATTTCATCTACTTACAGCCTTAATAACTTTTTTTCCTAGACCTTGTACTTCCTGACATGCTTAAGATTTGAGTCTGCTTTCATAGGAAATCGTTCACTTATAGAACTTAACAATTTGTCTCAAACCATTTTTGAAATATATTTATTCAACAGATGAATAAGAATATTTGTTCCTTGTCCAGGTGTTCAATAATATTACTATTCAATTATCAATTAGATGTCATTTGTAACGGTTCGCCACGAAAGTACTCAGCATTTGATTTATTTATTATAAACAATAGAGCTCTCTATAACTCTGGCAACTTGGCTCATTTTAAAGATGGAAAACACAAAAACAAGTAAACAAAATAACAAAAAATGGAACAAACAAAATAATATAAAGAACAGTATTATAAACGGAACACAAAAACTAAAAGAAACAAGAAACACGAACAAAATTCAGAAATAAAAAAGTGGTAAATAAATAAGTGAAGAGAAAATTTGGTAACTTAGAATAAACAACTATTCATAAAAACAGGGCTTTATCATTCAAATTTAAACTCACCACACACTCGGCATTTGATAAAGACTTTTTATGAATAGACCTCCTCCAGCCACAAATCCTGTGTTATTTCTAAATTATATGCAATGAACTCAGAACAACGTTGAAATACTAGTGGCATTGATGCTACACTTATGTCATCAGTGTGTCATAAGGAGTCAATACTTTTGTTTTTACTGACTATTGCGTTAATAGGTGCGTAACTGAGACGTAACTATGGCATAAGAATGGTAGGAGCCAGC
Source organism: Riptortus pedestris (assembly GCA_019009955.1). Classification (NCBI taxonomy): domain Eukaryota; kingdom Metazoa; phylum Arthropoda; class Insecta; order Hemiptera; family Alydidae; genus Riptortus; species Riptortus pedestris. The sequence continues at coordinate 58,569,767 of CM032231.1, forward strand.
CTACACATCGGAATGAAGTCCCTGTGCTATCCTCTTTAAACTTTTTTAGAAACGGAGTCAGGTCAGGCGTTCAGCCTGCATTCGAGATTAGCACTAATGACCTTATAGAGCTTTACTGCCCAGGCCGACTTACATTCACATTGGCATCTTCATTACATAATCTTACATATATTTCTGATATTTCATCCTCAAATTGGATGCTCAGATTAAAAGAAATGATCTTGTAGAAATTGCTTATTAAATTCTTTTATTGGAAGGATATATTCGTTTTTTTTTAATTTACAATTACTTACAGGATTACTCCCATGCAATTAGGATTCAACTTATATAATTGTGTTAATCTATATTAATTAAAGGAAGATATATTATATTGTAATCGACTTCCCACCAAAAATAATTTTAAGGCAATTCGTGTTGATAAAGTGTTTTTGACTTTAGATGGTAGTTTTGCGATAATTAGATATAAGAAAAGCATTCACCAAATGTAAAAATAAAAGAAAAAGGAGCTGAGTAAACTAAGCAGATGTCCCTTGTACTCTCATGCTATTGATCTGATGCCATCAGTTCTCCATTTTTCCTGCAATAAAAATTCCCTGTCTATAGGACTTCAATTTCTGGAAATGAGATATTGAGCGCTAAAAGTGAAAATCGTATTTTTAGGGGTGGGGGTTTACTAAAAAAATGCTAATATCTCGGTTAATATTCGAGCTAGAAAAATCTGTATAGAACAAGGCTAATTTTATACAACCATTCCATCCAACTCAAAACATCGGAGATATTTCGAACTTTCTGGTCCCCTGCCCAGGTTCTTTGTCAGCCGTTAACAGTTAACAGTAAAACCTCAATCGCTGATTTCCCTTAAGGCCTGTTGTCCCACACACGGTGAAATAAAATAACTTTATTATTACTATTATTATCGGCCAAACCATTGCTTGTTTGTTAATTCACCTTCACATTTATTAGTTTATTTGTGGTGGAATATTTTGAACGGTAATGTAATGTTGAGTAAGTAAATTTTTTAGAGGAATATAAATGATAATGGTCTTGGAAGTGGGAACTTAACTCTGTGTGTTTGGGAACTAATATGGGACGAGGTAGGAAGTGGGTAGGAGAGAGGAATCGTACAGGTGGTATTGGAGAGGTGAGCCGAGCAGACGGGACAGGTGGAACAGGTAGCAGGCATAATCCCCAGGTGAAGAAAGCATCGAGTGCCCCTCTGGCGCCGCTCCCACTTCTCTCTGTCTGTCTGTATGTTTGTGTCCTTTATGACGCCTGCTCAGGGACTCCAAACCGTAAAACTGACACTGCTTTTCAAATCTTTACAGCCCCACTTGAGTCTCGGCTGCCCCTTCCGGAGGGCGATGACCGTGTTTCCCTCCTTTTCTTTGGGGCATCTACTTTGTAGGAATCAAATTGACAGCTTTTAAAGTGATTTACCCAGAAATGGAAGGTATTCGGAACTCAGGTTTAGAGATCAGGAATCTGGTCCCTTCAGTTCATTTAACTTTTCCTTAAAGCTTAATCCCATTCATGTCTTATGGGAGCATTTGAGTTTAAGTCAATAATTTTATTTTCACATGTTCTTTATTTTCAATATAGCCTCGCATCGGAGGAGTTCAATATGTTATTGGCATATATCACAGTATTACTGTTAGAGAAGGGGTTGAAACCTGTGTAAACAAGACTTGAAATTGCGAGCTAATAATAAATAATAAAGAACCTTAAGTGAAAACAGCATTAGAAGAGAGGGGGGTTATAGACGTATGAAAACGAAAAGTCGTTATAACTCAAATGTGAATAATGTGTGGAACATTATCAACCGCATTGGTTTCATAACATTTTTTGATCAGGATTGACGTGGTATTAGTGGTAGTACATTTTTCTGCTTCTTTAAACCATCACCCCTGGCCTGATCTAGTTCATTAACAAACTTCATCTTTAGTTTCACGTGGAAAGTTTAAATATCGAACTTGATTACCATCAAACAAGAGCTGTGGTCTCTAGAGCGTTAAGAGATAGGGAATATACTGATCCATGCATACAAATTCAAACATACTAGCAGATCCCCCTTAGGTAAATCAGCTATTGAGGTCGTACTCTTGAATCGATTTCAAATGTGCATTGATCCTACCTAGGAGATTCAAAATTATATATATATATATATATATATATATATATATATATATATATATATATATATATATAGAGAGAGAGAGAGAGAGAGAGAGAGGGTATTTATATATTTGTTAACATTCTAGCTGTCGTAATTTTGTGTTTGATTGTTACCAAACTGGATATTTAAACGTTTTATGCAAAAGTAAAGAACAAGTCCGTTAATGATTGAAATGGCGGGTGGGGGAGGGGTTAGAACAGGAATTTCGAAATATCTCCGTTATTATAAATCGGATAGAAAAAGTGTATAGAACAAATCTTATTGCAAATTAAATGTTCTATACATGTTGTTATATAAGTATTTAGTTAGTTTTCGGCCTTCAGTAAACCTCCACTCTTACTCATGTTATGTTAACAACAAGCTGTTATATTATGAAGAACATTTAATTTCTGTGATTTTGTCATCTACTATGAGGAAACAATGGAAACATTTTCAAAAATCTCCCCATGACGGCATCCTCATTAGCTGATCCCCTCAACCAAAAATAAAAACTAAATTAAATCATAAGTTTGAATAAGATATGTTTCTTGTATTGGAGAAGTGCTATAACCTAGTAGTGGCAACATTGTATCACATATACTCTTCTTCCACTAGTTCTTCGAATTGGGCGATAAGGCAGGACATCCTTCGTGTATAACGAGCAACTGAGATTAGATAATACCCAATCATCGACTCCATTTAACATACTCTCCCAAAAATACTACTCCTGGAATATATAAGCAGTGATGGTCACTGGAGCTTCTCCCAAGTGCCGAGGACCGTAAGTTTCCTTCTAGACACTAGCAAAAGTCCGTCACGCTGGGGCTGCGTAAACTAAGCAGATTTTCCGCGTGAACTATACCAATAGATAAATCTACATATTGGTAACACAACACCACCATGAATATTAAGTGATTAAATACAAACGATAATAAGAAACCTCCCGACGGAAAGAATCTGAAATTTATGTAACCAAACCGTTCTGCAAACTTTTACCGGAAAGAAAAACAATTACTGTAATATATCTGAATATAACGTATTAATTTGATTGAAAACTATTTACTATATCTAGTAATGTAATTTATAATGAATCAGAATAGGTTTTATCTCAATCAATCCAATTTAAGTAGTCCTAAAAATTGAGAAGGGGGGGGGGAGTCACCAGAACATATTTGCTTGTATCTCGTATAATAAATGTCTCTTGAAAACAATGTATGGTATTTAAGCTTCTAATAAAGTGATTTATTACATAACAGAGTATTGTTAGTGTAACATGAGTTGAAGTAGGGTTTGCTGAAGGCTGAAAAATGCAAATATCTCGGTTAATATTCAAGATAGAAAATAAATGAATAGAACAATACTTATAGTAAATTTGATTCCCAAAAAGATTGGTTTTATACAATTGTTTGATCCCGACGTATGGTAACGGAGATATTTCGACTTTTCGAAAATCCTCCCATCCCAGTGGTCCGATTTCAGCCATAAACGAACTTGATCTGTCTTTTTGCATAAAACGTTTAAATGTCGAGTTTGGTAACGATCAAACAAAAATTGTGACCGCTAGAGCGTTAACAGATATATATATATATATATATATATATATATATATATATATATATATATAATTTGAACGTACCTCATTTTCGTCATGTCCTGGGTAGGATCAATGGACATTTGAAAAAAAAAATGTCGAAAATCCCATCATGAGTACGAACCTTAATTTCTGCTAAAAACAGTACTATGCAAGAAATTACTGATTCACAAGATTGTTCCAACAAAACTGTAAATATGTCACGTCCTATACCCCAGCTACGGTTTCTCGTTACAGAGAGACTGTTCTAATTAGCCTGAATAATTAAAGATAGATACTCTCCGTGGAAATGACACTACACCAAAACAGTAGGAGTCACCTGCGGCTGAACAAACGGCCGACCTACATGAATATGAATGACGGGGACTAATTTACATCCTTTGTTCTGATGGCAGGTAGCAAACAGATGTTCATGCCGTGTGCAGCTGAGGGCAGAGTACAGCTGACCTGGAGACACCTGTTGATATAAACTTGCACATCTCTCCTTAGTATCTCCTTAGAATTCAAGGATTCCATAATCGGTAAGAATTAGCAACTATTCGAGCATGTTAACTTTTAGCAGATTTCCCATAAGGGAAATCAACTATTGAGGTCGTAATCATGACGCGATTTTCGAAAAATCTCAAATGTCCATCGATCCTAGCCAGGAGATGACGAAAATGAAATTTGTTCAAAACAATATATATATATATATATATATATATATATATATATATCAGGTTAATCAGAAACACTTTTTTGTGGCCCCTGTGTTTCTGATTAACCTGATTTATCGCCCTCACCACCAGCTGAAAATAAATATGATACATATATTTGTTTGCTAATGTTCTAGCGGTCGCAATTTTGTTTGATAGTTAACAAACTCGATATCTAATCGTTTTATGTAAAATTAAAGATGAAGTTCGTAATAGTGGCTGAAATCCAACCAGTAGGAGGGGGGGGGGGGTTAAACAGGGGAATTTCGAAAATTCTTAATATCTCCGTTATTATGCGTTGGATCGAAAAATTTTATAGAATCAATTTTATTGCAAATGTAATGTTCTCTTTCTAATGAACTTTTAGGTTATGAGGGAATTCTGCTTAGTTAACGTAGCCCCTACGTGATATACTTAATGAGGAAGAGACAAATGAAAAGTTTACGATAAGAGAAAGTCAATTATTGTAATTTACGAAAACATAAAATCCGTTATTCCTAAGAAAAGTTATGAAGCATATGACTGCAATGTTGGATAAATCTTTCTCGATTTTTCATCATACTTCGCAAAGGCAAACTTTTTTAATTCAGTACTTAATTTGTGAGGGAAATAGATCTAAATAAATAACCCAGCGCAAGGTATGACGACTAGTTATCATGTAGAAACAGAGTATTCCGTAAATAGGCCAGGAAGAATCACAAATTAAAATTTAAGCTTAAAATTTTAAATCGTCATAAGGGTGTGGACGAGATCTTTCATTTTTTTTCAAGAGACCTTCTAATAATGAAAAAGGAGAACTATTTTTTTTGTATTGGTAAATATAGGGATATCGCCCTTAATTATTTCATATATTCATGTCGTTCGTCATTTTCCCATTAATTAAATGCTTTGTGAGACGCGTCTTGTCTCCTGAGTGGTTCACCCACTCAACCTCATCAATCATCACCCTCAAATTATTATGACGGTTTCAGAAAAACTAAAAAGTGTTGTACGAGAAAACTTTTTAATTGTTATTTATTTAAGGGTTTTAAATTTCCCTTTCAGCTGTCCGAATCCGAAGAATGTTAGTTTTGGTACGATAAACCTTTTGTCAAATCAACTTTTTAATTTGATATAAACGAGAATTATTTAATAGCGCAATGGAGTAGTTTTAAGAATATATTTCTCCGGGAATAAAGCCTAGACTGGAAAATCGCCTTACTACCAGCAGAAAGGTACATAGCTCCTGTCTGAGATTTATTTACATCAAAATATAAATTTATAGCCAGAATTAATAATCAATAGTCAATCTTGATACCAATATAGCAGACCATAAGAACCTTCTAAAAATCTTTTCCTCTCGCAGACGACTATAAAGCTAGGCTAGTCTCATGCAAAAGACAAAGGGAAACTAGAGCATGTACTTATATCCCTTCTTTTAGCAGATTTCCCTTAAGAGAAATCAGCTATTGTGGTTGTAATTATGATGCAATTGTCGAAATATTTCTTCCAGGGAAATGAAAAAAAAAAAAGCCCTTTAAAATATATGTACATACTGTGGTTAATCAAATTCAATGACATAAATAAAGAAAACATATGTTATTCGTCAAAAAAAGTCGCCCATTTTTACTTTAGAAATTTTCTTATCGCCTCATAGCATATAGTTGAATGTACAAACTTTCATCATTATAAATAGTGAGGAACGGCCTTTAAGCTGCCTAACGTCTTTCTGGCAACAACATTGGAGACCTAATTTCGCTTCTGCTCAGCTTATAATGTGGCTCGAAATACGAGGCGTTGGCCGGTGGTGATTTTCATCTCCACACTAAACGTGGCCGCTATTAATGCACAAATAATAGATAATGGAAATGGGTTTCATATAAAGAATCGACGTGGATTTTTACGACAGCTTAGCGCTGAACTAAGACGGGAACAGCTTATTAGGCGAGCGTTAGAGGAGGCTCCAATTCCGAGAAGTCTAAGAGATCGACTGATAGAAGTCAGAGGACAGTCCATTCCATCTACTTGGTCACATTCTATAAGTGGTCCTCCAAGTAAAAAAAGAAAATATTGTCAGCCTTGCTTAGATAAGAAGGAAAGGAACAACACAAAATACCAGTGTGAATACTGTCAGGTGCACTTATGTTTGAGCCATGTAAAACCAATCTGCACAGATTCTAGGAATACTCTTGTAAAAATTAATAGTATTGATGAAGACAGTGCATTTTAATTCTTTCATTTATTAATACGTTGTAATATTTGTTAAAAGTATTTTATTTGATTAGTTTATCATTTATCATAATATTCTATAACAATATTTTTTATCTACACTTACTGTTTTTAAGTCAATCCAATGTGAAATTTAAATTTTAGGCCGCAACTTTTTATATTTTTATACTCTAAATAATTAATTAGTAATGCACCTAATTTATTGCTATTTTGACCTTTTATGAGTACAATAAAATATATCATATAGTTTTATTTATAGTACTAAAAATAATAATGGAAAATCAAACTAATGCTAGTACTTTATGCTATTATAAAGATTTTTTTTTAAAATATTCTTATGGTATTTTATAAGTGTATTATAGTTACAAAATTGTTTTTAATGCTTTATTAAATAAAATTTAATTAATTGAGCACATTTATTGTTACTCCTGGAGTCATTAATAATAGATATATCGAGTTTTATTGCTTTGCACCTCACAGGTGCTCTGGGACTACTAAAATTGGAGACCTAATTTCACTGTTGTTTTATTTAAATAGCTACTCAATTCCTTCCGGGTGCAGAGCAGGGTAATCGGATCTATTCTTTCAGTTACTGCAACGGAAGGCCATAGCTATGAAAATAAGTAATCCTTATATGTACGCGTTAGATGCTAAGAAACATGTGGAATAATGGGGTTAATTTCGTTTGTTTAGTTTTAGTATGTTACACCAAAATATGTTTACATTGATTGCTGTTTATATATCATCAAATATTCTGTATTCATTAAGGCAGGTGAAGAGTTTAAGCATCTGTCAGAAACACATGCATAATTGTCGATACACGTAGACAGATATACGAACTACGTGAACTGACGCACGTCATAAAGTACACTTAAGTCATAACAAGATGATTAAATTATGACCCGCAAAACCCTTTTAACCCCACCCCCCCTTTGACTTAAATCCCAACATCTATTAAATAATCACTACACACTGCAATGACTACTAAATCCTATATGTGTGTGTCCTATAAGTAACCCACTATCCTATTGATAAAGTTTTGTTCTATTCCTAGGCCATTCCGGTACTCTAACGGAAAATCTCCTGCAAAATTTATTTCTAGCTGAATGAGAAGTTATCGAAAAAATGGTACATAATCATTGTATCTTTTAATTTAGTCGCTGGGGTGTATTATAAATCTCTTTTAAGTTTCTTCTACTTTTTCTCCAGAAACGTCAAAGACGAATTCTATTGCATGACATCTGATGCTTCCCTAGATCACCTAAAAGAAATAGTGAAAGAAAAAGATAGCATTAAGAAAATTGGGGCAGAATAGTCCGAAAGTAACCAAGAAATTCATATTTACAGAATCTACGATAGGTTGGGAATCAGTAGTAATGCTTAGGGTACCACTCAACACTAGTAGATATATTTATAAACTTTTAAGATAAGAAAGTATTGTAAACACTTAATACGCCATAAATTGAATACAATTGAGATGTATTTTAATGTGTTAATTAATTCATGTAATTATGATTCGAATAGCTCATTGTGACTGGTGACCTGTAGAAGGATATTATAATAATTACATCCTCATAACATGACTAGAGAGTTTTCGGTGACAGGTTTTCCTCAAACAAGTGTTACGGGAAAAACAATTCCTTTCTTTATAAGGATGATAAGTTATGGCCACAGGTTGAAAGAAGTGAGTTTTTGTTTAAAGTTGATCCATTGATAATATAGACTGGAGAATATACAAATTGATGAATGAACGTTTTACATTATTATAAGCTAAACGGAACTGGTTATTTACAGCTTAACAACATTTTTCTAGTCAGAGTTCTAGGTTTACCCTTGAATGGCAGCTAATTAAAGCCTAAGAAATTTTGAAAGTGAAGACAGAAATGTGAGATATGCTCTCGCTTTAATTGGCATCCTTAAATAAGATTTTTGATCCTTAAAATAGCGAAGGGTTTTGAAAGGGGCTCAAAACGGTCATTAGTTTGACAAAGAGTAATGTCATCAGGAAATATATGATCGCCTTCCGGAGCGTTTTTTTTATTTCATTGTATCATAGAAATAATCAAACATATCTATTATTTGAATGTAAAACCAGAGGTCCATACTCTATTGAACTATTAAAAATATGATGCCTGTAGAAAAATGTTAGATCGCAGTTTTGTCGAAGCTCAAACCTCAAATATCTCACAAAAATAATGACTCGCAACATTCCTTATATTCAATTGGGTACTTGAACAATTTCTAAAGACATTTTTAATGAAAAGTATTTCTATTTGATCTTATTAAAATCGCATTTACAACCGAGGCGATTGAGCGACGTATCAGTTTACATATTTAAGTAATTGTGTTCATTTCTGCATATATTTTCAGAATTGTCCGACATTATAATTTTTCGAACATGTTGTTTGGCTTTAAGTAGTAAAATATGACGTCTATGTACTGGCTACGGTCATGTAGTAAAAAAAAAGTACACCTTTAATTGAGAGAGAAGTAGTTTTTTTAACTGTAAAAATGTTTTTAAGTCTGTTTTCAAAGACGAGCTGAAACAGCTGGTAAGTTATTGTTCAGCTGGTAAGAAGTGCCATGAAGTTGACTGCCAATAAAAAATTTAAGGCTTCCAGTTTGTCATGTTAAAGATGGTTTTCTTTCGATTTCAGTCGAAGGATTTCTGAAGGCTGTTAGACGATCTGCCTTCTGTTTAATCTCTTTTAAACAATAATGGTTGCTTTGGGTACCAAAATTTGGGAAGCAACATTGAACTTGGAAGAAAGAAAGGTGATCATTTTGTACACAGAAATTACCTCCATTATTATATTGCCTATGCACTGTTGTATATACTCTGTTACCACACGTTTGGGAATTATAGTCAATAAAGTAAATAATAATTAGTGATTACTATTTTTTAATTATTAAACGCAAACAAACCAATTGGCATCATGTTGGTTTTAATTTTATACATAATGTGTTTTTTTTTTCACTGAGAACTTTGAAAGTTAATGTTATTTTATTTTATGTATCCTTCATTCAACTAATAAATATATAAAAAATAAATAACTATTTATTTAAGACAAACAAAACTTTTTACGAACTGGCTAACACAGGTATAAACACAAGCAGACTTTGACTTCTACTGCCATGAAAAATTTTACCAGCTCAGCATCTCAAACAATTATTTTTACTGTCGTTTCGTGGTTTCCGGCACGGGGCCGGCCCTCCCCACTGGCAGCAGTAAGCACCCGCTGTGTAGCTGCTGGGTAGGGGAACCGTAGGAACAGTAGGTCCTTAGTCGGCTTTGCTGTTCCGGGCAGGGGATCACTCCTGCCTTAATGGGGTAAGTTCTAGCGGCTTACTCAATGTGAACTACGGGCTGGGTGGTGTCCGGAGTGGAGGCTTGCCTTCACTGCCGGTCATAGACGTAGTGGTCGTGTGTTCAAAGCACGAGGACATACAGGCCAGGTAAACTGGTACATGTGTGGGAGCTGTTCTCTCGTGTGGGAGCTGGGTAGTAGGAGACTGTCCCTTCCATAGGATTCGCTTCTGACCATCGTAGCGAATCCTCAGTCACCATGAGGTTGTTGGATTGGTGTAGGATGGATTAAGGCCTCACGGCTAGGTGCCTCCTACATTGTAGCCACACCTCGATATGGGTACTCAATGTCGTTTCGTGATCAAAATAAACCAAGCGTTTATAAAAAAAAAAGCAAACACGTACATATCTGGCTGACGATTGATAAATAGAAAGTAGGAAAAACAAACTTGACTTGATTTTATCCATATTTCGTTTTTGTAAGGTGTAGATTGTGACTAAATAAACAAAGAACACAATATAATGTGACTATGTGATTTCGACTCTTATAGTGCCTTGAGAAGTATTTCATTTAGCAGATTTCTCTTAAGGACTCATGACACGGTTTCAGGAAAATGTCTTCAAATGCCCATCGATTCTACGATCCTCCCCCCCCCCTCATATTACATATTTAGTATGTATGTATATATATATATATATATATATATATATATATACACATATATATACATATATCGGTCAAACGTTTTGTATTATCATTACCAAACTAGAAATTTTGAAATATCTTTGTTATATTTCGAAATTTCCTGTAAATGTTTTTCTAAACATTTCCCCTAACTTCACTTAGTACAGGTATATTCATACATATGTCAATTTGAAAGATTGTCATTTTCGTCCGGCGCTAATTCAGATGTATGGACGACTGAGCAAATAATTGAAAAGTTACAGGACAAGTGCAACCCCAACCTTCAATAAACTTAGGAAAGTGGAGAAAGGAGGTAGGGGACAAATCTTTAAACTGTAAGTTATTGAGTTCTGATGTCTCACATTGGAAGTTTCAAAATAAACTAGCAAGTTTATCAACTTATTTAACATAATTGTTGTCCAATATACTAACCCAATATTAACGGATTGTTTTGTACTTTGGTTTTCAGCCTTCAAGAGACCCACACTAGGTGTGAAAAACGTTATAAAATAACTAGGTATAATATCATGCTGAAAATTTGTTCTTAGAGTTTTTACTAAGAAACAAGCTGACTTGAGGTCGAGATGGCATCCTTTGAGCTTCGAGCTTTTTTTAACTTCAATAGTTCTGAGAAGATTGTTATGACTTTCAATGCAAAACTTTAACAATAAAATACCAATGAAGACTTATTTCATAACTTTTTTTTTCTACTAAGATATAAGGCATATCGCTTTCAACCATGTGGCTGGTCAGTAAAACTTGATCTTAGTACAGAGCAACTCGCTGATGATGGTAGATTAACTACCGAAAGTAGCTAAACTTTATTTAATTTAAAATTTGATGGCTTGAAGGTCTTTTCTTATATGCTCAACCGAGGGTCATCACCTTTCTTGTCCATTAGGTTTAAAAATCAGGTTTTTGTTAAGATTAATTTATCATCAAACAATAATTAATAAAACTAACTTTATAACACAATACTAAAAAAACCTCTAATTCTGCAGAAACAAAGCCAAATTGTTTTTAAAATAAAGTTAACAATAAGGCATCTACGGCAAATCTGTGAGGTTTATTTACGGTTACCACCCTTTTCTAGCCACGATGACACAAGGGTTTATATTTATAGGTATAGAACCCATGACACAAATTATTCCAAGTATTATTAATACTATGATCTCAAAGCCCAAAAAATTAATCAGTAACCCTTTCTCAAGAACTCTCATATAATTTATGTTGTTTTTGGACTAGGGAAATTAATTTTAGATATAAATAATATGAAATCGTTCATTCAATATTTTTATAGTTTTAAAGTTTTGAAGGTAAATGCAGTCAGTGGAAAATATATAAAAATTTAAAAAGGTTAAAATATAAATTGTCTTCATGATTTTCTTGATTATGTATTTAATTTCGAATGAGACCTCGTGTCATTTGTTTAATTTGACGTGAAATTAACTTTCGATGAGACATACTAAATGTATGTTTGTTTTTTTGCAAAATATTAATGCATATTTGAGTTGTTAATAAATAGGCTTTATGGATTGTAAATATATGAATAAAATCTTGTAAAACTGCAACTCATATAAAATGAATGTTACGCTATTTCTTTTCCACATTTCATACTTCACTTTTGTAATATTTACTTAATCTGTTAATAATCTATAGCTTATAATGGCTTTGTACATACCCGAACATATTATTTAATAAATTGAAATTAACTGATTGAAATAATAATGTTAATTCACTCCTTTGTATCAAAACATTTTCTCAAAGGAATTAATATTAAATGGAAGTTGGTAAACATTAGTTTAAATCACACAATTAATAAATATTAAGTATAAGTATATATATAATTAGAAGAGCTTGAAAAATATTGAAGGGAATTTAAAAAATTCTAATGTAGTGATAAGTGTAATTACCTTTTAAAGAAATTAATCCTGACGAAAATAAACATGTTGACGATAAAGGGGGCCGATTAGAAGCGAGGGACAGTCTTCCCTACTGAGCGGTTGGGACAGTACTGGGATGGTTATCTGAGACCGGGTCCCCCACCAACTCCTACTTCTTATCAGTACCAGCTGTTCTTATCAGTATACTAGGGGTTGTAACTACTAAACACCCTTTATCTTCCAACCTTCCGGGACGCCTTCCAGTTTTTTTCCCCTACTTGGCTCCTCCTGGGCAACGGTATCCACACTATCCCATAATTATTGGGGCCGTAACATCCAGCACTTTTGTAATGAATAAACAGAAAAAGGATATTCTCACGCCACATCCCATGTCCTTATCACATGTCTAAATAGTAATTGTTTATGTATCACCGAGATAAACTTGTTTATAACTGGGTTTTTGCTTTTATTTTAATGTTATCGCGGTTTCGTCTTCGAGTGCCCTTCTTTAGCGACCGTTTCATTATTTTTTTATCAAGTACAGGCATGTGCAGCTAAGAGGAAGAAGTCCTTCACGCAAGTGCTGCGTTAACTAAGCAAATTTCCCACGTGGCGGAATGTTAAGCCGATGTTCTAATCTCAAATTAAAGCTTCCATTTCTCCACTAATAACTGAAGCCTGAAAACAGATGATACAAATAACTTGCTTAGAATAAAATTAGAGAAATAGTCTTTAGAGCAAAAATTCTTGGGTATCAAATGGGTAACAATATTATTTATATAACATTTTTCCGATTCAGGGTGCTTTATCGTATATCAATGTATAAACAAGCTAGACATTAAAAACTATACCAGAAGTTCGCGTTTTCATATGGCTACAAACGACTGATCCAAACTGAAGTAAATTGCATATGTAAAGAAGGCTCAATAATCAAAAATAATTATTACATTTCATTTCCGAATCTTCTTTTGGCAAATACGCACATTAATAAAGTCATTTCATTTTTATTGTATAATTTTATATATATATATATATATATATATATATATATATATATATATACTTTTTTTCTAAAAAAGAAGAATATGCGAGATAACTGTAAAAATGTAAGGATAGTTGTAAAGAGAGAAGTTCATTTTGTTATGAATAAATCAACCGAAACTAATTACTCGTAAACCTCAGAAAATAATTATAATATAACTATCAATGATTATTATTTCTATTGTTCAAATTTTTCTGTTTGATTTTTTTTTCTTTATTTAAGTCTATACTTTATAACTCAAGTACAGTATATTATGTAGTTAACTACAAAGGAAATTAAATTTAAAGTTAAGTCCAAGCCTTCGTCAGTATTATAAAAGCGGCCAAGGTGAAAAAAACCTCTAAAACTAAAATAGTTAAAATCGAAAAAAATACCACTTGATTATTATCATAGGCAAGCTGCAGAATAATGTTACTAAATCATTTAAAGAGGAAAACAGTGTTTTACGTAGCGATAAATATGAACAATTGGTCATTGTTCTTAGTTTCAAAAACAACGGTATTTACCCGATTTATTTATTTTTCTCATTATTTTATACTTGAAGATAAAAGTTATAAAATTGCTGGATTTTAATATAATTGATACCTTAATCAATACACCAAGTGAAAACTGAAACTTTAAAATGTACAAAATTGAAAAACAGCAATGCTTTTGATATTTACCAGTCTGCAATTGGAGTTTTCTGATAGGCTTAACTCTAATGGTGTTTATTTATAATTATTTTTGCCAATTGATGTGTGTGACATGTTAAATTTGTCAGATGAAACACTATTTTGAGCTGAAAGAACTTCTACAATACTTTGAATTGGAGAGAAAATTAATAAAAGTCACTTCTTTAGGACTGTTTTCAAGTTGAAAATTAGCTATAACTTTATACTCTTCAAGAGGCGTGTGTGACCCATGACACTAGTTCAGCAAAAAAAAATATTTTATTATCTTCCAAAGTGTTTATTACAAATCCAAAGTGTAGTATTATTGAATTGGTCATGTTTTAAAAACTATTTTTTCTCTTAGTGCAGCTAAGAGTGTTCCTGAAAGCTCTAACACGCTTTAAAAACAGCCCTAAAATAATACAATTTTTGATGTTGTTGATCAGAAATTTGGAGCACTTGCTAAGTTATGTTTTTAATAAACAGAAAGCATCACTTGAGAATATGTGAGAATTCGGTGTGGAGGAGGAAAAGCAAAGAGGCAGAGGAGGAGGGTTGGACGAGGCTATTATGAAAACAAACACAGCTGTCAGCTGAAGGGAGCAAATATTTAAAGTCACCCTTCAGCCACATGCCCTAATCCATGCGACAGCAGCGCTAATCTCACCCTCTCTACTACCCCCCAATTTACTCGCAAGCATATTTCTGCGAAAATGGCCGACATATAAATAAAACAACATGAGACCTATAAATGTGTAAATCCAGTATAGGCCAGATAACAAATTATGACAATTCATATTTACAGTGTTCCAAAGATTTACATTATTGTAAAGATTAATAAAAATAAATGAAAAAATATAATGACCAAAATCAAATATTAACATTTTCAGTTATAATCGTACAAGTGACTGGTAAACAATCAAAAAGATTTATTATTTGAGGACCGAAATAAAATATATGTGTTCAAATCACACAAGTTTTACTTTTTAAAAATACAGATATTCTCAATTATATCGCCAAGTTCTGTTTACAAAACAGTAATAAATTTGCTCAGCAATCTAACTAATAATTACCTTTTGGTAAGTAGGACTAGTCAATATAATGCAGAATATACTTTTTAGCAGATTTCCTTTAAGGGAAATCAGCTATTGAGGTCGTACTCGACTTCGAAATGTTTCTTCAAATGTCCATCGATCCTACCTAGTAAATGACGAAAATGAGGTCTGTTCAAAACTGTATATATATATATATATATATATATATATATATATATATATCTTTATACATATGAACTACCAGGTACCACCATACCTGGAAAAATTAATTCCAATGTATGTTAATATTTTGTCCTTAATAATTCAAATCTATGCATAATGCAAAGGAAACGGGAAATATGTCAATATGGAGAACAGTGAAGTCTTACACATTTTATTATTAACAAATCCACAGAAGTGACCCGAAACACTGGGACGGGTGAATGTCAAAATATTGTACAAAGTAAAACCTTAACAAAAAAAATACCATCACCATTCAGCCTCAAATGAATTCCCGAGCGAAGCCGGGTATCTGAGCTAGTATATATACGAGTATATATATATATATATATATATTTGTCTTTTACCGCTCTAGCGTAAATTAAATAGTAAATTAAATTTACTATAAATACTGATATATACATTTATTCTCTATCTTGAATATTAACCGTGATATTTGCATTTTTATTAAATCTGGGCGGCTAACCAACGAGAGTGACTTTCCCGCCAAAAGCTAGTTCGGCCGTTTCCTTGACTGCTCGACTCTCGTGAAATTTCCCTATTGTATAACTTCACGTGGGAAATCTGCATAGTTTACGCAGCCCCTGACGGACTTTATATAACTCAAGTGTATTTAAAAAAGAAATTAACTCCCCAAAAATTAATATATTTGATATACTAGTGTTATGGGCTGGTTAGTGGAGGCCCGTCATCAACTGAAGAATAGAGAAAAGTTCTTCACGCAGTTCCCATGTGCGTCACGTATTTGAATTTATTTCACAACTTAAAAGTTCAATGAGAACAATATTTGGTAGTTAGGCTTCAAATAATGTGTTTCATAGCATAACAGCTTACTGCCACATTAACATGAGTAGGAGTGGGGGTTTACTGAAGGCTTCCCAGGTGGAAGAATCATATCTTACATTTTAAGCCAATTCTTGAAAAGCACTCAGCACGGATCCCCTGAAAATTTTCCCTAATCAAGAATGGATAACTACTTTAGTGGGGAAATTTGAATCGAGCAAAGCGGAAATTGAGGGAGAATTGATGGAGAAGGTGTTCAAGCCAGCTGGAAGCAGTCATTTCCGCTTAAGTCCTTCTTGGATAATGAAAATTCAAGAAGAATTGGGAGGGCTCTGGACGGCCCATTACAGCCTATTAAATTAATTCATAATTAGTTAATAGGAAATTATTTTTTACAACGAACATCATATCATCACATGCAAATAAATAGTAAAAAAAAATACTTTAAATATTTTGATGATTCCTACGTTGAATAGCTCCCATTGTTTTTATAGACAAACATATTTTAATATGTTTTAATATGCCTATTTCACAGAAACTATCATAAATATTTAAAAAAATTACAAGGACAACTAAAGAAGTAGTACTTTCAGTCAGAATTCACTTATGAAGGAGTATATTAATTTTACGAATCAAAGTATGTAACTAAAAAAAAATGTAAACAAATAAAAATATCATTTTTTTAAAAGTTATATTATTAGGTACTTAACTAAAAATATATATATTCATTGATTACAATTAAATGAATACGAATATATATTTCTTGACTAAATATATTGAATATTATCTCATCGTTTTAGTTTCATTTTACTTTCCTTCAGTGCAATATACAATTTTTACTTCCTAGTACCAATTATCGTAGTCACGCAAATATTTGGCTCGTTGCAATTTCATAATTGAAATTTTTGTAATGTCGTGTGCGGGGAGGTTTAAAAGAATGTGAAAATACCAAATTGCAAATTTTTCCGTACCTATTGGAGGCACTAAAAATTTGCATTAATGTGTATATATTGAATTTTCAAATCCACTCACCCTATGAACTCCTTCTATTACGTGTTCGATTTCAATCAAATAAAAATATGATTTTTAGTATTGACAGAAAAGACATGGATCAAATAAGCATTTTCGAGTTAGAATGTAAATTTCTAATTGATGAACACAACGAATTTATATATATATATCTCATAATAATGGTTTCTTGAAAACAACATTTGATATATGAGGTTAGTATAAAGTAGTTCATGATATAAAAGTTTATTGTTAATATGACATGAGTAGGAATAGAGGTTTGCTTTATTCATGATAGAGAATTTGTAGGTCATTTAATTTGGTATTTATTTATTTTAAGATGAATAAAATAATAACTATTCATTGGATACTAGGACATGCAGACATCATGGAAAATATTTTGGCTGACAGACATGCAAAATTAGCGACTGAACTTGACACATTACACACTGATCACATACAGGACACTGAGGCCATTAAACTTATTAAAAGAGAACACTATTCGTGAATGGCAGTCAAATAATCGAGACACTAGAAGAGAAGAAGTAGTTCTTGCTCGGTTAAGACATGGCCATTCACGGATAAATAACACACGGACACCTCATGACTAGGACTGATCCACCTTTATGTACACTGCAATACGCAACTGACTATCAAACACCTACTTACAGACTGCAGACAAATAACCGACATGAACTTACCCACCAACCTATCAGAACTACTACACGACAACAGCCCATCCATCGCGACAATCATGAAATACCTCCAACAGACACATCTTTTCAACTACATTTAAAACTTTTACCGAACCTTAATTTAAAGAATTCGAATCTGCTACCAATAAACACTGGTGAAAATGTAACCGTGCCGACCTACGACTGTAGATATTTTAACATATTTTTATTTTATTTTAAGGTGGCTATACCAACTCTTAGTTTTGTAATATGAGAAGTGTGAATCGCTAAAATTGCGACACACATAAATAAATAAATAATTTGCTATAAGATTTGTTATGTACAATTTTTATCTATTACAGTAATCTGTTATTTATAACAGATTTTTCAAATTTTCGAAATTCCCTCCCCCTAAACCCCCCTCCCACTTGTCCGATTTCTGCCATTAACAAACTTGATATTCCTTTTTACATTAACGATTAAATATCGAGTTTGATATCGACTAAACAAAAATTGCGACCGGTAGAGTATTAAGAGACATATATATCATTTTGAGAGGACCTCATTTTCGTCATCTCCTAGGTAGGGACCGATGGAAATTTGAGGAGGTTTTCAATACTTTTGTCATGTGCACAAACTGGGGAAATCTGCTAAATTAAATTGCATTTTAGCAGATTTCCCTTAAGGGAAATCAGCTATTGAGGTCGTACTCATGACGCGAGTTTCGACAAATTTCTTCAAATGTCCATCGATCCTACCCAGGAGATGACGAAAATGAAATCCGTTCAAAATTATATATATATATATATATATAGATATATGTATATTTGTCTGTTAACGCTCTAGCGGTCGCAATTTTCGTTTGATCGTTACCAAACTCGATATTTAAACGTTTTATGCAAAAATAAGGATCGAGTTTGCTAATGGCTGAAATCGAATCAGTGAGAGGGGGGGTTTAGAGGGGAGGATTTTCAAAACTTCGAAATATCTCCGTTACTATACGTTGGATTGAAAAATTATATAGAATCAATTTTATTACAAATTTAATTTACTATAAATAATGTTAAGTACATTTATTCTGTATCTTGAATATTAACCGAGATATTTGCATTTTTGTGTTTTCAGCTTCTGAGATGAGATCGGCTAACTTCGGGTCAAGTCGTGAGTTTCCGTCAAGAGCTAGTTCGGGCCGTTCCCGTAATTGTTTGACGCTCTATTCTGAAATTTCTCTATTTTAAAACTTCACGTGGGAAATCTGCTTAGTTTACGCAGCCCCTGCGTGACGGACTTTTTTATTACAGAATGAGTATTCCGTCACCAAATTAGAGACTAATATTTATTTCTAGTAATATTAGCTAACTAACTTAATCTGTGGCACTATAACCTTCCAAGAACCCAAGGTTACACTGCTATGGCACGCCTGGTAGAAGGGCGGTTTGGAGGAAAAACGATGGTTGTCTACTTGGTCCTTGTAGAAAATTGTATGTGGAATAAGTGGAATAAAAACGTTTCTATGGACAAGTAGGTCACAAATTAACTCTCCATAGTGCTTTGGCCAATAATAATAAACAGAGCAAGCTCATGATTAAGGTTTGAGGTTGGTTGGATACTTGTGATTTACGAGAGCCTGGAAATGAGCGCTTTCAACATTTCCATTCATATAAAAAAATATGGCTAAACATATACTTTAAAGTTCCTCACTGAGTTCTGTTTAAAAAACAAACAGATTGGAATAAAATCATCAATACCTTCACTGTTTATGACAGAGAGCACTGAAGATGATGTGGCTGCCTCTTGAAAGCAAGCTCTGCAGCAAAGAGCTAAACCTAGTCGAGGTGTTGACCTTTGCCACCATGGAGGTTTACATCGACCCACACCAGCCAAGAGGTTCAAGTTATTAATTCTGACCTTTCACCTTCAAACCTACCAGTCATGCTTTTTAGAACAAAAAACTTTCCTAAGAGGAACGAATCATAACCCTTTTTTTTCAGCCCGTTACATTTGAGAAAAGTCGAATAATCAGCATAATTTTAGCCAACGAGCAGCAGGAACAATTTCAAGATTTCCTCCCCCCCCCCAAATTAAAAAACAGTTCCAAGATCTTTGTTTGCTCTCTTAACACAATTATCATTACCAGATTATTTAAATCATAACTCATGCAGAAAAAAAACAAATATTCCATTAGAAACAACGGTATTTTAAGAAAACCCATGTTTTAGCGAACATTTCACTAAATATAATTTATTGTAAATTAAAATAAAATAAGTAAAACAAATTTTTAATTTAAACGGTTTATTGAAAAAAATACAGACGAAAATTGCGAAGAAAATGTACTAAAAGCTAGTAATACTGGGGTTTACTGTTTAAAAAAGGAGGAATTATTTCCGTTAATATTGGAGATACAGAAAACATTTATAGAAAATTTAATTTGCAACATGATTGGTTGCATTCAAGTTTTCTAACCATCTCATAATAACTGAGATAGATTGAATTTTTGATCCCCTCCCCACTAGGGTGGGGAACCTAGTCCTATTTCAGCCATTAGTGGACTTTATTTTTAGTTTTACATAATTCCTCTAAATTCGACATTCGTAACGGTTAAACAAAAATTGTGACCGCTAGAGCCCATAGCCATTACCCTTATTGAAATAAGTATGAAATCTGGCAAGTTGTGTCTGCAGCAATCTCAGATTTGAAATTTGTCATAGTGTACAGTATTCTAGTCAAGCTCTTCCAATTGAAACCGATATTGAGGGAGTTGTGTAGAAAAAATATGTTAATCCGCCATTTTGTTGGTGGCTGGATCATAGTGTACTCTATTCTACTGGTCAAGCCCTTTCATTTCATACCCATACTGAGGGAGTTGTGAAGAAAAGTTGTGAGGCCATCTTGAATTTACAAAGATACTGAATACATTAAATTATATTGTCATTAGAGTTAAAGGTGTGTACCAAATATCTGATTAATCAGTCAACTACTACATTTGACCCGAATAAACAGGTGAAGCTAAATAAAACCATTTAAAAAGAACGGACCAAAAATGTGTAGATACTTTTGAATGCGATTTAACGATTTTTGGATAACTCAACTTCTGGTTTTTATATGTTTCTTCCCCTTCTACTCTGCGCGCCTGGGGTCTAAACTGACAATGGATCAGACCATCCTCACCACCTTTTAGCTACAGTAGCCTGAGTCGTCCCCACACCCTTCGACCTCAACGGTGGCATACCTTCCAGATGAGCATTACACTGCAACCTCCTCTTATGATGAAGAAATGATGGTTTCATTAAAAAGGCCATTCAGCCAGTTACCTACATTCATTCTGGTATAAACACTGCTCAGTATTTTCCTGTCACAAACAACGGGGACGCGGGACAACGTTCATTTGTGGCAACGATTCCTATGTATTTGGCAGAGGCACTGGTTATTACACGTTCCGATCATGACAATGCCATGTGCGAGCCTTTGAAGCTATTACATGAGTGTCATCGTTTTTAGCATAGTATTAACTCGACTGGTTAGATTTTGTCATATTTTTTTTATTAACTCAGGAGTAAACCTCAATTAAACACAGAAGCTATAGAAAAGATTCAATATATAGTTCTTCATTCATAAAATTATGAACCTGACACTCGACGAGCCACGTGAACTCTAGTCGAGGAATGAAGCAAACAAAAAACAGCTCATCCTTAGCAATTATCAGTGCAAAAACGCTAAATAAAAGTCCGTCATGCAGGTTGTGTATAAACAAGCGGTCACCCTACACCAGGTATGGAAAGAAACGATAACCCCACAGTATGACATACTATCTCTCTCATTGTAAGTGCTCTATGTAACAAGAATTAAAACTTAGTAGGTTACAGTGAATATTTCATGAGTAGGTGTGGGAATGACCATTTTTTTTTTTTTTTTTGTTTTCTGCATCAATACATTTTCACTGGTTACCTCTGGGTACCTTACTACAATACTACAATGTTCGTAATTTACCACAGTTTCATCAATCAAGTGAGTATTTCTAAACATATCTAAGCATCTTTTTGCAGTGTATGTGGAAGACCCCTCTTCTCTATCAATTATTTGTGAATTGTTAATGCTGTATTTCAAAACATACATAAGCGTATATCTAAAATTAAAGAAAACACGTTCTGAAGATTAAAATTAGGTAGTGACCAGTAAGGGGGTGATTTCTTAAATTTCACGTACAAGTAAATTCTAAAAAGAAGTAATAAATAAATAATTTCCACTCTGTTGTCATTGGAAGTGGTATAAGTAATTAATTATGGTATAAGTTGAGTGGTATTGTCCTGTAAGATAATGCGAGGAGAGGAGCTATTGTTCTGACGACAACAAATATAACCAGCCCTGACCAAGTAAGCGTGGTGCCAGGAGTTGATCTATTAGTGGGCAGCTATAGGCTAGAATCAGTGATATGTCATAGCTATATAACAGCGTCCGGCCCAGGTGTCTTCTGGCAACAATAGCTATGAGTCACTTTCCTTAAGGCACTTGCTCGCAGTGTGCTCCCATCGCCTCTGCCGGACGGTCACTGACACAGATATTGAGTTACATTGCTGTTACTCTTTTAATCTTTATGATCTCGGCATTCATCAGCAGCAGGGGAAATCTTTGGGCAACCAGTTGCTCTGGTCTCACTCATTAGATACCGTAAAACTCCCCAACTTTGTGACACGTAAGATTTATTGATGATAAACAATGGCAAATAACACTGTAATCCTTTCCCCTTTTTTACAAATAGGTGCAGCAACCACTCGGATTCATTTCGGATCTTAAGATTAATCCCCAGAGCCACTGGAGTGCTCTGTATGCCCAAAATCTTGAGTGTCACAAAGTTGGGAGCCTGCCACAAAGTTGGGGAGTTTTACGGTAATTCATGAAATATTTTTTCTAAAGTTCTTCAAAGGACCCTTCCTAAAAGACCCTACACAAGAAGATAACGAAAACGAGACCCGTTCAAAAAATCATATATTAATTTATTTGTTTGTTAACGCTCTAGCAGTCGTAATTTTGTTTGGTCGTTAAAAAACTCCAGTTTTAAAAATTTCATATGAAGATCAATGTTCAATAATGGCAGACATTGTTGCAGTCAAGTCCGGTATTAGCTTAAATATGGGCTAATAGTTGCTTATTCCTAACAGTTTTTCTGACCGATTATCCAATAACTTTCTGGTATGTGTAGATTAGTTTAGAAAAAAAAGTCCGTCAAGCAGGGGCTGCGTAAACTAAGCAGATTTCCCACGTGAGGGAACAGTTACGGAAACGGCCGAACTAGCTTTCGGCGGAAAATCCCGAATATAACTTCTGCCGACCACTCACACAATACATATGCAAATATCTCGTTTAATATTCAAGATACAGAATAAATGTATGGAACAATATTTATAGTACATTTAATTTGCAATAAGATTGGTTCTATACAAATTTTCGATCCGACGCATAATAACGGAGATATTTCGAATTTTCAAAAATCCCCCTTCTCTAAGGGAAATCTGCTAAAAGTTATGATTCATCATAATGACAGTGCGAATTCAACAGCAACAAATGGTCAGTGTTGATCAGCAACCTCGTATGTCAAAAAAAAACTGTACTTTTACAGGAGGCTTAAAAAACTGATTAAATCATTCAGTAAATGAAAATATTGATATATTTCTTTCAATTATTCCAAACTACAGGTGAATAATATAAAATAATTTTGAATAGCCATTAAACAGAACATTAAGAATAGAAACAATAAATATAAATTTACAAAAATCAGGATTGATAATTATTTTGACATACAAGGGTGCTGATCAACACGGTCGAAATGTGTTTTTATGAGTGTGCTTGATCACTTATTTGTGATCATGGTAATCACACCAAAGCAGGAGCGAGCGAACATTGCCGATTTATACAGACAAAGATCACTGATGATGGGCCAGGACCTCGAAAGCTGGCTCTGAAGTAAAAATTTAAAGCCTAGCGGAGGTTGTGACCCTTTCTTCAACCATGGATATAAGCATCACTCCCCATTAGCCAGGAGATTGAACTGTCTAAAGTAGTTCTGGGTAAGGGCTATAACTTGAGAAAGACTTAAAATGGTGCACTCACACTGAAAGCCAGCCTTGTGGATTCGTCAATCAATCAGTAATAACGGCCACTACCGGTAAAAACCAATGCACTACTTGAAGGACCAGCATGGGAATTATCTACCTAAAATTCTACTTGTGAATAGACTTGCCTTCAGGCTACAAATCCATGGCGATTTGCATAATTTTTTGCATAAGCAAGTGCTGACGAACGAGTTGAGCTAAAAGTTTTGATAAATTAGAGATCTTACCAAAAAAAAGACGAAGATTCTAAACAAAATAAAGAAAGAGGTTTGATTGAACAGCGCCCCTAGTGTCAGCGAGCCATAACTAAAGAGCTTATTTAAATCCTGTTGGAAGGCAGAGACGCGGGCACACGGTGCCGTCACATTTGTGCCACAGATGTGACATGGTCACAGCTGGCACTGGGCAGAGGATCTGCTTCGGACACCCCTAATCTAACTCCCTCACTCACCCCTCAGCTCGGCGCCCTAATATTACTCTCCCTTATCTATCTCTCTCTCTCTCTCACTCTCTCTTTCTCTCTCTCTGTCACACACACACACCCTCTCTCTCATCTCTCTCTTGCACACACAAATACACACACTCACACCCTCTCGCTCCCAAAGTAACGTACATAGACTATTACTAACACAGTGCCTGGCAAATCCTAATATACTGAGCAACTAATTGGCATACAACGTTTCAAATTGAATAGATCCAGATGCGTTCATCGGGAACATTACTTCTATTTTCTGTGCCATATGGATGGAAGTAAGAAGTATCGATTGCTATCATCCTCACAATCTAAAAAAAATGAAATTAATTAATTCCCATTCATTATTTCACATTATTCCGTATCAAACCGCCAGAGAAAAGTGAGGTTACAGTTTTAAAATATGGTGTATTTATTTGAAGAATTCCAGAAATAAATATTAATTATATAATATTCCAGCCATAAATTCATTAATTTTTGAAAATCGGCCGTTTATTTTGTTTAGAAGTATTTGAGTTTTCTTTTTACACTATACAACACTATATGAAAATGTCGGTCACTTAGATGCTCCATACACTAAGCAGATTTTCCTCCTGTTTGTGGTTTCAAATTTGATTTTCTATTTCTCCAATATTAATAAGCCTATGTAAAGACGACTTGATATTTAAGTTGGGCATGACGAGCTTAGAGATGGAGTTACCTTAAGTGAAAATCGTATGAGTATGAGTGGGGTTTAACAGAAAGCTGAAAAAAATGCTTATAGCTCACTTAATTCGAGTTGGGGCTCAGGTTAGCCATGTGAGTTAAAGCGTTGACCTTAATCTCAGATGGTAAACTTAGAGTGGCGAGTTCGATTCCCGCCTGGGCAAAAGAATTTATTTAGTGACGGAATTCATTAAATAAAATCCTTAGTCCCACCTTGGCTAGAAAAGGGTGGTAACCTGTAGATAACCCGCCCCAATTAGCCTTAGTAGAAAAAATTGGACGTTATTAAATAATTTAATTTAATTCGAGTTAGTGAAAAAATGATAGAACAACAAATGTAGTGCATTTCATTTTTAACCCTTAACTGGCCAAGGTGTCTTTAAAGACACCGTTCATATTTAACCCTTTCAGAGAGCAACTGCTTCTATTCTTACCCCTTTTGAGCCACACTCCACACCCCTGTATCCTCCCAAGCATGAGCATATGCAACAAAAGTCCATTTATTGATATTGGAACTAATTACTACCAATAAACTGAAGAAAAACATCATTGTTTACCACCCTACTTCACTCTAGTTGCCAGCGAAGTTTCTAATTCATTAAAATATATTCTATTCGATTTAAATATGAACCAAAATGGGTGAATTAGTTGTAAAGGATTGTATTTAAGTTCATATGTGTTTCATTTTCCATTCTGGAGAGAAATAGAGTTTTAGCATGGATTTTAATGATGGTGTACTTAAGTTCACCCTGGCCAAATACCAACAAATTTGCCCAAGGGGCATGATTTTATATTTATTATTATTATTATTAATTAACGTCCACTTTTTGCAACTGATTTTATATTATTTCTTACTTTTACCATTTTAATTAACAATTAAAAGTCGAGGTAAAAAGATTTTTCTCTTTGCTACCAAAATTTAGTATCACTTCTGATGAAGAAGAAAGCGACAATGAAGGAGAAAATGCCCACGGATGCCCCAAAATGGATGAAGGAAATTTTCAAATTGAAATGAATGAATTATTGGAACATTTCAATATTGAGGGTTAAAGAGGGAAGAGGATGTTATGAAGAATTCGTTGATAACAAAAAGTGTATCAGCATGATTAAATGGTATGACAACAAAGTGTTGACCTTAGTGATATGTTTGTTGCACTTTATTGAACAGGTTACCGCTCCCACAAGTATTACATGAACATTTTCAGCTAATTATTGGATTTGATGGTAACTAACGCATTGCTATTGTACAAAAGGAACACCCTAAAAAAAATTGACTTTAAAACAATTTCGAATACACATTGCAGAGGTTATTCTGCTGGACCGGCGATCTAAAAGGGCTAGTGGAGCCAGGATCACCAATTGCAGCCAAGAACTGCTGCAGCTCCACCATTGATAAGCATGCAGCAGAATGCACCATCGACAAAAGGAAAGTGTAGACTGTGTCACCAAAATCAAAGGGTTGTTTTATGCCAAAAATGTAATGTGGGACTTTGTAACACACGTGAAAGGCCCTGTTTTCTTGAATGAATGGAAAGTTTAATGATATTTTTGACGGATTTATATTTTGTTTACAATGTACTTTTTTTTTTATTTACAACACGTTTCTTTTATTACATAATAAATTATTTAATTACATTTTTAGAAACTATGTCAGTTTATTAACATAACTTACAGACACCACCATTGATTTACGGTGATTGGCCAGAGTGTACTTAAAGACACCACTAAGGTTTTAGGGTAACTGGCCACAGTGTACTTAAAGACACCACGTAATATTTATGTTCAGAAAAAAAAAAATTAAGTAAAACCTTATATATTCTATTTATTAGGAACGCAAAAAATAAGTTTTTAAGAAAATTTTTCATTTCAAGTCATTTTTTGAGTTTATGGCCAATAAAGGGTTAACAATATTGTTTACATAATATTTTTTGAACCGAATCTAAATTCTGAATTTTTATCTCGACCGTCTAACCCCACCCCCTCTACTGGTCCTATTTAAGCCATTAACAAACTTGATATTTAGTTATTCATGAAACGTTTAAATACCTATCGAGTTGGACAACGGTTTAACAAACATTGGAGCTGCTAGAGGCATAAGTAGACAGAAGTATTTGTCTTTTAACACAAATATATTTAACTACCACCCCATTTTCTAAGTAAGTTCATTCAAACAAGTCGTCCAACAACGATCATGCAGTTTTTTTTTTTTGCTTGAAACAATCAAATTATTTGTTGTTGTTCTCTATTCAAATTAGACTGAAACTGAAGGAATTAGAGAACAAAATACTCTTAATTAATGATTGCGTTCATCAAGTTATTTATTAACGTCCACTTGACGCTACTATGGCTTATTAGGACGAGCAATCAACAGGTTCCATCCTTTTTTAGCCTCGGTGAGGTAAGAATTTTCAACAAATAAATTTCTATTGTCAATGTGGGAATCGAATCTACTACTCAAGGTTTCCCTTGATAGATAGATGATCATAAAAGTGATTTATGACCAACACATTAATTTACTTGGCAACCGTAGACCCACCTGAGCATCAGAAAAAAGTCCGTCACGCAGGAGCTGCGTAAACCAAACAGATTTCCCACGTGAAGTTTTACAGTAGAGAAGTTTCACAAGAGGCGAGCAATCAAGGAAACGGCCGAACGAGCTTTTGGCGGGAAAGTCACTCTCGTCCGTTAGCCGTCGATTTAATAAAAATGCAAATATCTCAGTTAATATTCAAGATAGATAATAACTGTATATAACAATATTTAAAGTAAATTTAATTTTCAATAAGATTGATTCTGTACAATTTTTCGATCCGACGTATACTAACGGAGATATTATGAATTTTCGAAAATCCTCTCCTCTAAACCCCCTCTCCCACTGGTCCGATTTCAGCCGTTAACGAACTTGACCTTTCTTGTTACATAAAACGACTAAATATCGAGTTTGGTAACGATTAAACAAAAATTGCGACCGCTAGAGCGCAATATATATATATATATATATACAGTTTTGAACGGACCTCATTTTCGTCATCTACTAGGTAGGATTGATGGACATTTGAAGAAAAATTTTGAAAATTCCGTCATGAGTACAACCTCAATAGCTGATTTCCCATAAGGGAAATCTGCTAAAACGTACAACTATCAGAATTATTTTTCCATTAAGTAGACTGACGTCTAAAAGTTTTATTTTCCTCAAATTGCTCAAAAACAGTGGTGTTTACAATGATTGACCACAAAAGAAACAAAGTATGGCATATAAAATTTTGTAAACATTTTTTCATACAGATCATATTTTTAAGTGGATGGGTAAAGTAGATTTCCTACGAGCGTAACTTATTTGTATTTATCCCAAAATGTATAAACTCAATGAGAACAAAATTTGGTATTTAGGCTTCAAATACAGTGTTCCTTAATATAACAGCCTATTTTTAATATGACATGTGTAGGAGTGGGGGTTTACTAAAGGCAGAACTAAAACATGCAAATACCTTAGTTAAGAATCAAGATAGTGAAAAAACTTACATAGCAACCTTAACGATTTAGAACGATACAATTGCTATAAGATTGCGTCTGTACAAGATTTCGATGCGACTCATAGTAACGGAGATATTTTGAAATTTCGAAATTGGCCCCCTTTACCCCCCCCCCCACTCCGATTTTAGTCATTAACGAAATTTTCCTTTATTTTTAAGCGTATCAATATCGAATTTGGTAAAACAATTACGACCTCTAGAACGTTAACAAACAAATATATACATATATATATATATATATATATATAGTTTCGAACGAACCTCATTTTCATTCGAGTGCAACCGCAATAGCTGACTTCCCTTAAGTGAAATCTGCTAAAATTGGAACATTAATAGCTTAGAGAGCAGTGTTCGTTCAACAATTGGTTATACTTCTTGCCAATGGTGACTCAATGTCAATTGTAGAAAAACACTGATTAAATCAGCTGTTCTGTTGGTGAAATATTAAGGCATTTCATAAGCGTGGGACATGCAAAAAAAAAACAATACAGAAGCAATTTTAACCTGAATTCACTACCGAACGTCGTAGGAAGTAATTGAATATAAAATTGCTTACTTTCTATGTTAATGGAAAACTAAATGGGATTTTTTAAATAACCTGACATCACGCTCATCACAAGGAAATAGACTATTTTTTTTACATAAAAAAATGAAAGAAAAATCTCTTTTCCCACGATGAAACTCGTTACTGGATCATGTTATCTCAGACGTTTAATTATCGTATGGCTCAAAAGTCATGAGCTCACTCACTACAGTTAAGGCTCCAGCTGATAATGAGAGATCTGATTGTTATGTTTTATTAAACATGTATGATTTTTTGATGCAAAGATACCAAGACACTCAACAGCTAAAAAATGACTTATTTCGACTAAGAAGGTTTAACCTTGTTAAATGCACAAGATTTAAGAGTTTTGAAACTAAAATAATTAATTATATTTAATTCTGTCCTCATTATTTTTCATGTGATAATTCCTCCCCCCTTAGATAACTATATTTCTGCTTTCAGATACCTACTGATACATACAATTTCATTATTTAATTAGCCTGATTATTTTTTTTGTATCAATTAACCACTATAAATTGCTGGAAAAATGAAATATCTCTTTATTTTCAAATATTCCATCACAGAGGGCCGGCATAAACAGGGCAGATTTCCCATAACCTGAAATAACATGCAGGTTTTCAAACCTCATAAACTATTCTCTATTTTTTCCCGCGAAAAGAAACCTATATAAACGGGAACTGAAATGAAAGTTGGACCTGACACGCTCTAAGTGAAAATCAGATGAGTAAGAGTGGTGGTATACCGGAGGGCGGAATAAAAAAACAAATATTTCAGATAATATTCGATAGAGAAAATGTGTTTAAAAAAATAGTTGTACAAAATTAAATTTTCAAAAAGATTGGTTCCATTGACTTTTCGATTCCACTCATAATTAGGAGATATTT
This sequence comes from Riptortus pedestris, assembly GCA_019009955.1. Classification (NCBI taxonomy): domain Eukaryota; kingdom Metazoa; phylum Arthropoda; class Insecta; order Hemiptera; family Alydidae; genus Riptortus; species Riptortus pedestris. The sequence goes on from CM032231.1 coordinate 58,599,985, forward strand.
CTAATATTATATCCAACAGTAGCCCTCCCTCTCTGTTCCATTTCACCCGATAATGAATATGATTTTTAGCGTTGAATGAATGGTGAAATATCTGGTACGGACTTGATTGAAAAAATATTTTGGAATCAGCAACGTAAAAACTTATTTGATGAAGTCACAAATAATGTATTTGCATGTATCTCACATAGTAAACGTCCGTCACACTGAGCACATTTGCAAGACGATTGATTCTATACAATTTTTCCATCCGACGTATAGTACCGGAGTTATTTAGAATATGGTATTTAAGCTAGGGATAAGACAGTTCAAATTATATTGGCTTATTGGGGTTGGGGGATTACTAAAGGCTAAAAACAAAAAATAAATACTCTCGTAAATTCAGGACTCGAAAAAAATGCATAGAATAATAATTAAAGAGTATTAAATTTGCAACAAGGATGGTTATATAACATTTTTTGATCCGACTCATAAGAACAGTGATATTTTAAATATTCGATTCCTCTCCCCTAAACCGATTAACAAAATTAAATTTACATAAAACGTTTAAATATTGAAATTGGGGTAACGATCTCCTCGTTAACTGATTTCCCCTAAGAGAAATCTGCAAATAGACAGAGAGAGGCATTATCCAAATGCATTTTAATTGATTAACGGGTAGAGTACTTTTTAATCTAGGATATAATCACCAGACAGAACTCGATCCCAATTAAAAGAAGAATGCACTATTTCCTTTTAGATAAAGATGTGAATTACTTTAAAAATAATACTGTTGCAAATTAAAAATGAATGCGTTCATTTCCATCCTTCCAAGCTAAGATCTTCAGGTGATTTCTCTTAAGGAAGTTAACTGTAGAGGACGTTTTTAAATAAAAATGTTTTGATTTGATAGTCAAATATGATAAAAATATATCAATAGGATTAACGTTTTAGAGATGGATTTTTCAAAGTTAATTTCAATCCTCGAAACTATGAAAAAATGACTGCCATGATAATAAAATTAATTAGTGAATAATATAAATAGGAGAACTTAAACATGGCGTTAATTTCCAGTTGAAATACTGGGTTATGTATGCCAGCCAGACTTACTTGTACAGCAGATTAGTCTACCAACAATATTTCAGGCGTTTTATAATGTACAAGAAAACTGGCTTTAATTAGTAATATCACATGGCACATTGGTCCATAGTGTATCAACTAAAATTCTAAAATTAGTTAAAACTTAACTTAAACTTTAAAAAAAAAAAATTGAAAACGCCAACTGCTAATTTCGATAGTTATATTGTGGTACGGTTAAATGTGTCTGTTACAGGTCACTTATGACAATCTATTAAAATATTCCTCTTACATTATTGATAATTTATTCTACTAAACTGACCCCAAATTAATGGGAAAAAGCTTGCTCCTATCCATTATAATATTTCCTCAACGAGTTAGACACCAACCTTTAACGATGTGTGTGTGTGTGTGTGTGTGTGTGTGTGTGTATATATATATATAAGTTAGTCTTTAGTATCCTTTAATTATTTATTAATAAATTAAATTAGAAAATTATCAAAATATTTTCATCCTTAGTTAAAATAATTTAACACTGAGCTATTCACGGGGAAATTTCATGAGAATTGAAACCTCTTCCTCTTCTTGAGTATACGATATACCAATCTAATGTTTTTATCCCCATAGGTCAGGTTTTATTCTGCCAACCTGCCCACTCCATTTCAATTTAAGACCAAGGACTGTCTTCACTAAATCTTTCTCCCCAGTTTTGTCATAATGGTTTCTTTCTTATGCAGTCCTTTCTTCTTACTTCCTTTCTTCTTAACATTCTGCATTCTATTGCCCTTAGGGTAGTTTGAATGGTTTTCATTGTTGGTTGGTATATGAGCAGTTTGATATTCTTAGGCCGGGCACGTTTATATTAAGTGTAAACTTTCAGGTCCAGAATTTTGCCAAAGCAAGATTTGCTCTCCTGGAAATCTCTTTTTAAAACCATTCTTCAATAGAAATCAGGTGTTCTAAATGTTGTTTCTACAACCCGTTACATCAGAAGGCTTTCCTCAAGAGATTCTTCTTCACTATTGGTCATCAGGACAGTGTTCTTCAGGTTCAGCATAAGACCTGCTCCCATTCCTACTGCATTTAGTTACTCAATCAATATCGTAAGTTCAATCAGAAGGCTACGAGAAGCACGACATTTGCGAACCGGAGGTTGGATAAGGACAGACCATAGATTTCCATTGTCCGGACATTCCAACTAACGAAATGACTCTTCAACCACGCAGTTCCACATTGTACGGTATTTTTGTGATGGCTGGACCTATTTGAATGATTTTTTTTGTATGCGTTTGTATGACGCCCTGGATGGTTTAGATTCACAAACCAGCCCAGCAGATGGAGCAGGAGTGGGGGCTGTAGGGGAGGCCTGAAATGAAAAATAGTGATTTTTCGTTTCCTTTTGGTTTTTTGGCAAATATGCACAGGATAAAAGTTGTTTTTTTTTTTGTTATGTAGAGTAACTTTTATTATATTCACTTTTGTCGTATAACAAAGATATACACTAACAAATTAAAGTTAACAATAATTTTATTGGGTACTAACGATGGAACCGAACTTAACAAGACTCTATATGTAAATTAGCATTAATTCTTCCATGATTATAGGCTATATTAATTTTTTTAGGTTCAAACGGGTATGGGGGTTATATTTCTTCCATATTCTAGTATTCTATTTGTTTTTGTTTTTAGGCAAACTTGCTCAAAACAAAAGTTGTTTTTTGTGTTATTAAAAGTAGCTTTTGTTTTAAACAATTTTCGTATAACAATGTGTGAAGCAAGTAATTTGCATAGTAATACTGATATCCTCAACAATTCATTCCAATATGAACATTATTGATTATAACGAATTGTTTATAAAAAAAATTGATGTTATTTCAAAATAAAGAATAGTGAATATCATATTATTTGTTTTTCATTTCATACTTTTTTTACTATCCTATGCGCTTGAAATATCATGCAGGACAACGTCTGACGGGTCCGCTAGTAAATATAGGAAATGAGATGAGAGAAATTATTCTTAAAGAAAACCTAACAAATAATATTCATAAAGAAAACCACAACAAATATAGAGATGAAGAAAATCAAGAAAATCAAAACCCTGAAAAAATAAAAACGTGAAAAAACCTAATAACAATAGTAACTTGCATAATAAAATAAGTTAGAATAGAATATATGCCCGTATTTGTTTGTTAAAGATTTTTTTATTATTTATTTATTAACGTCCACTTTTTGCAAGTTAGGCTAATCGGGACGGCTTATCTACATGTTACCACCTTTTTCTAGCCAGGGTGGGATTTTAGGACGTTATTTAATGAATTTCGTCGCTAAATAATTTCCTTTGCCCAGGCAAGAATCGAACTCGCCACTCTAGGTTTACTATGTGAGATAAAGGTCAACGCTTTAACTCTCATGGCTAACCTGAGCCCCTGTTAAAGATTTATATCTTGTACAAATTAAATAAACATATAACAATTCTGTCTTTTAAATCAATAATTAAATCCAAATTCTTGAGTTCAACAATACTATGGCAATAAAGAAAAACAAAAAAAAAAATGGAATATAGGTTAAATAGTAAATATAATACATAAAGATAACTAAAAGCATTCTATAATTCGTCTTAATATAACATTTAACTGGAGTGTGGTCCACCAGCACTTATAGATTCCAGAGTATTTCATGCTGACATGATGGAGTAAATCTTGTGTAGTTTTTCGAGGCTATCGATACTAAGTATTTCTTCAATTTTATGTACATCACTGACTGCTGAGGAAAGTGTTTGTAGATATTTATTTCTATCTTCAATTAACTTTTCACAGTAGAGAAGTATATGTGACAGGCTATTAGGGATGAATTGATTACAAAAAGTGCAAGGTTCCAGAGCTTTGAATGAGAAAGTTTTGTTTCGTGATTGAAGTTTGGTGAATTCTGAGCTTGATACTCTTAATTGGCTAACAGATCTTATCTTTTTTATGTTTGTTTTAAATGTCAGGTAGTTCTCAGGGCTGGATATATGAAAGCTGGATATAGTTCTATAGATGGGGTTACTTGAGGTGGATATCAATTGAAAGGTCGTGGTTTTTTAACTTTTCTAAAATTTCATTTTTGTATTTCAGTATTCCGTTCTGACAAACTTCAGTAAACTCCTTTCCGCAACCATAGTGATTAGCTATTGATCTGACTTGTGTGACCCAATTAAAGATTGTATCAGGATTGCTCCTATCCAGGGAAATTAGCCTATTGAAGTAAAGCCTTGGCAACCTCTCTTCCGGCATGAGTGACAATTTGGACCAATAGTTTATAATCTTCTTCATAAAACTGAGCCTCACGGGGTTTCGGCCTGTCTCTAGGCGCACTGTGTAGATGGCAGTACTCCTCGGTCAGCTAAAAAGTTGTTTCAGAAACTTTAGCTGTACGACTTCGATAGCATCTAGATAGTTTAGGCTCCATAATTCAGAGTCATAAAGGAGGGTTGAAGATACCATAGAATCAAAAAGAGCTATCTTCGTGTCCCATGAATCACTTCGACCTATTTGCAATATTGCCAGAACTCTTGCGGCTGCAACAGATGACTTCTGAATAAAATGCTTCGATGATTTGCTGGATCTTCCCGAAGAAGTGAAAGGAACTCCCAGACAAGTGTAGCTTTTAGTGTATTCTAATTTCTCACCACGCCAGTTAAGTGGCTTAAGTTGCTTCAGCCTAGGGGACCTATGGAAAAACCTTTGATTTTTCTACATTTACATTTAAAGAGTTCATTGTACAGGACTGCTCCAGGATCTTCAGTTCCTTTTGAGCTTCTTGCCAAGTATTACTAAGAAGAATGTCATCTGCTACTAAGAGCATTATTGTCTGATGAGTACTATCGATGCTGACGCCTGTGGCACCATTTTCTCTGAAGAATTGGACTATGTCAGATATAAACATGATGAAAAGTGTTGGACTAAGGCTTTCCCCTTGCAACAGGCCGGAAGTTATATCTATTTCTTCCGAGAGGTGTCCTTTGACCTTTATTTGAGTCGTAGCAGTGTAGACAGCATCTTCATAATCCTTATGAGTTTACCTCCCAGTCCCAGTGAATAGTTATTTTCATCACTAGTACGCAAAGTGTATCTTTTCTGTACGAGGTCGAGTTTCACGTACGAGGCGAAGCCGAGTTCGGGAATAAGACCGAGTACAGAAAAGATACTTTGCGTACGTATGTTGAAAATGACTTTTCATTATACTGTACCTATTCTTAAAAGGAAATGAGGTAAATATTTTAATATTTTTATTCTTATAAAAAAATCAGAAAATAAAGATGTGAATTCTAAAATATGAAACATATTTTTATTAAACTGCAAAGGTTATTCAACAGATAAATAAGTTACTATACTCAGCTTCATACTTATAACCGGATTTCTTCGGAATTAATTCACTAACAGCTATGTTTGCTTCATTTAAAATATCTTCCGGAATATTTGAACACGCACTATTATTAAACATTGTTTTGATTTAATAAATACAGGTTAAGTAAGTATGCAATATACAATGAATGATAGTATAATGAGGAATATTCCAATAACAGCTGTTACTTTTCTGTACTAGTAAAGAAAAGTATTACTTTGCGTTCTCAAACGATACACTGAAAACACATGTTATTTTAACATTATTATTATTATTATTATTATTATTTATTAACGTCCACTTTTTGCAACTTAGGCTAATCGGGACGGGTTATCTACAGGTTACCACCCTTTTCTAGCCAGGGTGGGATTTTAGGACGTTATTTAATGAATTTCGTCACTAAATAATTTCCTTTGCCCAAGGGAGAATCGAACTCGCCACTCTAGGTTTACTATGTGAGTTAAAGGTCAACGCTTTAACTCGCATGGCTAACCTGAGCCCCAGGTTTTTTATTTTAACAGTATAATGAAAAAGAGTTTTTCCCATAACAAGGCGTGGTTGATAGAGTCGAAGGCTTCCTTGAAGTCGACGAAGGCAGCATATAAGTAGGTGCCTTTGGTTCTGAATTTAATATCAACTAGTGACTTCAAATAATAAAATAAGTTATGCCATTTAATGAATTGAATTACTCCAGATTAGTAAAAATAAATTAAAATAAAAGGGGAACTTACGATTCTTTATTCTTTAATTAATTTTAGAAGGTCTGTTGTTTGTATTAAATATTTAGAAAAGTGCCTAAATAAAACTGGTCTCTATTTTTGAAGTTTTTGTTGTAATGTTTTTAGTATCTGGGTAGTCAGTGTGTATGTAAGTGTTGGAGGGGTGTTCTTTGGTCTGTTCACAATCTCTGTCCCAGGGACAATTCATGTTATGTCTGAGCGAACAAACTATAGAACACCTCAACTATACTCGTACACTGATTACCCATATATGTTAAAACAAACAGTATATATATTGTATATTTTGGCGTTATAAAACTCAATATTTAAATGTTCTCGGTAAAACTAAACTTCCAGTCCCTTAATATAAAATGGAACAATAGGATAAGAGTTTTAGAGAGGAGGAAAATATACATTTTCAAATATCGGTGTTGAAGAAATTTTAACTAACTAGTATAGTTCTTAAAATTATGTTCTACAATGGTCGTTATATAATTTTTTCTCCAGCTCCAAGTATAAGAATATTATTTATATATTTTTACATTTTCAATCTTCAGTAAACCCCAACTCATACCATTTTCCTTGTACGCTATATTGTTAAATCCAGCTTATGTATTTATATATAAATATCTTATGAACGGTATATTTGTGGGAAATCTCCTTAGTTTATGCAGTAGCGGAAGTTTTTTTCATCAGCTACGAAGGAGTTCTAATAAAGTATTAAAGAATCGATCTTCGCTTACAGGGAAACTTCAATGGCTTTTTTCTCCTTAAGGACATCTGCTAAAGGTTTTTAGTAAGTTTTAGAGCCTAAATCTTTTATTTTAAATAAACTTCATTAACACTGTTTAATATCCAATGGCTTTAATTTTCATTGCTCTCGTAATTAATGTATTTTTCCCTGATCGATGTTCAATTTCTTCTAACTAAAACCACAGACAAGAGAACCTGTTGTTAAAACTTGCGTTGCAATGCTAATCATAAAAAAAAATACAGAGGGCCTTCCACTTAAGGGAAACGAAACAGTAGGACCATATGGTTTGGTTAATAGTCCCTAAGCTGTTGTTGCAGCCGACTCAACTGGGGAATGCCAGATGTGGCCATTTTTTTGTGGGGGAGTGGGGCGGAATGGGCTGCCAACCCCTGGTGTGTTTTCCATTTGTAAACCGTCTAAGTGTCATGTCCCGGACGTACTAGTGCGGACATTGGACACCGGCGCCCCATTTGTTACAGATTTGTGATGGGTGCGGCTTCCTTCAAGGAATTTGCTCTAGCGGCTAATGGAATTGAAATTTGCCACGTGGAAGTCATCATACCCAGTATTTACAATTAAGCTGACTAAATATTAGCGTTCGGAATCGTCACTAGGAGGAAAATCCATAAACATATTCCTACCGAGTTTATTGTACTACCGCCTATTAACTCTTCTCACAATAAGACGATATATTAAGCTTTGTCAAGTTTAAAACCACCTGTTGGTTAAGGTGATGACTGTAGCTAAAGAGGAAGTTGCCTATTCTTAGCCTACAATAAATCACTTCTTTTGTTCACCTCTAATTTCACTTCCATTAAACCAGGAAGGCGGTTCTCTCGAGAAGTAGTCCTACGTACTTCAACATGTTTATTTAAGAAAATCATAACGATGGTCAAAGAATTTCTGTTGCATTTCAAGCTTGTCTACTGGTTCACTTTTTGTCATGCTCCATTTGCTTGAGAGTCACTGGGAATGAAAAGCTTGCGATTAAATGCAAAATCTCCCATAACTAGTCGAATACCTTTCTTTGGGGTTTCCAGCTAAGAAAAGACTAAGAACACTTCATTTTGGGTGTTCTTATATATATATATATATATATATATATATATATTAACAGACCTCATTTTCGCCATCTCCGGGGAAGGATCAAAGGACGTTTAAGGAAACTTTTCGAAAATCGAGTCATGAGCAAGCCCTCAATGACTGATTAGATTTGGTAATGAATTGTGGTTTACTGTGAAGTCAGTGGAACGGTTTCAGCTGGGAACCACACCGTGAGATATGAATGACTTGGATTAGAAGACTCAATGGATTACCAGATATAATTGTGTTTCCGCAATCATAAGTGGAAGTGGGTCGTAAACGGAACACAACGTCAATACCTGATTTATACTAATCTGATAAAACAATTCTGCCGACATTTCGGGCAAATTTATTACCTTCACAGTGGTCTAGAAATACATTAAACTCTAAATTAGTGATATTTATTTATATATATATATATATATATATATATATATATATATATATATATGTGACATTTTAGAAAGTATAACATTATTCAATGTTTTTTAATTTCAACATTAAAGGTAAAATCCATTTTATTTTTTCATATTTTAAGACAAGTGCGGTTATAACTTAAAAGTTGTTATTTATTAACGACCGCTTGGGGCTCGGATTAGCCATGTAAGGTCTGGAGCTGGTCTTAACCGTACTGGTGAACAGAGAATCGCGAGTTCGATTCTCACCTGGGCAAAAGGAATTTAGTGACGAACTCAATAAGTAAAACCCTTATAACCCCCCTGGTTATTAAAGACCTTAGCCTGTAGATAATTCATCCGAATTTGCCATAGCAGCACAAAGTGTGACATTGATAACTGATATATAAATTTGTGCTACAATGGCTACATAAGTGAAGGGACAAAGATTTAAAATTAGTTTTTTAATCGGAACTACTGAAAATTCATAACTTACAAAGCTATTAAATCAATAAATAGAAATAGAGTTATATGATATAGAATAAGTTATTGAATTTCTTCTAAGATCTATCATAATTCTGTCTGTAAGACTGTCTACATTATCTAAAATCGTGGCTCAAGGAAACAATTCAAAAGAGTTCTTATCTTGAGCCCTACTTCACCAATTGCATTGTCTAATGGAAGGCATTTAACAAGAAGGCATGTGTCTACGTCCAGATGTTGGTTAGAAGCCAGATGCAAATGTTTGAATGAGATCAACACCTGTTTCCTTCAATAATGTATTCCGAGAGAGATGGCGTGCTTTAGTCGTCTCTATTTCCCGCAAAGATAATATCTTCCTCTTTTTCATCCACCCTTTACCTACCATTAAATTAAAAAATCCTGTTACATAAAAAATAAGAAAAATATTATACTAGAAATAAGTGTTTACTCTTACTTAAAATCGTATTTACAAACAGCTAAAAAACAAATCTAGACCGCTTGGAGATGGTGCCTTTGCATCGAAACCATACTCGAACATCAGCCAGTGACGACGGACTTCACCGACAGATATGACAAAAGCTAAAAAACAGTTTCAAGTGAAAATGTTGAATTTGTTTAATTTATACTGACATTTTGTCAGTATAATTTCTTGTTTTGACTTTAATTTACAATTGATGTTTTGTATTGGATTTACATCTATAGAATTTTGTTCATAATTCAATCATTAACACAATTCCTGGAAGATCATTATGGCTAATTGTAAGTTAGGTATTGATAACTTTGTTAGTTAGTTTTTGCAATTAAGTAATCGAGTAGGATTTTAAGTTGTCCCATTTTTAAGAACGGGCCTGACTGAAATATTATTTAATCATAGTGAAGTATTGAATAGTATTACAACTTGACCAAGTGTGGAGAAATGTGTTCAATTCCTGCATTTATAATCTAATATCTTTGCAATGTATGACCTATTATTAATTTCTTATACTAGTTTTTGTATTTATACTAGACAAATTACACAGGAAAAAAAAATAGGTTCACTTCTTATCCTTATTCTGGGAAGGACCTGATTAAAAAGATTCACAAAATAAAATCTGTATTCAGCGTACATGAAATCAAATTAATAACAATGAATATCCAAAATAAATACTATTATCAATAACTAAAGGCTACTACGCCTTGTACAAAAATAGAAACCACTTGGTTCTGCCTGGAGTTACTCTTCAAATTGCCGTAACCAATGTAAACCATGGGGTGACTGGTTCTCTCTCCTTTTTCCTTTAACAAAAATAAAACAAGCAAAATTTAGTAAATGAAAAAAAGAACAATTAAAAGCAAAAAGCCCCTTTTTGACAGTTTGATTTTACCTAGATAGCTGTTAGTTGTTTAAACTTTTATTTGTTTGTGTGTATGGCTCTTGTAGAATTCTTTTTATTTCATTACTGTCGGCTGTCACTATTTAATAATTAGGACATTTAATTTAGATTAGGTAAAAAAATGTTAAAAGCAGATTTTAAGATTTATGTTATTTTTATCTCTCTCTTTCTGGTTGTATAATTAGCGAGCAGCATCCTTATTCCCAATAAACATACAACCGAGGACATTTAAAATGAAATATTTGGACAGTAGAATATATCTCGTTTTCCTCTACTCTCATGTTAAATTAGAATACTTGGTTGGTAGAAACTTATGGTCAAATAAGTATGGAAATAAGCTGTTGCTTACCCATAAAATTAGCATGCCCTAAACTATTAAATAATGAAAAGCTGTAAATCTCAGCTTTAGTGGTAATTCAAGTGATTTGGCATATTCTAGTGGCATTACCATCACCAAAGATGGCCATTCCTTTATTTAACTAGCTACTCAATTGCATCACTAACGCTGAGTGGATACCTGGAGATAGGGAAGAAGCCCAAAACATTATCTTCTACTGACACCACATTAAGGCTAATTTTTTAAAGCAAAATGCAGGTAAATTTTTGTTCAAATATCTCTCATGAGATTCGGGTTATGATGAGACTTTCGTGAATGAAGGAAATTATTCAGATACCTCTAAGGCAATGAATATGGCATCTTTGACTCACAATTGAAAATTTTGAATGATTTGAGTAGAAGACAATGGTATCTCACTGGTGTAAACTTGATGCAGATTCACCAAAACCAGCTAGACTCAGTAAAAAACAAACGCATTAGAACTTAGGCGATTTGACACTTTCGGGGCTGTTCAGAATGTAGGAAGTTAATAAGGTTCACAAGTACAATAGTACTGTTAGATATCCTTAATGCCAACGTTAAAACTTGTAATTTCCAAAAAATAATATATTGGTGCCACCCAGAACTTATATAAGAGTCCCTGATTACATAACTTGTCAACTATTGATCCAAAGTCTTGAGAATCTACCACTGTGTACATTTTATTCTTACACTATAATATATTATAGTTGTAATACCTTTTGCACTCGTACTAAAAAATAATAATATTGTAAAACAGTAAGGAAGACAAATTTCAGCGTTTCGAGAACAGCATTTACTAGCATTCTTCGCACAATTTGGTAAATGCAACTTCTTTATCTATAACCTCTGGGGAGTTACATTTTCCGGGGTCAGAGAATACTGTCTTAGAATTGTCATTCTCGAATCATTTATTCGCTGCTTCCTGTATGAAGGGCATTTCTTTGAGAGTTGGTGTGGATAGAAAAAAAATAGTAGACAGATTAGTAACCCTGTAATGCTTCCATTAAACGGTTCCAGTAAATGGATTGGTTTTATTTTACTTATATTCAATGTCAAACCATTTTTGCTTATGATATTTCTGGTAAGTTCAAATAATTATGTCATTAACATATTTGGCGAATACCTTCATTATGTTTGCGGCACAGTATATTCGATTAAGTCATTACAATGACTACCTGTTGGCTATCTATCAGCATAGATAGAACAGAAGTTTTAAGACAGGCTTCATTACGAATTCCATGTAAAACAACGTAAAAACTGGACTCAAAGATATTGATTTCAATAAAGGTCAGTCTTAGCGAAATCGCCTAGTCGCAGGTGCTCCAAAATAAATAAAAGCCTTTACTAGTTGAAGAAGGTAAAAATATAGAAATTCTGGGAATTTATACCTCGAATTAATGTCTATTGAAGAAAAATACGACAGGACAGAACTGAGGATCCTCCAAGAGTCTTAGGATTTTGTTATTGCTTTATTTATTCATAGTTGGTTTAAGTTTGCTTAAAGTTGCTTATTTGATCGATAGGTGTTATGTGGGTAAGTGAAGAAACACGGTGAACTAATTGAAGGAGGCCAGAGAGGTTAGAGCAATAAAGAGCAAGGTGCATTGAGGTAGGCACGCGCCTGCAGCAGGTGACTCCCAGCTGTGGCTCACCTGTTAAACCCTCCCTCATCCCTTACTGAAAATTTCTTACTCAAAGCCAGCGCGCCCTTACAATCGATCTACGCGAATTTCGCCAACAAAATAAGCAATAAGATCATAGACAAGCCAAAATTAATTAGCAATTCCTTCAAATCAAGTCTATAACAAGATCTGTTTAAAGTTGAAAATATTCTTGAAACACAATAGGGCAATTAACGTTCTAAAAATCTTGAAAATATCTTACAATCGTTAGTTTAATACATAACTTTTTTGGAAGGCTATCGAAGCCAGAAATTTCCCTTAAGAGAAATTAGCTGGTGATGTCGTACTTATGATGCGATTTATTTATCATTTTTCTTTACCAAACTCGATATATAAGCGTTTCATGCAAAACGAAAGATCATGCTCGTTAACAGCTAAAATCGGACAAGGTGGAGGGGGGGTTTAGAGAAGGAGAATTTTGAAAATTCAAAATATCTCCGTTACTATACGCGAGATCCAAAACTGGTATAAAATCATTCTCATTGCAAATTAAATGTAGGTACTATAAATTTTGTTACCCATTTATTCGCTATCTTGAACATTAACCGAGATATTTGCATTTTTCTGCCTTGAGCAACCCTCACTTTTACTCATGGGACATGAACAATACTCTTTTATATAATACACCACTTTATTCGAAGCTTAAATACCAAATATTGTTTTCTACAGACGTCTATTATGCGAGATACATGCAAATAACTTCTGTTGACCCTCCCCCCCTCCTGTCTTAAGTTCTTGGACTACTGAAATTTGAGTGATTGAGATAAAAATTATTCTGATTCCTTATAAAATACAGAACTATATATAGTAAATAGTTTTCAATAAAATTAATATGTTATATTCAGATATATTAAATTAATTGTTTTTCTTTCCAGTCAAGAATTCAGGTTGGCTGGGTGTTTGTTTACAATTCAGACGCTTTCCGTTGTAGAGTTATTATTTGTAACTTAAAGATTTCTCATTACCGTACGTATTTATTCACTTAATATTCTCAGTGGAGTTAAGTGTTACCAGTATGTAGATTTATCTGTTGCAAAACTCCACAAGGGAAATCTGCTTGGTTTACGCAGCCCTTGCGTGAAGGACTTATTTAAATAACTTAAAAAATATTCATGACAGAATACTACGGACCAATACTTTGTTTTTATTCGTATACTGGAAGAAATACAATCCAATACGAACAAATGTGTCGTATTTTTTCGATGTGAAAAGGTTGATATGACATTCCTTATTTTGATATATGTTCCGTCTCTCTTTTAGCGCAATGGAACGTCATTTTCTTTGTCACAAATACCAAATTCTGTCTTTCTTACGACTGCGATATGAAATGTAAACGATTATCCTTGCACAATACACGCCCAATATATGACGAGTCACTTTTGTGTGTATTTCAATTTAAATTACTGTTGTAATAATTATTATGTTTGCATTGCTTAACCGAAGTAATAAGACGAGACGTGATAAAAGTTATAAAACAATTAAGACAGGTGTATACTGCTAATGTTTGTGTCCATTCCACATCACGTGTTTGCGGTAGCTAGTTTGCTCAAAAAAAATATGTCACTGACAATTACCATTCACGTGACACCGTGTGTATTAGAAGCTAAACGCTGTCAGAAAGTTTTTTCCATATTAATAAAAAACACGTCGTTTTATTGCTGTAACTTTAAAATAAGTTTCAATAGGAAACCTAGAACGGTTCCGCAAATATTTTAAATTTACATAAATAAAGTCCGTCACGCAGGGGCTGCGTAAACTAAGCAGATTTCTCACGTGAAGTTATACAATAGAGAAATCTCCATAGGAGAGCCGAACAGTTACGACAAAGGGCCGAACTAGCTTTTGGCGGGAAAGTCAGTCATCCGGTATCGGCTAACGATTAATAAAAATGCAAATATCTCGGTTAATATTCAAGATAGAGAATAAATGCATAGAACAATATTTATAGTAAATTTAATTTACAATAACATTGGTTCTATACAAATTTTTTGATCCGACGTATGGCAACGGAGATATTTTGAATTTCCGAAAATCCCCCCTCTAACCCCCCCCCCCTCCTAATGGTCCGATTTCAGCCATTAACGAACTTGATCTGTCTTTTTACATAAAACGTTTAAATGTCGAGTTTGGTAACGATCAAACAAAAATTGCGACCACTAGAGCGTTAACACGCAAATATATATATATATATATATATATATATATATATATATATATATATATATATATATATATATAGAGAGATATAATTTTGAGCGGACCTCATTTTCGTTATCCCCTGGGTAGGATCGATGGACATTTGAAGAAATTGTTCGAAAATTACGTCATGAGTACGACCTCAATAGTTAATTTCTCTTAAGGGAAATCTGCTAATAGAGTCTATATTTCAATATAGATTGAGATAGAATTTCAATTCTTGCCTTGTCTTGCTGGCTAAAATATGTAAAAAACGTATGTTTTTGAGTCGACAAACGCTATCGAAACATTAATACAATAAATTGTGTTTAGAATATATTTATAGACATTAAAGCGTTTTCTTGATTTATGAATTTCGCAATTTCGAATTCCAGGTTCGGTGTTACCTGCTGATTCGCCAGTAGGCCTTCTTGCTTTCCTTGATGGCAGTTTCACTGTCATACATAACTCGCGGTCTGCCCTTTTTTGTTATATATGTACCTTCCAGAAACGCCCTTCTCCTATCAATCTATCTAACTGTCTTTATATATATATATATATAAAATTTAGATATTTTATCTTCAAAGAGATCGATTATTTTTTAAATTAACCATTCGTCTTTAAGTGCATTACAAGTATTTCATTTACATGCATCTCAAGTTATTTACAATTTAAAAGACTTTACACTTAAAAAATAAATAAACAGCATAATTTAAATTGAAAATAAAGAACGAAATATACAATATAATTTTCACCTAATCTAGGAGAGTAAATAAATGAAAATATAAAATAAATAACTCGGCATTCAATAAATCACTTGGACTGTGAAACTGTTCATTTTTGTCCTTCAATTTTAAATGAATAAGAAGAAACCCAGATTCCCAGATATCTCCACTCCTATGAATAAAAACAAATAATCGTGCCTTACTCAATTTTTAGGTTTCTTATGAGAAAAAAAAAGGCCTTGAGCAAGTTATTGTATTTCTAATAAGAACAGAGAAATTATCCATTTTGTATTATCGTCGCCTTCTTACTCCCACTTAACCCTCAAGCTATTTTAAACGCAAACAAACTATTAATAGATGAATAAAAAATCAGCTTGTTTTGAAATATTCAAAGACAATAAACTTCCCACTGTCCGTTATCATGTTAAAGAACACTTACACACGCGCATACTAACACATACATGCATAACAAAAGAAAGAAACTCATAATATATATGAATTTATGTGGGAATGTTATTTATTCTGGTTTATTCCCCTAAAATATGTGACGTATTTTAGTTATTTATTATATTATTTCCCTTTCAAATTATCTTTTGTTTATTGGTAATAAATTATAAGTAACTTAAATGTAATGACTAAAAGCTAAAGGGGGAATGAAGCAGGTAAACCCGTCTTTGAAGGGTTACTTCAATAATACTAATTGATAGGAGAAGTGTAAAAAGTTTTTTCTTTCAAATTGAACACTTTAAAATTATTCTTAATACAATTTGAGGTTAGTATAAAGAATTATGAAAATATTTTCATTATCTTATTCAGTTATTGATTTTTGATAAGACAACGAATAGGCAGGAACCTTCTGTGACAATAACATGTGAGGGGCTCGGGTTGGCCGTGCGAGTTAGGGCGTTGGTCCTAATCTCGCATAGTAGCAGACCTAGTGGCGGGTTCGAATCCCGCCCTGGGCAGTAGAAATTTATTTAATGACGGACTCATTAAATAAACTCCTTAGGCCCACCCTGGTTAGAAAATGATGGTAATCTGTAGATAACCCGTCCCAATTAGCCTAGTAGCATAAAGTGGACGTAAAATAAAAATAAAAATGTCATGTGACAGGCAAGCCTTGTCACTGCTTGAGCTCTTGTACAGTTGTGAGCTTCTATTCATTGATCCAAAATGATTTTTAAACCAACGTCGTTTTTAGAAACACCAACTAGTAATTGTATGTTGACAACTGGATTCAGTAAATACTGAGGCTAACGCGTCGATCGTAACTTATAGATGCTATATTTTTTTCATCTAATGTTATGTCGTTGAGGTGGTTTTCACTTTTGTGTAAATGTGAATATGTTTCTAAGGGCCTACGGAACAAAAGAAACCAGCGAAAATAAAACTAATAATAGACATTATTATTTCTGGAGTAATTTATATATATTCATCGTTACGGCATAAGTTTTGTCAACCAGGACACCACCAAAATATAAATTTCTTGTCTAATCACATCTTACGGGGCTCACGTATGCTGTATGACTTAAGACATTAACGATTCCCGCGTGGGTAATAGGAATTAATATTGTGGCAAAATCATTATGAATGAATTTCTTAGTCCCACATTGGTTAGAAAAGATGGTTAACATGTAGGCAACCTGTCCAAAATAGTCATATTACCATAACAAATTACAAATAATCAAATTTTGTCTTTATAAGTGAAAAAAAGACTACACTAGCCATTACAGTATATTATATAATAACTGCTGATATTTAAGTGGGGTTAGATGTATAAAAAGCAACCTTCCACATCTTATCTTGTCTCTTGTACCTCCTTCGCCAGAGCACCATGATTCTGCTCGCAGTAGTGTTTATAGTTACTTTAGTAAATGCCCAACCACCAACAGGTTAGTGAGTGTATGTGTGTGTGTGTGAGTTAGTGCGTGTGCTATTTAACGAAGAGAATAGAATTATTTCTAACAAGGCAAACGTCATGATATAAAGTAAATACTTCACTTAAATTAAATTAATGAGATAACCATACACAGACTTATCATTATTATTAAAACTTTAAATATCATATATATATATATATATATATATATATATATATATATATCACAGCCTTTACAGAAGGCTGAAAATTAAAAGATTCAAATATCTTGGTTAACGTTAAAGAAATAGAAACAATGTTTATAACAACATTTATGGGAAATAAAATTGTATGTAATGTGAGTGTTTCTATACAAATTTTCGATCAGACTCATAACAACGCTGTTATTTAGGATTTTCAATATTCTTTCCCTCTCACCCCCCCCCTTCCACTGGTCCGATTTCAGTCTTAACGAACTTCCTCTTAAGAGAAATCAGCTAAAACTCACGCACGTGTCAAAAATTTACACAAAGTTCGTTTATTCCAATGAGGTTAATATTACTCGTTTCGGCCTAAGGTTTTTGTAGCGTGTCTTGAATGTAATCTTATATTTCCTAATGAAGAGTTTTCTAATTTCAACATTCAAAATGATCATTGTGTTCGGTCTAAGGTACCAGTAAGTAAAAAAAAAATATAAGGAAAGTTTAAGTAGAGCTGGTAAAACAAACAAAATATTTCTTCTGCCTTGCCTCAGGCACTGTCAGTCCCTCGTCAGGGAAAGATTTAGTCCGGATTATCAGATTATGTACCTTAAAAAGCCAAATCCTTTCCTCCCTCTTGGTTTTTACTCCGGTGCTTACTAATACTTAACCACCCACAATATTCAAGAAAAGCCACAAAATTTTTCTCAATATTTTTGCATTTTAAATTCCTCTCATCTAGAACATCTTAAACTAGAGTTAACAAAATAATGTTGGGATCCCCTCTCATAAAAATAAATATGGAAACCCGAATAACGTTTTGAGCATTGAAAGTGTTAAAATAAGAAAAATATTATTATTTTAACCACAGCTTAAGCTCAATTTTGATGATAGACAGCTTTATTATGATAGATAAAATGATCGGTGAACATTGACTTGAATTTATATTTTAAATGAGAATTATAAAGGTGAGAATGTTATAACCTTTGATTTTTCTTTCTAGACATCATATTGCAATATGATATACTGTCACAAATGATGTAAATGTAAATGTACTTGTGTTGCATTCTGTTTCGTTTGAACGTAAGCTCGTTATACTTGGGCGTTATGTTTGAGTCATTGAACATCGGAGTGTTCAGAAATGTTAACTGTCGTAGCGCGTAGGATCTGCGAGTTTCTTTTTGGGATCGTTTTGACCAGTCAAAAAGCTCCTGTTTAAGTCTGTATAATTGGGTGTAGATGAATTTCATTTTTATTGAAATGAAGTAAGAGGTCAGTTATAGTCGTGAGTGTGAGAGAGAGCCAAAGATGATAAGAATATCAAGTAAATTCTGCGACGATAACGTCATCAATAAGGCTGATATTTAATATTGATATTTCATTTTTATTTTTTGAGACGCGACACATTAAAACGTATGCGAGTATTCTCTGAATCCCCTAGGGTCGCTTTCGCCATTATCAATTGAGGTCCTAGATTATAAGGAAACTCTAAAATATGAAAGTTAGTACCAATGTATTAAAACTCTCGACCACTAAGATGTACCTAATATATAGTAGGAACGCTTTGAAATGATCTATTTTTGTCATTTGCCTTGTAAGACCGATGGGTATTTGAAGAGTTTTTGGAATAATAGAAACATGTAGCCAGCCTCAAGGGCAGAAATCAAGGAGTCTGCTATGAAAAATATGAATAGAAAAGAGCAAAACACGGGTTATTAAACCGATTAACGAACCGTAATAATTTATTCCAGTAGAATCTCAAGAAATATTCTTGTTGCAATATTTTCAATTTTTTGTGGTATTATTATTGTTTGTAGGCATAGTAAAATACTAAAATTATTCTAAATTACACTACTGAAGAATGTAGTGTGCAATGCATTATTGTTTACACTCATGGTAACCAATTTAATAAAAACTAACTTAATTATGATATTCATTTTCATTGGCAAAACACAAGCTCCGTCCCTTGGCACTTCATTATAAAACCGTATTATAAATTACAATCCACTCGAGTTAAAGAGGATATTATTTTACGACAAGTGAACTCCTTGAAGGAGTCGTGCACGCCGCTAATGTAATAATGCTGTTTACAATGGATTAGGAAATTTGTCAATGGATTAATGTTTTGTAGGTTACATTTCCAACAACTCACCAACATCAAATATATCGAGATCAATGTACTTGGCTTTCGTGAGGATACAGAGGAAGGACAGATTTTTTTTTCCTATGCTCTATAGCTGTGCTGAACATGTAGGAAATATTTGAAAACTACTGTTTTAAAGTACAAAAAAAAAATCAAAAAAAAATCTAGTAATGAAAATTTAGGTCAAATTTAGGAAAATTTAAGTCAATACATAATTCAAAATTTTCTTTCGGCAGATTTAATGTTTGCAATATCAATTGTCTGGCCTCACTGTGTTGTAATACTGGTACGTTTTGCTTCTACAATGTTGATGATAAAAAGTTAATAAAGTAATGGAAGGAATAAAAATATATTCAATATATTTCTGTTGCTTTTGTATAAAGAAATATTCCCTCATACTTCCGTCTTTATGGTCTTGGTTAAGCTTGTAGTCTGTGGTATTTCATAGGGAATTTAGTGAGGAACTCAATAAATAAAATTCTTAGGCCCAGCCTGGAAAAATGGGGTAATCTGTAGATAATCGTTCCCGATTATACTTAATTACCTTCATGAACAACCATAAACCTTATAAACAAATTATTATTATTAATTAATGGAACCTTTCAGGCCGTATTCACTGGGATCATGCAGGACGAGAGGACTTAGAATACAGCCTGAAACTAGAACAGAATGTTGGAATTGCCAAAAATGTGATAGTCTTCATCGGAGATGGAATGGGACCAAATACGATCACAGCTGCTAGGATCTACAGAGACGGAGAAAGCAGCTACTTGTCCTGGGAGAAGTTCCCTCATGTAGGCCTAGTCAAGGTTAGAGATGGTTAAAGTTAACAGATTAGACAACAAGGAGAGTTCAAGTCTCAGGAGATTCCATAAATGTTTCTCTTTTACGACAAAATTAAATGAAAATTTTCAAAATAAAATAATTGTAATTAATAATAATTTAATAATAATCCAGAGAGAAGTTGGGAGGTGTACCTTAGTAAAAAATAACTATGAAACAAACATAGCCCAAGTAAAATTTGTAATTTCCGATTGTGACTTACATATTGCTGTTAAATCCCAGTTCACCGTAGTTGAAATACTTGACTAATCATACAAAGTCCTCTTTGACATTATAGTCAATGTGAGATTAAGTTTCTACAAGTAAAATAACATATTCCTATGTTACTGAGGGACACACTCTACAATAGTGCAACGAACTCATAATCGGCTGCTGCTAGTTATATGGCTGGTGTTCATGTGGGAAGTGGGAGTGTAAAAAAATAAATAAAGAAACCCACAACTGACTGCGTGAAACAGCGACACTTGATTCTGGCATTATTGTTGGTGGCATTATGTGGTACATCCAACATCCCTAGAGGAAGCCGTTATGTGTTACAGTTCTTGAAATATAATTTCAACCCGAACAATTGCTTTGTGTGTTATCAAAATTAGCTTAACGTAATTACTTATTATATTTCAGACTTATAACGCTAACAAACAAGTTCCTGATTCAGCAAGCACGGCCACAGCAATATTTACAGGAGTCAAAGTTAATTACAAGACTTTAGGTGTTGATGACTCAGTGCAACTTGATGACTGCGCGGCAAGCCTCAATGAAAAAACCCACCTCCAGACACTTGCTACAGCAGCACAAGAAGCAGGAAAGGCAACGGGTAATTAAATCGTGTATATTAATACAGATGTTAGAATATATTATTATATCAATACTACAGGAAATAGATTTATCGAGTAAGGGAGTCTGATAAAGACTTTAGCCATCAAGAGCAACAATGCTCATAAAACATTAGAATGCCCTAAAAAAAAAGCTCTCCACCGAAGAATAACATTTCTAAAATGTTTCGTTGTCCTATGGAGAAGAGCGGTTCTGTTGTTGGTGATCTGAGTATTACGTTGACCGTAAATATACTTTTATTTGTTTTTTTGCTTAACTCACTGACATTTGCAGCGGGCCAAAGTTAATTATCAATTATAGAAATCAGAAAAATTACTGCCTATCTTACTAATTTTAACTTTGGAAAGACTTATATGACATTTCTAGGCTATCTTTCAGGTATAGTGACAACGGCCAGAGTTACTCATGCAACTCCAGGAGCCATGTACGCCCACTCTGCATCAAGAGACTGGGAATGCGACACTTCATTGCCGTCAAGTGCTCTGAAATGCAAAGACATCGGCAGACAACTCGTTGAAGACCTACCTGGAAAAAATTTCAATGTAAGCAATACAAATCCGAAATTTTAACTTTACTGTAAACATGAAACTGTTAAATGTTGTTCGTAACCTAAAGATTTAAAAGATACTTTTGCCTAGTGCTCAGAAAAAAAGGGTACTCAATAAATAATTAGTCTGTGATCTGAATTCATGAACTTAAATCAACTTTCTGGAGACAACTAACTTCTTTGTAAAATAAAAAAAAATGAAGCTAGTATCATGCCTATGGCCAGCAATTAGCTATGGCTAAAACGAAAAAGAACCCAGAGATGTACTGATAACCGAAAAATCAATGCATCCGATTTTCTGATCGTATTCTTCAAGGGCAAGAACAGATGCAGAATGAACATAATAATTCTAATCCTAAAGGACGCCATAGATTTATTTAAGCTTAAAATAAAAATAAATTATTAGTTGCAATAGGATATGAAAAATTTATTACTTGTAGACAAGCCACGGACTGATAGGAATTGAAACATTGTGAATATCGTAGTTTAAAAAACAAAGCACCTTTGTTTCCTACAAAATCTCAGAACTGAAGTCATCGGTAGAGTAATTGAATTATACCATCATATAAAAAAAAATAGTATATTTTGGCTAACAAGTACATAAGTATTTGTATTTTGATCATATCTAATAAAATTATGACACTATAAACTATATAGATACAAATCTAACATTGTATATTTACATTTCTCTAATATTACATTTTATAATAAACGTAGCGATGATGACAAAATATCATCCTTAAGCCCAAAATCGAATATCAGAATAAATTTAAATTACGTTTAACGACGAAGTTGAATCCCCCTTATGCAGAGGTCTAAAATTCGTAGGATGCAAATAAGTTTGTCATAATGTTTAACAAGCTTTGTAAAGAAGTTTTTAATCATCAAAAATTCCATGAAGGTGAAGAAGTTGACTTGATAGGAGGAATGCTGCTAAAAATGTAAGTATAGTGCGCCCCGTTAGCATTTTACTACACTTAATTAGACGGTGACAATTTGCGACATTTTTAAGGAAAGTTTTTAACTTTCTTGAGGTCTGTTCTACACAAGTATCAACCTGCGCACATATTTAGGCATTCTTTGAAGAGTCTACTTACCTGCGGATCCACTAATACATACATGTGGCCTTTCAGTAAACACTCAAGTGTCAAAATTTTATGATAATCGATCTAACAGCTCGCAACTATAAGAAAGATGAAATTTGGAACGGTACATTTAGATTTGCCCTTTCTTTGCTTATACAACAAAATAAAATAAAACAAATAAATAAAAAGGGAGCTCGGGTTGGCCGTGCGGGTTAGGGCGTTGGTACTAATCTTGCATGACAGACCTAGAGTGGCGGGTTCAAATCCCGCCCTGGGCAGTAGCAATTTATTAAATAAACTCCTTATTCCCACCCTGGCTAGAAAAGATTGGTAACCTCTAGATAACCTGTCCCGATTAGCCTAGTAGCATAAAGTGGACGTAAAATAAATTTAAAAAAATAATAAAAAAAAATTTCTAAATAAGCAAGACTTAATATTAATCAGAAATAAATTACAATTGATATGTAGTTAATTTTTTCGTTGTTCTTGTTTCCGAACTGCAGTAAAATTAATAATTATATTATTCCAGGTGATACTTGGAGGAGGTAATTACATGATGACTCCAACTGCTGCCAATTATAAAGGAAATTACACGGGGAAAGATGTTTTGGACGACTTCTGCCTCCGAGCTGATAACCGCAACTTGATATCTGATTGGGCGGAAGACAAAGTGAATCGGAACTTGACACATGCTGTAGTTAATAACACGCAGTCATTATTGTCAGTAGATACTTCCAAAACTGATTATCTTCTAGGTAAAGTTATGTCATCTGTGTTCATTTATCCATTATTTATTTAGGTGTGTCGCAATTTATGCAATTCCCACATTTTCTTGTTATAATACTAAAATAGTTTAGGTAAAGTCACCTTATAAAAACCAATAAAAAATGTAAAAATATCTACAGAGGTTGGTAAAAGTACAGTTATTTATTTTTTCTTCAGTGGATATTATTCTAGTCTAGAGTTTGATTATTTATCCATTAATTTGACTTTATTGATTAACCTTTGAAACCACCTATTTTCCACATCTCTCATGTTATTCGTTTCCATTTTATGAAATTAAAGGCTGCATAGTATTTTATTTATATCACTTATAATTTAATTGACATGCATCATGATTAATCTTAATTTACACTATGAGTTTACATCCTTTAAACTCGCTTAGAACACTATTCATTAGAGAAAATGTACCTAATAATATTATTTATTTATTGAATAACTACTGTGACAAATTTCTTTGTTTTATATTACGTGTAAACGTTTTCCATATTGTTCATTTTGTGCATAGGACCGTGTTAAGTATAAATTCGAATTTGCTAATATACTCGTAATGGTTTGAAAACAATTTTTTTTCTGACGTGAAAATGAAGTTCCTTCATAAAAAAAAATAAAATACAGTACACTAATCCTTTAAATGTGGTCAGTGATGTGATGGAAGTGAAGTGCCCCACCTCTCGGTCTACCCAAGTTCAGTCTATCGGAAATAATATTTCCTCGTCTGCAGCTAACCTGCATAATTTTCTTCTGCATTAAAAGCTATTGATTCAGTATTCAGTATATTTCAGTATTTTGATAAAAATTCACTAGTACAATCCTAAATGCATGTAAACAAACACAATATTTTAACTTTTTATAGAAACAATTTAGTATTTGTAGTTTACATGTAGGTTCGTCCAAAGTGGGTCTGTACCGGTGGTCTAAAAACAAAACAATATTCAATATCCTCTGTGCATAACTTAAAAAAACCTTACAGAGCATAATTTGAGTCATTCTTATTATAGGGGAAAGAAGATCCTGTGCAACATGGAGGCGAGGATTAATAGAATATTTTGCATATGTGATCCACACTAAATTCCCCAAAATCAATTGTTGGTGGCAGAACTCTACAATTAATTTCAAAAGAAGTTAACAAACAGAGTTTCAAGAATAAAGCTCTTAACGTTGGAATGTAATTGTACACACACACACATACACAAACGCGCACGCACACAAAAATATTAATTTGGAGGCATATAGTTTTATCATAAAGTGTGATCAGAAAAAAATGGACCTTTGTCCAGGGCTTGCGTTTTTCCGTGGGGGAATTCGATAACTTAGAACCTAAATAAAAATTCTATAATTCTCTTCAAGTTTCTGTCTTGTTTTAAGCTCGTGTACTCACATTTTACTTCAAATTTTAGGAGTGTTTACAGACAGTCACATGCAATTGGAATGTGAAAGAGATAACTCAGACGATGGAGTACCTTCACTATCAGACATGACTACTACAGCCATTAAAGTTCTCATGAATAATAAAAAAGGATTTCTTCTTATGGTTTGTATTATTATATTATGAGAAAACTTTTAGTATTATTGTAATTAAACATTATTCTTAAATGATTTTATCTATAAAGTCTGATAAAAGCAATTTCAACTAGTTCTAAATATGGAAATCAAAAGAGGTCATTGATTTTCAGGTTGAATCTGCTTTGATAGATTTAGCTCATCACATTGGAAAGGGACGAAAAGCTATCCATGAAGTACTCTCATTGCATGACACAGTAAAAGCAACTATTCATCTATTAGAATCAGCTGGTGTACTTGATGAGACTCTTATTATAGTAACAAGTGATCATGCACACACGCTTTCTATCAGTGGTTATCCAGAAAGAGGATCAAATATCTTTGGTAAGTCGGTTCATAAATTGTACGCTATAACATTTCTCGCGATAATTTTTATTGTACGTTGCAGATTGTCTTTTAGGTTGGGGACATTTCGGCGTTCAATTCGAATTTCATTGAGCATTAGTTAATTTCAAGAAATTTTATTCTTAATTTTAATAAGCAAGATGTGCTGCATCCTTAAATATGACACTAAAATTTTAAACAGGTTTGTTGTTAGATTGAGCCTTGAGTTGGAGTTTTTATTACAAATGCATTTTATGTATCCGGCGCAGAAAACAATGTTTTTTTATTGATTGAAACCAAGATTAAAAATAATTAAACGTGTCATTAATATTGCATCTCCCTTTAATTAAAAATATAAAGAACTCATGTGTACACTTTTCTAATATATATTCCTCATCTAATGACTTATCTGAAAATACATTATTGCTCAGATTGATGAAATAACCAAGTACTAAGAATCAGTTACTTCAAAGAGAAATAAGTGAAAATTGTGTAGGAATATGAACACCATCCATCAAATAGAAGGTTATTCATGGAGGACAAGGATCAATTGCTTCCTGCGATGTCAATTTCCATCTTGCTCTATATCATAGAGGAAAGGATAAGCTTGAAAGGAATAAATATTGGTTCCAAGAACCCAGCATTTTCAGAAGACATCAAATTCCTCATGCCTTTTTACCAATACCATGCAAAGTTCTGGAAATTAACCCTTATTTTTTTATTTTTAAAAATCTGTTAATTTTTTAACTTTTAAAATTTGTTTAAAAGAAATGAATTCCTAAATTTTCAGATGAATTTTCAAATTTAGAATGAAATCTGATAATATTTGTGATGTGTCAATTATTTCACTTTTTTAATCATTACTATTTTTAGATGTAGTAGATGCCGCATCAGATGGTATACCTTACACGCCTCTTTCATACGCAAATTCAGTAGGAGAGGACTTCCATTATAAAGTGGTTAACAACAAAGTAGTAAGGGATGATCCCAGTAAAGTAAATAGTCGTTCTTTCGAATATGGGCTGCAAGCAGCTGTGACGAGGTATACAGCTTCTCATGGTGGAAATGACATATTTGTTTATGCAAGGGGTAAGTCATTTAAATATTAAACATCCTTATCGTTTATTTCATAAGTTTGATAAATTTAAATGAATTGCTTAAATTTGTCCAAAAATAAATAAATGTCGGTACCATATGAATTCAATAAATAAAATGTTTGGTTACATTACAATCAGTTCCAATGGGGATCGAAAAATGTTACAGATCTATTTTATAGATATTTTCATGTAAAACAAAGAAGGTCCTACTCACATTTTTGTGCGAAGAGAAGGAAGTGCTGCAATCGCGAAAATCTTTGGTTCTCAGTTGTCAACAGTATTATCCGTTTTGATTCTTTGATCCCATTTTCATCATGTACTGTTAGCCCATCTCGTCTAACTCAAAAAAAAAAAGCTACCCCTAGAATGTTGTCATTTTTAGGATTGTTATAAGGCAAGTTATGCACCTCCCCTTTTGATCGGAATCGACTAAGGGTTTAGTGAGGGCGAAAATAAAAATGTTGTATAGGGCCATTTTTTATTTGTTATAAAACGATCTATAAATTATGTTCTGTGTTATTTTTTCGATCTGATGCATTGGAAAGGCGACATCTTGTAGGGGGAGGGTAATTCCGTAAATACAAGGCGGATAATTCCATTAAAATTTGAAAACCAAGCATTTTCACTATTAAAATACTTCCTTTACTTCTTACAATGATGTAAAAAATGATAATACAGCAAATATGAGCAGACCTATTGAATGTAGAAATCTTAGATTGCTAGTTTGTTTACTAACATTTTGAAATGAAAAAACAACATTAGTTTGGCACAATAAAAACAATGTGTGCGTGTGTGTGTTTTCCCACCCACAATTGAAATTAATAATAAAACTAGAAAGTTTTAACGTTTTGTTTTTCAAAATTCAATGCTGCGTTTACTTATTGTTTTGCTAATTCATTAACTTTTTTTTTTTTTTTGGATCTCTACCAAAAAGACCATAAAGTGGAACACAGTTAAAAACTTGTCAAACCGACTTCTGTTATTTGGATTTCAGTTTAATTTTTATTTTCACAATTCAATCTCCACGTATTTTCAATAGGAAATATAGTACCAAAATATTCAAATAAATTAAAATTGCGATTCTGACGAAATTTTTAAACTTATTTTTAAAAATGAAGGACTAAACGTAAACAAATGATTTAACCCACCAACTCTACTAATATGAAATTTATTCTATACATTTAGGATATAACTTAAATAATGTATGTAATTTTTTCGCAGGTCCTTATGCTCATCTTTTTCACAACATGCATGAACAAAATTATATAAACATAGTTATCAAATATTCAGCGAAAATTGGAGAATACGTCAACAGCATATAAGCATGTTCCTGCAGTGAGAATGGAAGAATGGTATTTAAGATGATGGAGCTCGTGGAACAACTTTGGCCTATAGGACCACATTCCAGAAACTGTGCTGTGCGTTAACTGAGTTACATGGCCAAAAGCATAGCCGGTGAAGCTCAAATTGGATTAAATTTCACCCAAGGGTGCTCGTATAACAAAACACCAGTTTCACCATTCTTCTACCTTTTCCCTAATTATTTTAGTACAAATGGCCTAAATTCCGATGATTTCTCATTTTTAAAGGAGATAAAAAATGAGTTCACATATAAATTTAGCGACAAAAAAAATTTAATTTCTCAATCGGCCCGATTCAAAAAACTTCAAAATGCCTTCTAAGAATATATAATTGAAAATTCAAAACTTTTTGTTGAACTGTTTCGGAGAGTCCTCGCCCTGAACACGTTACTTTTTAGGAAACTGTGGTTTATCTGAATGTGTTTCCATTTAGTAATACGAGTTCTTGGCCTCCTTCTACATCTAATTTTTTTTTTAGGCGATAAAACCATTAATCGATTGTATGTAGGATGGTACGACTGACAATCGAAGGTTAATTTTATTACGCCACATTATTACAAAAACAATAAAAATAATCATCAAAATAAGTTTGGATTTTGTGAAATATTTTTCGATCCCAGTTATCAAATATTAAAATAAAAAACGTCTGATTAAAATAATGTACCAATGCTTGAAATTTTATTATTAATGAAGTAAAATAAATCCTTAATTGTTTGAGGGTTTTTGATTGACTCATATTTGTAAATATTATAAATGAATACAAATTATGATGTTCCACTCGAGCGCTTCTAGAATAAAATTTTGAATTAAAATGTAAAAAATAAATGTAAGTGTATATTTTTTAAGGATTATCTTCATTTTGTATTTCTTTTAATTGTTGTTGACTCTATGAGAAGCTATTCTTTGACTTTTTCTTATTTCTATTGTAATATTTATGCAAGTAATTGTAAATAATACCTAATTTAAAAATATGTATATAACATAAACCATATATTATTTTTATATATATAATTGTGTTTATTCATTATTTTAATGCCCAATGCCCCATATCAGCAAATTAATTTTCTACTGCTTATCCATATTCAATACTTTAGTATTTAGAAGAAAAACTTGCAAATCTGGTAACATGGACAAATTAAATGTTCAAAATTATATGTTTCAAGGAGTAATAAAATGAACGTACTTTGTCGACCCAAAATTACCACTCTTGGGAAGTTTCAATAAATAATTGAAAAGAAAATTGTAAACATCTCGGTTTATACATACTTTGAAAGCCTTGTTACTGTAAATAAGAAAAGATATATTCTGTATTTCTTAATAGGATGAAACTTTGCAATTAGCTCAAACTAGATGGTCGAACTTCAATGATTAACAAGATGAAACCATAGTTAACTTCCTTATTTCCAGTTTTATATGTATTCAAAACTAAGAGGTGTGTTGTGGCGCCCTAAATAAATGTAAACTAAATTATAAATATGAATAATTTTAATAATAATAATTTGTTTATTCGATCAGTCTCTGTATGTGTAAAAAGTGTTCGTCTAGTTTGAGAAGACGAAGTGGAAGCAGTAATCCGCCGGTTTTGTTTGACATCACCTGCTTGACTATAGATTTTCATTTTTTTTTTTAATTAAAACACTTTTTATTATTAATGTGTAGGATAATTATTTGTGAGAGGCAATAGATTCCTTGTAATATAATCTAAATTTGGCCTAGGTCGACCCTTCATTCTACAGGCGGCTACAAGAGAAGGATAATTCACCCTTTCCCTGCTGTTGGGATCAACGTGCCCCCGATTCTTTGTTTACAGTTGTGACGGAGGTATATTCTCTCTCGTTTTGTGGGGATCCCCTACCCTTGGTGATACAAACTATATTTTTCGGTGTAGTCGTATGCCCGAATTATCTGAACTTATTTCTCCATAGAGTCCCGGGCGGTGATTGGTGAGATATCCCTTATTTCTCATAAATCTTTTCCTTCTTTTCTCACCCTTCAGTGTCGTTTCTCCCAGGGTACACGCTACAGTGGTTAGACTGATTCATTACAATATTATATACTATATTTTATTAATAATTTGATTTACCTACTTGGGCTTGTTTTAATAACAATGGGAGTCTATGAATAAAAAATAATTACCGAATTCGCCGATAGAGGAGTTTTTTGTTAGTGGTTAAGGTACAACCCCCATGCTTTTTATGTTACCAGTACCTCCATTAAGAGAAACTATTATTGTGTGTTCTTTTATGTCTTATAAAATAAAATATATAACTCGCAAATAAATAAAAAAACAGAAGGAAGCTCCGGTCTGTAAATTCCTCTCAATTACTATAAAGAGAAAGTCTCTGGAGTAATCATCATGTGTTAAAATTTGAGAGCAATCTCTCTCTGTTCTTCAACATTTTTATAAGAATTCTGTTTACATTAATTTAGTCTGCATTTTCCTCATGTTAAGGGAGAAAATGTTCTGATGTGTTCAAATTTATTGAATGTAAATTATTACAGAAATTAAAGTTATTTTATCTCTCAATAGTGTCTCATTTTGAAAATATTTATATCCAATTTACAAATAATATATATACTCAAATGAATATTAATAGGAGCAACTATTTATAAAAACTTCAATATTTATACGTGTACTTACACAAGTCACACAACACAGTAAATTACCAAAAAGTCCGTCAAGCAGGGGCTGCGTAAACTAAGCAGATTTCCCACGTGAAGTTTTACAATAGAAGAAATCTGCATACTGGTAACACAATACCACCGTGATTAAATACAAACGGTAATGAGAAATCTTTCAGTTAATTAAAATAAGTTCCCAACTGAAACGGCTTCTGAATTGTAAGAATAATTTATATGTTAATAACTCAAATTTTAGTAGTCCAAGAACTAAAGAAGGAGGGGGGGGGGCGGATGAACAGAACGTATTTGCAAAAATCTCACAAAGTAAGGAACGTAAGGTAAGGTTTGAAACGACAGGTAAGGATAGAAGAAGCTTAAGCCTGAGCCGAGTAGTGACGGAAATGGCCGACCTAATCAAAACAATACCCGACCAAAGACCTCATAAAAATGAAAATATCTCGGTTAATAATCAAGATAATGAAAAAAGTAAAATACCACTATTTGTAGAAAATTACATTTGAAATAATATTGAGGCTATAGATATTTTCGATAAGACGCATAAAGACGGAGATATTTCGAATTTTTGAAATATCCCCCTCCCGCTTATTCTCTGATTTTAGCCATTAAAAAACTTGATCTTCATTTTTACATAAAACATTTAAATAGATAGTTTGGCAACGAAAATTGCGAAGACTAGAGTGTTAACAGGCAAATATATATATATATATATATATATATATATATATATATATATAAAATTTTGATGGACCTCTTTTTCGTTATCTCCTAGGTAAGATCGATGGACATTTGAAGACATTTTTTGAAAATCTCATCGTGAATACAACATCAATAGCTTTAAGGGAACCCAGCTAGAACTGTACATGGGCAAGACTTCTGGTGAGGGAGGATAAAGATAAATCGTCTAAAAATCTTATCAACTGGTACCCTGGAAACTCCAAGAGAAAGAGAAGAAGACCACATACTACTCCAGGGACTTAGAGATGAGGGCAGAGTTACTAAAGTATGGAAAGAATTGAAGAGACTTGGGATGGCACACTGCCTGGATATGATTAAACCTGAAATTAGTTACAAGAACTTTGCTCACGAAATAATAACAATAATACATTAATACTATTAAGGTCTTCGCTTCTTGACCGTGTCTTCATTTTGGTTGCCAACGTTTCGCTAGACATGCTTCTAGCTTCCTCAGGGCTATCTCTGAGACTGAAGAGTTGTATGTTCATCTCTGGTATATATTTGAGTCTTATCCGCTTTCCTTGGGCGGAGTCTTCCCTTCCAGGTGTCTACGGATACTTCTTCTGGTGGTCGTTCATCGCCTATACCGTCGTAAACGAAAACGACTCCGCCCAGAAAACCGGATAAGACTCAAATATATACCAGAGATGAACAAACAACTCTTCAGTCTCAGAGATAGCCCTGAGGAAGCTAGAAGCATGTCTAGCGAAACGTTGGCAACCAAAATGAAGACACGGTCAAGACCCGAAGACCTTAATAGTATTAATGACCAGGACCGTGGAAGTCTACGAGTATATCTGAACAATAATACAACTCAAAAAACCTCAACTCAGCATTAAGTTTAATTTTTAATTAAGTATGGATACGAGAAAAAAATTATATCTTTAAGTAGTGTATTTTTTACGCACAAATAAAAGTTTTATTTATTACTAGAATTTTTTAGATTTCAGCCTTCAGTAAATTCCAACTCAGACTCATGCCATATTAGCAAAAAGTCCGCCATGCAGGGGCTGCGTAAACCAAGCAGATTTACCATCTCCACTTATAATATGTAGAGAAATCAATGTATTTTTTCACTTAACATCGCCCTGAAAATTAAGTGAACAAATACAAATGACAATGAGAAATCTTTCAGTCACATTACATTTTAATAACCTCCACAACGAAAAGCGCCTGAATTGTAAACAAACAGCTAAGCCAACCTCTCAGCGCTGAATGATAGAAATATTCATTACCGGAAAGAAAAACATTACTGAAATATATCTGAATATAATATATTAATTTTGTTGAAAGCTACTGAATACATCTAGTGCTGCAATTTATAATGAACCAGAATAATTTTTTTTTCACTCTAATTTTAGTAATTCAAGAACAAAAGACGGGGATGGGGAGGGGGTCATCAAAACGTATTTGTATGTATCTCATCTAGAAATGATTTGTTGAACACAAAATTTGGTATTTCAGCTTGAAGTAAGACGGCTCATGATATGTTGGCTTATTCATAACGTGTGGTGACAAAGAAAGGGGGTTTACTGAAGGCTGAAAATTTTAAAAATGCAAATTTCTCAGTTAATATTCGAGATAGAGAAAAAAATGTTTATAACAACATTTATAGGTACATTAATTTGCAATAAGATGGGTTATGTACAATTTTCCAATCCGACGTTCAGTAACGGAAATATTTCCAATTTTCGAAATTCTACCTCTAAACGCCCCTTCCCACTTAGCCGATTTCTGCTATTAACGAACATATTCTTTTTTTTTACTTAAAATTATTAAATACCAAGTTTGGTAACGATCAAATAACAATTGCGACAAATATACATACGAGTATGTATGTCGATATATGAGGAAATTTTTCGAAAATCCCTACATGAGTATAACCTCAGTACCTCCTGTGTAGGATCCATGGACATTTGAAGAAATTTTTCGAAAATCCCTTCCTGAGTATAACCCCAATGAGGTCCGTTCAAAATTTTACATACAGCCACATTTATATATATATATATATATATATATATATATATATATATATATATCCTAGCGGACCCGGCAGACGTTGTCCTGCATTATATATCAAGCGATTAGGATATTAAATTTAATAATATTATGTTTAAAAAAATCTACTCTTAATAACGCAAAAAAAAACAACATTTGTTATATGCACGTTTGCCTAAAAACAAATAGTAAATAAAATATCGCAAAAACTTGGTACGTAAAAAGAAAAGGAAAAATGAGAGAAGGAAAAGAAAACGTTTTAGTTCTGTGATTATCTGGTAGAATGCGCACTACACGTTCTTAAAAACAAACAGTTGTAGACCAATAACTGAAATAAATCAAAACCCTCAACAATAATAACGCAAATACATAAATATAAATAAAGAAAAGAAAATTTTTGCAACATTCAAATCAAATTAAAATAAATTTGGACAATAAATAACAATGTCTGAAAGTGAAAACCTCTCGTAGCTGAAAACATCTTTATATAGATGACATACTTAAATTCTAAGGACGTTCATTAGATAAACAAATTAACATTTCATTACATTTCCAATAACCTCGCCCTTCGCCCTTCGACCGGAGACGTGCTCCATCTGCCTGGCCGTTCTGCGGCGCTAAACCACCCGGGGCGTCACCCGAACGCGTATTCAAAAATTCAATCAAATCGGTCCATCCGTCTAGGAGGAGTTCAGTGACATACACACATACGCTAGAATTATATATATAAAGATAAAACAAAATTTACTTTAAATAACACAATGAACAGCGTTCATTAAGTGCATCTGTTGAAAAACCAATGGGAAACGGAATATCACTATTTTTCATTTCAGGCCTCCCTTATAACCCCCACTCCCGTTCGGACCTAAAAATTGTAATATAGCTTATAATCATTGAAGAATTAATGCTAATCACATTCCGAGTTTTGTTTAGTTCGGTTCAATCGTTAGTGACCATCAAAATTGTTGGCTCCCGCTTGCTGGGCCGTTTCATTCCAAGGTTAAATTCCAAATATTATTTTCATTGAACTATTAATTTATGAGATATATGCAAATACGTCATGTGATGACATCATCATTAAGATTTTTCGTCCTTTACTTTGATCTATACCATTCACCGATATTTAGCCGTTTCAATCAACACTAATGATCATATTTGTTATTGGTTGAAATTGGACCTGGGAATAGTGGGGGTTTAGAGAGGGGAGGGGAATTAGAAAATTCAAAATATCTTCATTATGAGTAGGATCATAAAATGTTATAAGACTAATCTTGTTAAACTTTTGATTTTCTACAATTGCTGTTCTATGCAATTTTTTGGCAACTCAAGCATTAAGCGAGTTATTCGTACTTTCTTGTTTTCTGTTCAGAATCCTCCTCCCTTCTACTCATCGATTTTTTACATATAAATAGAGAATACGTGGTGATATGAGGGCACAACTGTCCAGCACTTGGGAAATCTGCTTAGTTTACACAGTACCTGCGTGACGGGCTTTTCCTTTATAATGATGACAATTATGCATATTAATAGGGCATTCACAGCAAATTATCGTAGGCAGGTCTATCAAGTGATCAGAGCTTAATTAGTTTAATATTATAATTACCTAGTTAATATCTAATCGTGAATTTTATTTGGCAGCTAATTATGTCAGCCACGTGGCAAGAAGCCAGCCCATTTATTTATTATTTTATTACCTTTATCGCGTCTCGTCTCCAATAATCCATGGGCAAATTATGCAAACATAAACATTGTGGAATTGTGTAATAACTACAACATGCAATGACTTATATTGTGTAATGAGGCAATAAATGCTTCACGTCCACTTTTCAATCTACTGATTGTTAAGACACTATGTAAAGTAATCAATTCCCTGTTTGTTTTATTTGTATTTTCGCTCTTTCTCCGCGCACTACTTTGAACACAGAATGGACTAAAAAGTATACTATTAATGCACAAAATTAAGAAGAAATATATTCCTCCTTCCAGCTTACTTGAGATATTTTGTTGTTGGTTAAAATAAAAAGGAGGGGGTTAGATATTTTTGATTTCCTTAATTTACTAAGTTCATTTCAATAATTAGCGAAACTTACGAATAAATTCCACTTCCGTAAGAAGTAAACTTCCTCAGCAGATTTTTCATACGGAGGAACGATGGCATAACAGATACATACGAGTACAGATGACGTCATCTACGTATTATAATCTCTATTTCTTCCTATAGATAACACAAGACCTATAATTCAAAATGGAGATGAAAATTTTCTTAATGTCGTTTTTTTTTCATATACAAATAGCCAGTTTATATTATTCACAATTTATATGATTTTTTCTTCTTTTATTATTAATGAATAAGTTAAAAAAACACAAATATATTCCTCTACTGGGAATCCCAATATAACTATTAAAACCATTTTTAAGGACAAGAACACAGTTTTGTTTTTTTTAAATTTACTCTGCCTACCATCCCAAATACCTTATGGCAATATCTTCATTAAGTATTATCGTATCACAGGTTAGCCATGTGAGTTAAAGCGTTGCCTTTAATCTCACATGGTAATCCTAGAGTGGCGAGTTCGGGGCAAAGAAAATTATTTAGTGACGAAATTCATTAAATAACATCCCAAGTCCCACCCTGGCTAGAAAAGGGTGGTAACCTGTAGATAACCCGTCCCAATTAGCCTGAGTTGGAAAAAGTGGACGTTAATAAATAATAATAATAATCGTATTGAAAAACGAGTTTCTCCGATATTTCCTGTCAAAAAAAAAAGGCTAAAATATGATGCACAAAAGGAGATACTGCATTAAATAGCTTCAAACAATTTTGGTACAGTTATTGTTAAAAAAAAAAAAAATACGTGTTATACATATATCCTTTAGTAGGATACTTAAAATCCTAACTACAGAAAAAATTGCAGTGATTTATCTCAAACGATGGTAGAGTCATCAGCCTGGAACATCAGCTAGTAATCTATATATATATATATATATATATATGTATGTGGTGTGTTGTTCTTTTCGGAGCTTTGGTCAATGTTGGTGAAATGAATCTTAGTTTATGCCAATATTTCGAGAATTTTTATTTTCTCTTCCTTAGGGCTGTAAAAATTACATGTACTACATTATAATATTGCACATTGGTGTTATACATTGTTATAAAAGGGTGTGTTTTCCTTATTATTACTTACCAAGACTAGTATGTCTGAACATAACATATATTCACATACATAACACTCGAGCACCCCATAACACCACATTATATATAATACCCATATCATTATTATTATATATGTGTGTGTGTATATATATATATATATATATAACACTATAACAGCTGTAACATATTATAACTTAATAGATGTAATACATCAAGAAGGTGGCTCTAATAAAAATATAACTACAAACAGCATTAATAACTGTAACATAATAGAATAATAATACTGTAGATACATAATAGAATAATACTGTAGAAACATAATAGAATAATAATACTGTAGAAACATAATAGAATAATAATACTGTAGATACATAATAGAATAACAATACTGTAGATACATAATAGAATAATAATAATAATAATGCAACATAAGAATAGCTTTAATATAGGCATAACAATGATTTTAGTAACACACAGGAATGGTTGTTATAACATAATAAATATAAGAATAAAAATAGCAACATAAATACAACATAGGAATAACTTTAACATAACACAACAATAATTATAATTTAAAATAACATGACAATGATTGTAATAGTGCATAGCAATAATTACTGTAAAATAATATAAGTTGCAATAACATAGTGGTAAGTGGCAATAACATAGATTTAACAAAACATAGCAATAATTAAAATAGTGCATAGCAATAACCATTGTAAAATAATATAAGAACCACAGTACAACAATTATAATATAGTTTAACAAACAAATACACCATACTATAAATATATAAAACATACAAAAGGCTGTGAACCTGCTATGTAAACAAAACAAGGAAGGTTACTATAACCCTAGTCATAGTGCAATAAGAATGTATACTAGTCTATAAATATATTTAGTCTTGGTAAGTAATAATAAGGAAAACACACCCTTTTATAACAATGTATAACACCAATGTGCAATATTATAATGTAGTACATGTAATTTTTACAGCCCTGAGTAAGAGAAAATAAAAATTCTCGAAATATTGGCATAAACTAAGATTCATTTCACCAACATTGACCAAAGCTCCGAAAAGAACAACACACCACATATAAATACAACCTGGTCGAAAACATCAGCACAATATATATATATATATATATATATTACTAGCTGACCCGACAAACGTTGTCCTGCTTGATATTTCAAGCGATTAGGATATTAAATTTAATAATATTATGTTTAAAACAAAAGCTACTATTAATAACACAAAAAAAAAACAACTTTTGTTATGTGCACGTTTGCCTAAAAACAAATAGAAAATGAAATATCGCGAATTTTTTATTCAAGCTTCCCTCATAACCCCCTCCCCCTCCCGTTCGAACCTAAAAAATTTAATATAGCTCATAATCATCGAAGAATTAATGCTAATTTACATATAGCTTTTTGTTAAGTTCGGTTTATCGTTAGTGCCCAATAAAATTGTTGGCTCCAACTTTAATTTTTTAGTGTATATCTCGTTTATACTTTGTTATACGACAAAAGTGAATATAACAAAAAATACTTTAAATAACAAAATAAACAACTTTTATCCAGTGCATATTTGCCGAAAACCCAATAGGAAACGAAATATCGCTATTTTTAATTTTAGGCTTCCCTTACAACCCCCACCAAACACATACAAAAAAATTCATTCAAATCGGTCCAGCCGTTTAGTAGGAGCAGTGACATACACACGTACAGTAGAATTATATATATAAAGATGCGTAGTGTATAATGTCCTTGATATAATTTTACCAGCTGTATGGCAAGGATCTATCTGCAAATAAACAAATAGCTCTATAAATTTCTTTATTATCCCTTACAAGTTTTGGGCCTTCAAGGGCACCTTTTCAGGGCTGAATAGTTTAGGAGGATTTGTCCCGTTTGAAACCTGGCCAATAGCTTATATCTGTATGATGGGAATATTTTCAGTGGCTTCTTATTACAGGAAAAATGAAGAATAGATGACAGATCTGCCGAATGACCAGGACGTGTGAAATCGGCTTAGTTTACGCAGCCCCTACGTGATGGAGTTTAATGCAATTAATTTTTACCAGATTATTTATGAACATAACTCATCATCCAACAGAAATATTGGTTGAATAAAAATTGTATCACTTCCTAAAAACGTCTGTTACGCATGGGCTGCGAAAACTAAGCAGATTTCTTACGACCTTGATGACATCAACTCACCATGTATTGTCTATTTCTAAGTAATAATCCGATGAGTAGAAGTGCGAGTTTACAGAAGGCTGAAAACAAGAAAGAGCCAATAAGTTGCTCAATATTTGTGTTACCAGAAAATAGAAACACATTTTTGATACATATAGTTTAACTAGATTAGTTCTAAAACATTTTTTCGATTCGATTCACATTAGCAGAGGTATCAGGGGAAGATTTCAGCCATTAACAAACATAATCTTTACTGTTGAATTAAACGGTTAAATATCGAGTATGGTATTGATCAAATAAACAATTTCAACTCAAAAACTTAAATCTTAATTGACAACGTATTTGAATGTATTTTACATTATAAGGGTACGTTGAAAACAATATTTGGTATTTAAGGTTGGAATAAGACGTTTCATAATTTTCTTCATAGTTTGTGGACAGAGTCATCAATAAAAACAGCATTCTTTCATCTCAGATTTTATTCAAAATTGCTCTACATGTTTCGAGGCTTACATACCACCTCTTCAGGGGTCTTTAGTTATGAAATGCTCTTTTCCTCTTTACATTCGTTGAAAAAACCTTTCCGCTCTGGGGAATGTCAACTGATCTCAAGAGGTGGTATGTAAGCCACGAAACTTGTAGGGCAACTCTGAATAATGCAGTTTTTATTGATGACCCTTGCCACTAAAATATGAAGAATATTGGGTCCAGAATAAGAACAAAAGTTTCATAATATTGTACATTGCCTTTTTGTTAATTTGCGATGGCTAATTGAGAGGGGCGTTACTGAAGGACGAAAATTAAAAAAATACTAATCTCTGTTTATATTCGAGACAGAGAAAAAAAATTGCAGAATGAAATCGTTAGAAAATTAAATTCCCAAAAAGATTGGTTAAATACAATTTTTCGATCCGACTCCAATTAACGAAGATATTTAGAATTATTCCCTTGCTCTAGACCCTCCCCCCCCCCATTTTCAACTGTTAAGATTTGTACCCAGAATCCAGAAAGTCTGGTAAAATACGCTTATATTTTTCATAGGATGTGAATCACTACTAAACAGTAATTCATTGGTCCTCCATATTTATTTTATTTAATTAGACAGCCAAAGAAAACTTTTGATGTGCCTAGTTTAGTATAAAGGCCCTAGTATTCGCAAACAAACATACTAGACGAGACGTATACCATCTACTAGCTGGAAAAAATAGTAAAAAAAAAAATAACGTTAGTGGATATTTGGTGAAAGTTTAAAAAAATCGTCATGTGAGCAACAACATCGTTAATAGGTAAAACCTCAAATTTGTGTACCTTTTCGATATTTCTAATTAGTGTTAAATAAATTAACTAGTATGAACATAAACCAAACGTTCAATTTCATGCACAAGCAATACGTAGACAGTATTTTCAGTGTTACATATTGTAACAGTTCTCACGTAATGTCAGATGTACCGGCTGACAAGCTGGAGAGAAATTTCTTTACCAATATTAGGGTCCGACTGATCATATCAAAAAGGAGTATGTATTCAGAAATTCATGACTAATTCTATTAATTGTGATACGAATTTCTGCTACTAACTAATTATTTTAGTGGAAGAATTAGGAAGTGGAAATGATACTTTCTATAATATGATGCAACTAAATTAGTCTGGCAAAATGTTTGACATTGTATTTTCATACACAAAATGTCAAAGTAATTTTATACAAATTAATATAGCGATAAGTTTTCACATTCACTAACCAGCCATTTTGAATAACCATTATGACAAAATATCAATAACATAAAATTAATAATTAACTTTTTCAAGTAAGGGCTTCACATGTGTTCAATACACATCGTAAATTAGGTGGGGATGAAGCACATATATATGGCGTTGGGCAGTGATCATTCTGCAGTATCATCTTAGCTAGGACGATGATTCTGCTCTCAGTGCTCTTCATTTCTGCACTGGCATCCGCCCAGGAACCAACAGGTAGGTTCACCTTTATCACTAGGTAACGTGCAGTTACAAGTTGAGCAGACAGCTAACTGGAGTGCGTGATCATGACTAATTTGACTCGTTCAGCAGGAAATCTCCTTTCTCCGACATCTTTTAAAATGTCGTTCAATAATATTTAAAATCGTAAAACACTTTCACAGTTGAAAGAAAATAAATCCAAGAGATTACAAGCCAGAGATAGGCATTTGGGGGTCTGATATTTTCGATTGCAGCTGGCTATCTTCAGAGTATTCCGTGCATTCATTTACTAAGTTACACTTGCCACCCTTAGAAAACCTCTTAGCATGATACATAAATTAAGTTAATTTTTTTTTAAATCAATTTAGAATATTGAAATTAAATTGTACCTAGCCAAAAAAAAATAGTATATTTGTATCACTTACACTAATAGAGACTTTCCTACACAATTGCTCCTTGAATGAAATAAGATCATTTACTACCCCCTACAACAGGCAGACAACTCTCATAGTGGTTGCTTATTTATTTTATTAGAGCTCCAAAAAAAAAAAAGTTTTTCTCTGGGAAATGTACTAAAATCAGTCCTATATAATAAAACGAAAAAACGACAGAAACCAAAAAAATCTATACAAAATATCACTAAAACGATATGTATACATTATTTACAAATAAATAATTACTTCAAAACGATAAAATAAACTAAAAAGAGTAGGGAACTAATTAAAAATAATATCAATAAACAAGTAAATAGATTTACAGAATCAACGATAAAATAAAGTTAATAATATGATAAAATACATGGAATTGAATGTTGTTTAAGTGTCTTATTTACGAAAGGGGCAATATTTTAAGTTCCTTCTCTATTTTAAGAGATGAATTTCATAAGCTCTTTTCTTGATATGCATTCATACAACATTGTTAACTTAGAGAATATGGTTTTAAATTATCCTATGGAGCAGAGAAATAGTTGAACAAGCAACCTCAATTCTCATTTCACAGTTGGTGAATAGTTGGCTAAGTGATAAACATCACTTTTGTCTTCAGTCACGTTTTCGTAATTTCACACAGCATTCAAGATTACATTTGTTTATTTACTTATTTTTTTTAAAATAAAATATTTCTTCCACATTTTAAAAATGTTCGAACAACAAATATAAATCTTACTTGTATGGGCGACCGTTAATAATTAAATATTAATATTATTTACGATAGTTTCACGCCAACCGAAGATGACACTGTGTTATTTTGAAATAAGCTTTCTCCAAATTTAGACTATATACGGGTAAAATTTATCCGAATAAACACACAACTGAACGCAAAAATTGAATCGATCCCTTCTTTTTGACAACGCCTCACGCGACGTCACTCTATTCCAATATTGAAGCTAGAACGCCAGGTATGCCAAATAAATCTGTTAGATTCACGCTCCAACCTAGTAAGCATCAGCGGATTTCTCCTATTTTAACAAATTTCCCCTAAGGGAAATCAGCTATTGAGGTCGTACTCATGACGTGATTTTCGAAAAAGTTCTTCAAATGCCCATCAAGTCTACCTAGGATATGACGAAAATGAGGTCCGTTGAAAACTGTAACGGACCTAACGGATATATATATATATATATATATATATATATATA
Source organism: Riptortus pedestris (assembly GCA_019009955.1). Taxonomy (NCBI): domain Eukaryota; kingdom Metazoa; phylum Arthropoda; class Insecta; order Hemiptera; family Alydidae; genus Riptortus; species Riptortus pedestris. The sequence goes on from CM032231.1 coordinate 58,642,122, forward strand.
TGTCTGTTACCGCTCTAACTCAGGGGAAGGGGAGGGTTTGGGGGGAGGATTTTTGAAAATTCGAAATATCTCCGTTACTACACGTCGGATCGAAAAATTGTTTAGAAACAATCTTATTGCAAATTAAATTTACTATAAATATTGTTATATAAATTTAATCTCTATGTTGAATATTAACCGATATATTAAGTGCGTGAAGATAACGGACGAAATGAGATTCGCTAATTTCGGTTCTAGTCGTGAGTTTCCGCCAAAAGCTAGTTCGGCAGTTTCCGTAACTATTCGGCTCTCGTGTAATTTCTCTATTGTAAAACTTCACGTGGGAAATCTGCTTAGTTTACGCAGCCCCTGCGTGACGGACTTTTTATATATGTCAGAGAACATGTTTTGCTACACTGCATGACACGAGTTTAGTTACTGTTTTTGTATAACGGTTCTTCTTAGAGCTTGCTTGAACTATTCTATATTTTATATCAACTTACTCCTTATTAAGGTGTTACGCTCCATATTCTTAAGTTATATACATATAGAAAATGTACTCTCCCTGAACAAAACTTTTCCTCTACTTCTCTTTCCTTCTTTCGGTTATACAGCCTTATCTGCATCACAATTAAATCAGCTTTTGGCAGATTCAGTTCTCCACCAAGTCCCACTTCCTGAAAACACGCATGCACTTTTTCAAAGTTCTTTTCTTCATTCTCTCTTTTTGTTTTATCATTCTCGTTGTGGTTTCTCTTCTTCCCAGAATAAGTATTTTACTTTGAACAATTTTCAGCCGCGCCAGGATCTTTACATAAATATCTTATCAAATTTGCCATCAAACCGAGATTCTTTCTCAAGATTTTTCTTTGCTCCAAGGCTTAAAAGCTCTACATTTTTATTCGTATCTCTTAGCCTCAATCTTAATTTCTCTTCAACAGGGCATTCTTCCTTACTCGTATGCTGAAACTGGTTTTATAATCTCTCCTTACACCTGTTTTCGTGGTTCCTCCTTAAAAAGCCTCGTTCGTTTCAGACTAAACCGCATCTAAATACCAACTTCCTTCTGGGGATCTATACTTTCATTCATTGTCCTCACACTTATAGCAAATTAATGTTCTATGCAGTTGTGGAAGTCCACGTCTACCTATAACTTTTATTAAGGCTAGTGATCAGCAGTCTGCACCCTTGGTCTGCACCAACCCTTGTAGAAAAAGTCCGAGAACAATATTTGGTATTTAAGCTTCCAATAAAGTGCTTCATAACATAATAGAATATTGTTAATATCAGATGAGTAGGAGTGGGGCTTTACTGAGGACCGAAAACAAAAAATGCAAATATCTCAGTTAATAATCAAGATAGTGAAAAAATGTATATAACAACATTTATAGAACATTACATTTGCAATAAGATTTGTTCTGCACAATTTTTCGATCCGACGCATAATAATGGAGATAATAGGAATTTTCAAAATTCTCCCCCTCTAAACCCCCCCTCCTCCTAGTCCAATGTTAGCCGTTAACGAACATGATCTTTCTTTTTGTATAAAACGATTATATATCAAGTTTGGTAACGATAAGACAAAAATTGCAACCGCTAGAGTGGTAACAGACAAATATATATATACAGTTTTGAACGGACCTCATTTTCGTCATCTCCTGGGTAGGATCGATGGACATTCGAAGAAAAATCGCGTCATGAGTAGGACCTCAATAGGTGGGGAAATCTGCTAATAGGGTTAAATAGCAGAGCGTAAACTGGGCACTTTCCAATCTCTATATCAAATAACTCAATAGAATATATATGAATATATGTATGTATGTATATGTACATATATATATATATATATATATATATATATATATATTAAAAAAATAAAATAAAGCTCCGCAGAAAGATTGAAATGTCAGTTCTTTCAACCTCTTCAGGTCGTAGTCACTGGGAGAATGTAGCGAGAGAAGACTTAGAAAATAGCCTCAAACTGGAGCAGAATGTCGGAATTGCCAAAAATGTGATAGTCTTCATTGGAGATGGAATGGGACCAAATACGATCACAGCTGCTAGGATCTACAGAGATGGAGAAAGCAGCTACTTGTCCTGGGAGAAGTTCCCTCATGTTGGCCTCGTCAAGGTTAGTCACTAGCAAAAGAATTTGCCTTATTGAACACCTCTTTGAAACAGTTCATTGAGTTATGTCATAAGAAGAGATAAGAAATTTCACTCTAGCATTGGATAAACAAATCATCGAAGCATTCACCTTTGGCCCTTACACACATGTACAAAATTTAGATATTTGATTTATTACATGAAAAGAAACAGCAGATCCCCTTATCCTGCGATAGGTTCTTCTAAGGAACTACCTCAATTTATATACGAGCAAAAACCAGTGATGTTACCCGTAACTGGTAACAAAATATTATTTAATTCTAATACTTCAATTTCATAAAGTGTTAAGCATTAATAACTCTAGGGTTTTAACCCAGTCAACATACTCTATGTCTATCTAGGATCCGGTTTGAAGGATCTTAGGCTTAAGGATCAATAAGAAGGCCAAGTCCTCTACTGATTTTTAATATTATGCAGAGTGCACTTTCGGAGTCAACGCTCCATCCTCAGTGCCTGCTGACAAACACAACCACGAGTTAATTTAACATTCATAGCATGGCACAAAAGGAAAATAAACAACAGTCATAAAACCAGACACAAAATAATGAGTAAAACAATGGAAAATCTTAAAACTAGTCAACAAATAAAACTAGAAAATCTAATAACTAGTCAACAAATAAAACTAGAAAATCTAATAACTAGTCAACTACTAAAAAATTAAAACCAAAACAATAAAAAATCTACTAACAAGTCAACTAATAAAAGAAGCAAACAAAGATAAGCATATGTCAAAACTATAAATAAAATTAAAACTATAAAACCTACACAAATTACAGATGTATATGGGCAACATATAGAGGGTGGGAACATCTGAAAAAAACCCCAGAGGAACTGTAAGAGACCTCTAAAAAAAAAAAAAAATAAACAAACCCCATACTAATAATAGAGAGGAGATGTAGGAGGTACCTGATTAAAGCTGCGTTGCCTGGACCACGACTGCCGGGCGACTGAACCTCTGTCCCCGTAGAGAAGAGAGGGCCCCGTCACCGACATGTCGCAGCCTTGCCACCTCCTCCTTCTTATTAATATTCCGATTTCCATTCGCCTGTCTGTCCAGCCTTATATGCAGCCCCTCAGCCGTATTTAATCTTTTGCCCTTCTTCTCCTCATACAGCAATTGATATTTTATGCTGGACATGGCATGGCCCTCTTTCCTGGCGTGTGCGGAAAACTCAGTGTCGCGAGTGATGTGCTCCTTAAGCCGCGTCCTTATCTTTCTACCACTTTGCCCCACATAAGAGGCATCACATCCCGTGCACGAGATCCTATACACGCCAGATCTATCCAGGGGGTCCACATAGTCCTTAACACGGGGCAAACAGTTTTTTCAGGGACCGCTTGCTCCTGTAGGCAGTAGCCAATCCAATTTTCCTCAACCTGGATCCTATCTTTTCTGAAACCGGGCTCAAGTACGGGATGAAGACAGGGAACGACTTATTTTTCTTCTTTTTGGCCCGCTCTTCAACCGTGGCATCCTCCAGCTCCTTGGCCAGCTTCCTCTTCAATCGGCGTTGGATAAGCCTGTCCACCAACTGTTCCTCGTACCCGTTTGATTTAGCAATATGCTTAATGCAGACCACTTCCTTGGCATAATTATCTTGCGCTAGTGGGGTACTAATCAGCCTTTCCACTAAATAAAGCAATCCCGCCATCTTGTATCTTGGGTGGTGAAATGAATCCGCAGGTATTAATAAGTCGGTGGATGAGGCCTTCCTATAGATACCGAATTTATGACCCCCTCCATCTCTCTCTATCTCCAGATCTAGGTAGCATAGCTTCTTAGCTTTTTCGTTCTCCAAGGTGAATTTAATAGTCTCATGGCAGCTATTAAGGTAGGAAAGCAACCCATTCAAATTGTCCCTAGTGCCGCTAAAACTGACAAAAGTGTCATCAACATACCGGGCCCAAAAATCGATGCACTTATAGAATGGGTTGCGTGCCGATAAAATGAATTTCTCCTCAAAGAAATTCATAAACATGTCGGCGGCAAGTGGGCTAATAGCAGAGCCCATGATCTTAGGCTTATTTGTGCCCTGTCAAATAAGTTAGTTAGAGCACCATTATTTCTTAACAAAGGTTACATATAATAACTAACTTTATTTGAAATTAAATATTAATTCACTTCTTGTTTATTACTTGTGATTTATTAACGTCCACTTTTTGCTACTCCTATTGCCCAAGTGAGAATCGAACTCTGTTGAATCCCATCCCGTAGGTTTCGTTATCCTGTTCACACTCTTAAGTTTCACCTATTAAAAAAAACACTGTTCACTTCTGTCTTGTATAAGGTATACATTAAAAAAAAAAAAAAAAAAAAAAAAAAAAAATTGTTTCAGACTTATGCTGCTAACAAACAAGTTCCTGATTCAGCAAGCACGGCCACAGCAATATTTACAGGTAGCAAAGTAAATTACGCCACCTTAGGTGTTGATGAGACAGTGCATTTTGGAGACTGCGAGGCAAGCCTTGATGAAAAAACCCACCTCCAAACACTTGCTACAGCAGCACAAGAAGCAGGAAAGGCAACGGGTAATTAAAAAATTTAGAATTTTTTTAGAGGAACACATCCAAATATTGATTTTTATTGAAATTTCTTGCCTAAATATGACTGGGAATAGGTTTTGAACATCCCACAAAAGATAAAAATAATCCAGTTAATAAGATACATGACAATATTTGTTCAGGAGGAAAGAACTATATCATAGCTTTGAATAAAGATCATGGTCTTATATTGGTAAACATTGTATACAGAACATAAAATAATTTTGCTTTTAAGTGTTGATTATTATTATTTATATGGGATCTGTAAGATTGTGTACCTTAGAACTGATTCATTATTAATTAATTAAGAATATTATTAAAGAAAGATGAAGAAAAGAAAAAGAGAAATTGGCCAAAGAAATAACTCACGAAATCAATGATGCTACCAAATTTGGAAATACTAGTTTATCATGAATTCAATTTTTTGCAAATCAAACCAAAATGTAACTCCCAATAAGTAAAAAATGGCATACGTTTGTATAGATGATAATAATGACGCCATTATCATCAAGGGATGGAAATGATAATGATGGCATAGGATTACGCTGAAAGGCACACATTTGCATAAGTATATAATTAATCAGACACCTCAGATGTAGTACTAAAGATAATATTCTATATAAATAAGAGTTACTGCTATGGAGGAATAAACTACCTTCTGCTTTTTTGCTAGTATAAAACTATAAAAAAATTAATAAATAAAAACTGTTTATGTGATACTAGCAGGCCTCCAGAAGTTCATGAATGAATATTAATGTATTTTGTAAAAGAATTTTTAATTTTTATTCAAAAAAGGAGCAATTTTAAGAGTTATGTAGGAGAAAAGGAAAATAAAGATGAAAATTAAGGCAGACAGATGAATAGTATATTATTTCATTGCAGATGATTTGGTTTCCAGTTCACTAAATAGAAATAAATAGGATGCCGGAAGCCCTATAGAAAATAAAATCTACACATCTATCTATAGATTACTTTACATATATATATATATATATATATATATATATATATATATATATATATATATATATATATATATAAAGTAATATAGATAGATGTGTAGATTTTAGTTTATATATATATACATACATAAAAACACTTATACAGTATTTTGTTTATTATATTGAGTTTTTATAATATGCAATTATGTCTCATTGGAGTGGGTTATCTGCATACCCTTTTCAAGCCAAAATGGGAGGAGGGATTTTATTAAATAGTAGAATTTACCGAATAATCTAATTTTCTAGAAAAGGCCAGGTTCTTCAAGTGCTTTAGCATCCAAGTGTAAAAATACTAAAAACCTATATTTAAACATTGGCACAAACTTTCTGTTTTCATTTCGGTGGGGAGTGGGGGGGGGGCGATGGACCAGAAAAAAGTAAGTGTAATTCATATTTTTTAGAAATCAAGTGAGGTCTTCAAACAAACATTATTTTATTTTCAATAAAATATTTAAATGGATCAATATAATTATCATATACATTATTTGTTGTTGTTTTTTTGTTTCCTTTTTTGATTTCACTCCGTCCCAAGTCTATGTCTATGTTTATAAATGAAAGTTACATTTACTTTAAAGCAATGTTTAATTATTTGCATTCAGGAATAGTAACAACTGCTAGAATTACTCATGCTACGCCTGCAGCCATGTATGCTCATTCTGCATCACGTCATTGGGAATGTGACAGTTCCATTCCACCAAGTGCTGCAAACTGCAAAGACATTGGCAGACAACTTGTTGAAGACTTACCAGGCAAAGATTTCAATGTATGTAGCAAAGAGTCAATAGATTTTAATGTCTATTTTCCTAATTATTTTTTTTCCATATATTTTTATTAGATGAAGAGCTGAGCTGCACTTTTCTTTATTCTGTAAAGTCTCTTCTATAATAAAGGTCCTTAAACTTAGTAATGCAACCTTTCAACTCATAGAGCCACATCAAGACTTTAAAATAAAATGGAATCTATTACTAACAGCTAAATAACATAGTGATTTCCAAATGGAGTGTTGTATAAAATTACTTATTAAACCTATCGACTAATCTTCAAATAAAAAAAATTAAATATATTTTTCAATGTTGGGACAAAGTAAAATTCAAAAATAAAAATACTTGTAACATACCCAAACATCTAGTTTTGTATTTATTATTATTATTAATATCCAACTTCATCTTTTTACTGTTAATTGGTATGGACAATCTACACATTACCACCCTCTTATAGCCAGGGTGGACTACAGACTTCTGTTCACGAGGAAACCAAACCCACACCTCTAGAGTTTTAGCCTAGAGCTTAGTTCAACTTTTGAATTTTTTCAATTTCTTATTGTTTGGCAATATGAAACTCTATATTGTAACAATATTGTAAAATAGGTATTTTTCAGCATTTATATTTGAAGGTTAATCAATAGATTCATTAGTTTGTTTCACGGATTTATTATCATCTGGAAATCAATTTCTTCATCAGTTACACCTAATAGTTTCTATCTACCATTTCAAACCTTGGAGTGGCTCTGAGTACCTTTGAATTACTTAGTTTAAGGGATATACTCCTGAAAGGCTATACAGTATAGGAAAAATTTAGAATGCATTGAATCGTAAAATGACATAATATATAGATCTTTTTATGATAAACCTAAAAGTCCCTATACAATTTTTTTAACTCAAATAGGCATGAAGAAAGGTGTATTTTTTTATTTCTGCTCCCCTCTAAATCTCTGTCCCCCTTCGATTTAGATCAAAAACAAAATTGCACAAATAGATGTTACAACAACCTTAAATATGAAATTCCAAAATTCTAAGGTAAGCTGTTTTTGAGTTATGTACCCACTGCAGGAGTCATGCCAAAACTAATCAAAATGGGTTCTGGAAGGGTCAAAACAGATAACTACGTTGATATCTGAAAACCAATATTTTTCAGGATTTCAATACTTCCTTTACCTCGTACAAGGAAGTAAAAAAGACCTTCACTCAAAACTGCCTAAACTAAGCAGATATTCACAAACATCATCTCAGAGTAATTCTCTATCTCTTTCCATTTTAAATCCGCATTATAAATATATGCTTTAATAATACATTCAGGTGGTACTTGGAGGTGGTATTCATATGATGACTCCAAGTTGCAATGAGAACTGCGAAGATGATGAATTGGACAGCTACTGCGTCCGGACTGACAACCGCAACTTAATTTCTGATTGGGCCAAAGACAAAGAATCTCGGAACTTAAGATATGGAGTTGTTAATAACACACAGTCATTGCTGTCAGTAGATCCTTCAAAGACTGACTGCCTTCTAGGTAAGGTCACAGATTTTGAATAAAATAGTCATTATCTTTTTAACCAAATGGGTTTAGTAGTTTTCACTTTAACAATGATCCCGATGTAAAGTAACTAATTGATTCACCGAGATTAATTAATGACAAGGCATTTGAAGTTTTAATTTATTTAGCTATATTTTAATTGCATTTTAATTAACTCCTAAAGAACTATCCTCAATGGGCTCCACCTCTATGATTAAAATCAAATTTAAATTATTAATTTTCATTAGCCTCAGCAGAAAAATAATGGAAGCTAAAAATAGTTACAGTAATTATTAAGTTAGTTATACTGGAATTACATTACATATTTCTGTTCTAATAATATTGTATTGTTCAATTTTTTTGTTTTTTCGATTAAAACTAATGCCTCAAGAAATACTTACATAGAGTACAAAACAATGGTAAAATAAAGAAAACTATTAAGTCAACTGTACATCAAAAATATATAGACAACTTATCAATCTCAATGCACCAACAAACCGTTTTCGAAAAATATCTGCAATCAGCATGACATATAAAAAAAATTCATTTTTATTTTCTGCTGGTGGCGAAGGTGATGAATCAGGTTATTCAGAACACAGTTTTCTGGCTCCTCATAATTTATTAAATAACTATAATAATATTATTAATAAATTGTGAGGAGCCACAAAACTGTTCTGAATAACTTGAAAATAATTGTTTACACACATTAAATTCAAGAAAAATTTATTTTTGAAGCTATTAATTAATTTTTCAGAGTATAGTGGTTTGCTTCATCTAGGGTTGCTCATTGAAACAAAATTTCATTTTTCCTCATGAACATGTCAGACAATTGAGCCATATATAAATGAAGGCTTATGGGTTTTGTACTTAAATAAGCAAATGAATAATAACAGAATAAAAAGCACTTATCTGTGCGTAAGAATAAATAATAGCCTTTTTAAGAACAAATTGATTTAGTGGCAAAATCACTAAATGAAATTATAAGTCCTGCAATGTTTGACGTAGTATCCTGTAGATAAACCATCCCAATTAACCATCACAGTATAAATTGAACATTAAAAAATAACTTCTTTTTTTTTAAGTACTATTAAATGCTTAGATCTTAGGTTAGGCCTGTATGTGAAGGCATTGTTATTGATTCTCTAGACTACTTGTAGTGGGTTACCTACAGATACAATCCTGCATAAACCTGGAGTTGTAGCCACAATCCAATTTTCTTTGAAGGTGAAATGGTGGAAGAACCTTCTGAATAGATGGAAGATAGAAATTTATATAGTGATGTACTTCCTAAACAAAATCTTTATTCCCAAACTGCCACAAAAATAGTGGTCCTTGCAGGTGACCATGGGTGCCCCCATTAGCTATGGCTGGATAAAATATATGTAAATAATTAACATTTTTTAAATTTTTTCTTGGGTATTTTGAGCCAAGTTTAGATTGCTGAGAGGCCAAAGAGAATTTATTTACTAAAGTTATTTATTAACGTTGATGTTAGCTACCATAGCTAATTTGGGACAGATGACATACAAGTTATTCTAGGTTGAGTGAGACTAATAATTTTATTAAGTGAGTTTGTCATTCAATAAATTTCTAATGCCCATTCAATACCACGAAATCAAAACCACGAATATTGGTTTATCAAGTGTATTAACACCAACTCACATGCCCAACCTAAGCCTTTGAAAATATTCCCAATTCCATCATGGCTAGAAAAGGATAATTAACTGTAGATATACCATCCTCATTAGCCATAGTCATTTAATTGGATATTAATTTTAGTCTTAAAATATAATACTCTTGTACCTAAAAGAATCAATTTTCCATTAATATTTTAGGATTATTTACTAACAATCATATGCAGTTGGAATTTGAGAGAGATATATCAGATACTGGGGTACCTTCACTATCAGATATGACAACTACAGCCATTAAAGTACTTATGAACAATAAAAAAGGATTTCTACTTATGGTTTGTATAAACATAAATACAAATTAATATTATTATTACATATTTATACCTACCTCATTTCACAACAGTGGTGATTGAGCGATGTGTCCATTAAAAATACTGTTACGTTTTTATTTCCAAAATCAGTAATAAACGTTGTTAATAAGAGTTCTTTTGGATTGCAAAATTAAATACTCGCAAGTTTCACAGTTTTTATCACTGCTCAATTTATTTCACAATGCACAATACACTTGGTAATTATTCTTAATTACTACTCACAGAATACACTGATAGCGTCACTGTTCTTTAAATTACACAGTCCAATAATTCACTCATGGTCACTGAAGTAAACCAAAAGACAGCACTGCACTGTCCTTTACTTCGCGGCACTGTACTGTCTTAAACTCGGCACTAAACTGTTACTTACAGTCACGGCACAACACTGTTCTTCTTATAAAAACACTTTACCGCACTGCACTAAGTCGCACTGTAGCACCAAACGCACATATGAGCACTTGAGAAGAAACTGCCTCGCTCGTGGCTGGTCGGTTCTTTATATAGGTCGTCGGCATACATCAAAGGGGAATTGGCTGGACCTTCGACGTCTGGACTGGAAGGGTCTAGTAGGAGCTCGACCCACTGTTGGCTTCTTTGATCTATATCGCACTTCCCAAATACACGACTCTCTCTGCTACTCCTTTAATTTTCGCAACACTACGTTTTAGAGACTATAAAGTGATATACAAGTGTTATTGTCTTAATGCTCATTTAAATTTTCTCATTAATGTTCTAATTTCTGCATATCGATGTTCAGTATTAAATTTTATTGTATAATTGTTGATCTTTTAAAAATATAATTATGAGGTCAATTGTTTGGTTACAATCATGTATTAATTCCGTCATTGTGTATGGCAAGTGTATTTTAGTCCTTAGGACATATGGTTGAAGTCATGGCAGTATTAAAAATCCACCAAAAATTTAAATTTTGATCTTGCAAATGTCAATTTTGGAGCTATTTTCTCATTAATAAAGCATGATGAAATGATATTTTAATGAAACTATTGCACAAGTATAAAATGATAATATACTGATATCCTGTGATTTTTAGGTTGAGTGTGGTTTAATAGATATAGCACATCACCGTGGAAAGGCTCGAAAATCTTTACATGAGGTACTCTCATTGCATGACGCAGTAAAAGCCACAATTCATCTCTTAAAATCAGCTGGAGTACTTGATGAGACTCTCATTATAGTAACAAGTGATCATGCACACACACTTTCTATCAGTGGTTATCCAGAAAGGGGGTCCAATATCTTTGGTAAGTTTACTCATAAAATGAAATTTTCCAATTAACTTATATTTTAGAAAGTTTATGTTAAGGGAAATCAGCAATAGCAGTTGTGCCTGTGGCAAGATTTTGTATACTTTTCCTTAAAATGTCTATTGATCTTACAGAGTACATGATGAAAATGAGTTCTATTCAGTGCACGCACACACACATATGTGTTTGTGTGTGTGTGTGCATACGTATACACATACATATATATTATTGACACTCCAGATGGTAATTTTTTTATTTGATGATTATCAAACTCAATATCACAACATTTAATGTAAAGCTAAATATCAAGTTCTTCAATGGCAAAAATCAGAGTAGCAGGGATGAGGTTTTAGAGGTAAAATGTAAATTCTTATATATATATATATATATATATATATATATATATATATATATATATATATATATATATGCATATATCTGTTATGTTTTAGATTAAAAAATAGTGTATAGTTAATCAAAAGATTTATGTGCATGAATAGTGTTTATTTTTATTAAATAGTAATATATGCTAGGGTTCAGAATATAAATGATGAAACCCCTTATAGCATTTACTTGGAACATTTTGTGATTGAATTAATTTTATTGACCAGCACTGTAGCGGTCATTCATAATTTGTTATTTATGTTACAGATATAGCAGGAAAGGGATCAGATGGAATACCCTACACTCCTCTGGGATATGCTAATTCTGTGCCAGAAAATTATCACTTTAAAGTGATTAACAATGAAGTAGTAAGAGATGATCCAAGTAAAGTAAATGTACGCTCATTCGAATATGGACCACAAGCAGGTGTGAGCGTACCTAGTAACTCTCATGGAGGAAATGATGTCTATGTTTACGCAAGAGGTAAGGCATTTAAAAGTGACATCACTAAAAAAATAATTACTTCATTTTGAACATTCAATAAATTAAAAGTGAAGTAGTATCAGTGGAAACAAGTTACGGAATATTTCCAATGCTGTTAGTCCAAATCTACATTTATGTCTCAAGAATATCTGAGTGAGAACAACCAATAACAACTTGTAACTGGCACCCCATCAATTTACTTAAATTTACTATTAAACTAATCACTTACCCATAATTCTGGTGATTGGAACCCTTCAAACCTCATATGAGCATGTAAATTCATCTAATATCATGAAAGTAGAATTTCAGTCTCTCCAATAAAAAGTATAGCAAGAATGGCTATGAAGTCAGAAATAAAAATGTTTATGAGACATATTATGATTTTCAACACAACACATTGGGGTAAAGTGGTCGCAATTATTGTTTTATTGTTACCATACTCAATATATAAGTGAACCATGCCAAACTAAAGATCAAGTTCGTTAATGGCTATAATTGGACCAGGGGAAGAGGGGGGACCTCATATATTATTTAATAAACATAATGAAGAACCCATGAAGTTTATCAAAAGTATAGATATGGATGTAGCAAAAATACATTAGAATTTAAAGTTGATTAATGAGCAATAAGAATTACAGTTCAATATATTTTGCATCAATATTGACTCGCAAATTAAAGAAGAGAAAACCATTAAACATCAGCGAGTTTAAATTTATTTAATTTGTTTCTCAATTTCATTTATTAATTCTATTTTATTTTATTATCTTGCTTTTTCCACGATTTTAATTTATTTTTTATTATATTATAATAATCCATTAAATTGTAAATACTGTAAAAATTTATTAAAATATAATCATATAATCATACATGTAATATGCCATGTGGCAATGGAACATGAACTGAAATAAATGGCTTCTCATAGGATTACTATGAGGGAGGGGGGGGCATGTAAAATCAAATTTAAAAACAAAAGTTTTGAGTTGAAATGACTAATGGTTTGGCAAAAACTGGGGCATGGGTTTGATGGATAATAAAAAACATTTCATTAAATAATGGACTTTTTTTTTAGGTCCTTATGCACATCTATTTCACCACATGCATGAGCAGAATTATATCAATGCTGTAATCAGATATGCTGCAAAAATTGGAGAATATAGTAATAGCATATAACTGAATCTCATTCACGAAGTAAAAATGGTCTGTTCACATCAGCTGGTGCTTACGCTCCTGAATATAGCCATCTTTATTTCTTGTAGATTTTAATATAATTTAGTTATCCTATGTTTCATGTTAACAAAAGCCAACATTTTATTATATTGACATATGTGAAGCTCACTAACAAACTCTCAGAGTATAAATGCTCTGTTGGATACTACACTCAAGGACAAACAAAGGGGCAACATAACCCCCTATAAACTGAAATATGGCAAATATTTATATTGTCATTAAATGGAAACAAAAAAAAAATTAAAAATATGTAAAAAAATTAAAGAATGTGTAATTCAATAAAAAATAATTCTTCTAAGATTTAAATTTTAACTTGGAAGAAAAATAAGTAACTTTTTGTATGCAATTTTTAATATATTTATATAAAGAATCATTCATATTCATTCAGAATACCTATTACCATGGTTCTTTGAATTTCCTGATTAATTCAAAATTACAAGATTTATAATCGTAAGATTTATTTAACAGTATTTAATTGATGATAGGAGGGTCAAGTTAGCCATGAGAGTTAAAGCATTGTCCTTAATCTCACTTGGTAAACCTAAAGAGGAATTTAGGGACAAACTCATTAAATAAAATCCTTAATCCCACTCTGGCTAGAAAATGGTGGTAGCCTATAGATTTTCGCAAATTGACGCAATTTTCGAAAAATTCTTCAAATGTCCATCGATCCAATCCAGGAGATGACAAAAATGAGGTCCGTTCAAAATTATATATATATATATATATATATATATATATATATATATATATATATATATATATATATATTTCTCTGTTAACGCATCATTACCAAACTCGATATTTAATCGTTTTATGTAAAAAGAAAGATCAAGTTCGTAAATGGCTGAAATCTGACAAGTGGGAGGGGGGGGGGGGTTTAGAGGGGATTTTTGAAAATTCGAAATATCTCCGTTAATATGCGTCGGATCAAAAAATTGTATAGAATCAATCTTATTGCAAATTAAACTTACTATAAATATTGTTCTATACATTTATTCTCTATCTTGAATATTAACAGAGATATTGTGAATTGGTTTAGAGATTCGTTACTACTACTGTTATTAGTAGGCAGATTTCTCAATTGTAAAACTTCACGTGAGAAATCTGCTTATGCAGCCCCTGCATGATGGACTTTATTTAATAGAATACAAACTAAGGAACTTTCATAATACTAGTCCGAATGACATGGATAAAATAACAAAAAAAAAGATATTAAATTTCATTAGGTTTTATTATCAGAGATATTTTATACTTTTTCTGTATAATAAAGAAAAAAAAAAGATATATACACGATAAGAGTTCTATGCACAATCATTGTTCATTTGCTTAAGTTAGTTATTTGCCAATTATAGATATGTACACTGGTTATAATTCATTTATAAATAAATCCACCAAACGTATAAAAATATAGTTACACAAACATAACAATACATACATAAAAATGATTTAACTACCACAAAATGATGAGGTATCGATGAATACAAAATAGGGCACGATATATACATAGTCAGTCAATTTTCATCATTTCTACTTTACACGTTAAGCACTGAGTGGATTTTTTTCATTTTTGGTTATAACAAAAGAGTATAATCACCACATTATTATTATTGAGAATTGATATGACAAATATATACACACAAAAATATTTTTAAAAGTTATTCAAATAGTTTTAACACATTGAGATGCTACAAAAAAAAAAGTGCACATTTAATTAAAATTAATACGAGTAATTACAAATTCATATTGGAAAAAACAAATAATGAAAGCCCTAAAAAAAAAAAAAAATTATTGTATATATGAATATATATCAGAACCTTTTTATACTTCTCTAGGTATTAACACAAGTACCTCCAATTAATATTTTAAAAAAGAAAACAATTTTTTGAATATTATTAAAAATATTTTCCATAAAACAAGATCAATATAAGCACAAAGAAATTAGTACAACCATACTGTTTTATTAGCAGATTTAAAAAAAATAAACATGACATACTGAATATATGTAATACATAATTACAATATATATATGAAATAAAAAGAAAAAAGGAATCTTCAAAAAGTAAACCAGAAATAATCAGATTTCCATTATTTAAAATTTTATATATAAATATTATATATATATATATATATATATATATATATATATATATATATATATATATGTATATATATAGCCTTGCCAAAAAATATAATCATCATTTTTTCAAAGAAATATGTATAATGAAGAATAATCAAAATAGTAAAACACAAAATTAAAATTGAAGCTATTATTATGCAATGGTTTTTAAAATCTATACCCTGAAATTAAAATCTTTAATAACTTTTAAAGTAGTTGAATTTTTTGAAAAAAGTATTTGCACATCGATGTAAATGGTTAAAACAAAAAAGTTCCTAAAAAACTCAGTAGACTATTTACAACTTGAAATATTTATCAATCGAAAAGTAGAAGCAAAATAGTCGGAATGCTTGCTTGTTAAGAAGGGTCTAAGAAAACATTATATGTCTTGATTTTTATACATTATCAAGCGGTGAATTGGTGATCTGATGTGAACACCCCTTATAGTATATATTTATATAAATAAAATAAGGTCTGTTTTTCTATTTAAATTCAGTGGGGGTAAATTTTATCCATGTTTCAAAGAATTCTAAGATAATCGGCACCAAAATTGAAAATCTGATCCATCTGTCTGTAAGCTCATTCGTTACACAACTCAATCACTCAATGGCACAGAAGAAATATTTGTGAGCCCATTGTCCCAAAGCACAAGATAGGTGTGAGAATTTGGACTTTCATTTAGGGGGGAGGTTTAATTCAATATCAAAAGACATATTCGCCAATACCTTCATTAATATTGGTTTTATTAAGAAAATGTAAAGAACAAATTGTTTTTAGAACAACGTATACACTCCTAAAACATTATTTAAATTGAGGTATTTCGATGGTTTGACTTCTTACTTCCAGGTGCCAAATAAACTATTTATGTTTCATGAAAATGTTTCAATGGAATTGCGAAATTTTTTTTTTTTGTAAATGTATTAAGGAAGTGAGTATTGTTAACATGCACTATTTTTTACTTTTGTACCACGCTTAGGAGTGGAGGTTTACTTCGATGTCAAAACTTATAAACATCAATATCTTGGAGAATATTGATATTATCATACCAAACATCAATATTCACAAAGATAGTGATGTTATTGGAAATATGTAAATCGGAACGGACACCCAAAATTGTTAGTGTATTATATTTGCCTTAAAATGCAGAAATTTTCCTAACATGTCTCGGTGTGCAAATACATTTTGTCAAAATAATGTCAATACTCAATTTATATAGTTAAGAGCAAGAAATATAAGAAGAAAGACTAATTCATTATAATGTAAATATGTGAAGTCGTGGCATGATCATCAGATGTGAGGGAGAATGGAAGTTTGATACCATAAGCAAATATATGAATATTTTGTTTGGCTTGAGGGCAATCTAAAACAAATGAAGTAAATTGAATGAAATTATAAAACCACTCGGCACTTTTCTACATTGTAAATTTAGCAGGATTGATTTTTGCAGCATTTTGTACTAATTTTTGTACTGCATTTATAATAAGATACATATAAACATTACATTAATGCATAACTTCTAGTACTTTACTAAACAAATGGTTAAGGCAATTGTAACAAGTCCAATTATATTATCATATTCATATCAAATATTTTTTATAAAACTGTATAAGACTTGCTTTGAAACTTGAACCTTAGGGTTTCTTTTGTTTTAACAGGAAGAAAAACTTAAACTTTAAAATTTGTAGCTACTGAAGAACCAACAATTTCATTGGAAAGCTTATTAAAATTTTAAAAAAAGTTAAATTATCAGTGGTAAGGAAAATCATAATGACATGAAAACCAAAAAGTATATTTATATGTAAATTTCTAACAACATAAACCTAAAGGAGTAGTAAAAAGTTGCAATGTTTTCTTCAATTAAAATGTTTTGCTATTAAACTATTAGTTAATTTACTATATTAGTTCTATTAAGAAAGAAAAATAGTCCCAATAATCTGAGGCACATTTAAGTTTATGATTACGTAACTTGTTTAATTTGATTGAAAAGAATATAAATTAACTCATTCATTATGCTATATTTATACATAGCAACCTACAAGTATACTGCATGTGTATGGGCTGTTATTATTTGAAAATTGCAGTTTCAAAAGGGCAATTCAGTTAAATAAGATTTTTAAAAATGTTGAGAACCTCAGGATAGTAAAGAGTGCTTGTCTTGCAATTTTTTCTAAATATGGTAATGGTTTGGATCAAATATTGATAAGAAATGTTATTAGACTCATCATTATTGGCCCATCTCAAGGTAGAAAGAATAATCAATCACCAAAAGCCAATCATTATTAAACTCAATAAGAATTTTGCAAGTGATTGTAGTGATATGCAAACCATACAGCACTCAGTTATCCATTAAAAAAGAATACGGTGCTGTATACCAGTATTTTATTAACTAAAGTCTACTCTATAGAGATAGATGATAGTTTTATTATTATTAAAATTTAGTTAATACATGTTTATTATATTTACTTAACGTTGAATGTAATTTAATTTATTCAGATCATTGAGACTGCCCTCTAGAATAATTTCACAGCAATAGAAAGCTAATTTCAAATTCGAATGACAAGCCATAGGCTCTGTGTAATTCTGAATGTATAAAATTCCGGCTCCAATTGTTTAAGTATATTATAATTTTTTTATTCGTCTTTTTTTTTTTTTTAATTTCATACACATACATATAAAAGTCTTATTTTTACAATAGCGCATTATTCAAAACCCCTTAAAAAAATACATATTAAAATTCAATCTGAATATCTCACCTTTACTTTCTATGTGATAGTATATACAGCAAAGCAAATAAATTGTAGACTAAGCAGTTTTATGTTTCCTACTTTTAAGCTTGAAATATATTTATTTTTGTTCATAAAGATAAAATAATAAAAAGTAAATAACATATTTTTTTTTAAACTTGGTACAACAATTACATAAAGTAAATTGGGATAATTTTATTAACAGCAGTAATAAAGATAATTTTTATGAAGTATTTAAACATAACTGGCCAACATACCAAGACAAACCAAATTAGTTTTCTTTTAAAAGAAATACAGCCATGAAATGACACTAACCACATTTAGGTTATAGGATTAAGGGAGAAAAATGACATATTTTAAAAAAAGGAAAACGACTGTTAAACTTAAACATTGAATGCAACTTTGAATAATGACATAAATACAAATTACTCTTTATATTATAAATAAATGAATAGTATGAATTTCCTTTATCAAATATAATGGTTTTAACTCAGATCTAAAGGGGGGGGGGGCGGATAGAACTATCTTTCATAAAAGTAAAATTCTTAGGAAAGAAGGCTAATTTTATTATATGCATCAGCATTAGCATTTAAATAGATTGGGCTAACTAATTTAACTATATAGGTCACACAAACATATTAATAATTTGTAATCAGTTATTAAGAATTTAACATAAATCCAACAAATATTTGATATTTATAATTAATTAATGAGCAAATACCTACTAATTTTTAAGTTAAAAAAAATATAAAAGAACAAACATGGATGCAAAAAATGAATAGGAAGACATTTTTGTAAAATTTACTAAGGAAATAATCAGGGCCAGATACAAAACTATGTTCCAAGCTTTTGCCTTAATCTTATGTCAAACCATCATTTACAAAGAAACAACCTCTTTGTATATTGAAATTGCGAAATTAATGGTCACAAAAAGAAAAAGTGATTTCTAATGGGCCATTAAACAAGGGATATATTTAATGGATACTGAATAAAAGACAATATCTTTAGTGTCAGATCCCCCGGGCACTTAAGAAATCACTATGACTTTCTAGTCAATCTACATTAACAAATATAAACTCTGTCAATTAAATTTTGCATTAAAAAAAAAACTAACGTCCAGTCCTAACTCTAGTTATATGTCATTGAATACATGTCAAGAACGAAAGCTGCCTGGTGAGCACAGCTCAACTTATTACACCAGAATCCCTTCACTGTGTGTGATGAGACGCAATTTTGGCTATATATTATTTGAGTTAGAATATATGTAGCCTTGTTCTTGAAGAACATTCAGTCTCCTTTCAACAGCTTCTTTATCTACACAAAAAAAAATAAAATATAAGTGATATTCTTTAATATTCTTCGTTATAAGAATTTTACTTATTAAAATTAATTGTTGTAAATATAATCAAAACTATTAATAGCTTTTGTTACTTTTTTACATATATTTACAATTTCTTCTGCTTCACATAAATATTAATTTAGTTCTTTTGAGGCGATAAAAAATACCTTTGATATGTTGATTTACAAATTTTAAGAAATTTTGCTAGTGTTCCTATTTATTCGTAGATTAACAATAAAAATCGATCAGTAATTGACTGAAAACTCAATCTTTAGAGTAACCAACAAACTAATAGGCCAATACTGAGCTACTGTATTCATCTTAATTTGTTCGGGGGATTAAAATATAGAATTAAAATAATAATAGCAATAATCAGAAACGTTTTATGATGTTGAAATGACTATGTCAGCCCTGTTTATCATGTTCAAATTTTTGTCTGGGGCTCGGGTTGGCCGTGCGAGTTAGGGCGATGGTCCTAATCTCGCATGGCAGACCTAGAGTGGCGGGTTCGAATCCCGCCCTGGGCAGTGGAAATTTATTTAATGACGAACTCATTAAATAAACTCCTTGTGCCCACCCTGACTAGAAAAGGATGATAACCTGTAGATAACCCGTCCCGATTAGCCTAGTAGCATAAAGTGGACATAAAATAAAATTAAAAAAAAAATTGTCTAATTTTAAATGAGTAGTTCACAAATGTTTATTGGAGTTCTGGTCACTCCATTTCATGTGAGAGCATGATCAGAGAATATTCAATTTTTTTGTACTTTTGAAACATGGGTTTAACTGGATTAATATATCAATTCTGTCGTCAGCAAATTTCATAGATATACTGGCATAGAAATGTCAGTTATACAAAATGACTGTCATGAAATTTCATAAAAAATAACATTGCTATACTTGTAAAGAATTGTTACCGTATGCATTAAATCAGCCTTCTAGGAGCTTCTTATTCTTCCTTTTAAGGAATATCAATTTTAAAACAAGATGCAATTTGAGTTCAGACTTCCAAATTAACATTTCAATAAAAAACAGAAGGGGGGGGGTGTCCTGTCATCTCTAATGCAATAATATTGTGGAAGATAAGTCCCATTTTAGTATAATCCAAATAACTCAATTGGTTATTCAAATGTAGCTGACATTGTTTGATAATGAATTGCTTAGGAATTACAATGTCACAAATGATAAAATCTTAATAATATTAAATAAATATCCATTTGAAAAATTGATAATTACTTTTTATCAAGTTCTATAAGAACAGATGCTCCCCAATAAACATATTCATAGGACTATTCCTAAAACAAATTCTATTCTTAATTTTTTTGGGGCTCAGGTTAGCCATGTGAGTTGCCTTTAATCTCACATGGCAAACCTAGAGTGGCGAGTTCGATTCCCACCTTGGCAATAGGAATTTACTTAGTAACTAACTCATTAAATAAAATCCTTAGTCCCACCCTGGCTAGAAAAGGGGGGTAACCTGTAAATAACCCGCCTGAATTAGCGATAGTAGCAAAAAAGTGGATATTAATAATTAATAATAATATTCTTAATTTGTATCCCTACACAATAATTTCTAACAATTTCATCTATATATTTGAAATAAGACTTACATTTATTTAGAAGCATTTTGTCCTGTGAGTTTGGAGTTTGTTGTGCCAAAGCATGAAGAAGGATTTGAGCAGTCTGGTAACGCTGGAAGCATTCTGCAGGGTTTCCAAACAGTTCATCTAATGCAGCTGACTGGCACTGTAATAACAACAGTACGTAATAACTTGAGTAAGTAAATAAGTTAAGATTTTAAAAAAGTCCGTCACGCAGGGGCTGCGTAAACTAAGCAGATTTCCCACGTGTAGTTTTACAATAGAGAAATTTCACGAGAGCCGAAGAGTTAAGAAAACGGCCGACCTACCTTTGGGGGGAAACACTCTCATCCATTAGCCGCCCCATTTCATAAAATTGCAAATATCTCGGTTAATATGCAAGATAGAGAATAAATGTATATAACAATATTTATAGTAAATTCAATTTGCAATAAGATTGATTCTATACAATTTTTCGATCCGACGTATAGTAACGGAAATATTTCAAATTTTAGAAAATCCTCTCCTCTAAACCCCCCCCCCTCCCATTGGTCCGATTTCAGCCATTAACGAACTTGATCTTTCTTTTTACATAAACCGACTGAATATCGAGTTTGGTAACGATCAAACAAAAATTACGACCACTAGAGCGGGAACAGACAAATATATATATATATATATATATATATATATATATATATATATATATATATATATATATATATATATATATACAGTTTTGAACGGACCTCATTTTCGTCATCTACTAGGGAGGATCGATGGACATTTGAAGAAAAATGTCGATAATTCCGTCATGAGTACAACCTCAATAGCTGATTTCCCTTAAGGGAAATCTGCTAAAAACTGGTAAGGAGCCCCTCCATAAAATGATCCTTCCAAAATTATAGAATTAATTAAGAGCAATTAATTTTTATGGCTCAAGTCTCAACAGGTTAGTATTAACCAGAAATAAAAGGTACAGCATATTGCACATCATAATGTATAGGTATGCACTCACATCCCTTCTTTACACCCTGGCCTGAATTGGGTAGTCACCTTCAAAAAACCTATCCTAAAATAAATTTATCACTGGATGCCAGAGATATTATTAAAAAAAAATATTTAATTAAAATAATACACTTAATTTTCAAACCTAATTTAACCCTTACCATATGAATTGCGTGATTGTAGAGGATTTTGTCAGCCGTTGCAGAAGCATTTTGTAATAATCCCGGGGAGTTGAGTTGTTTACATTCAGCAAGACACTGTCTGAATTTTGAATTCAAAACACCAACCACTAGAAGAGTATATTATTTAAAATTAATTATAATATTAACCCAATCTCTTTATAAACATCAATAACTTCATAAATTTCAAATTATAAAATATTTTTAAAAGTCTTGTGTTCAGAAATATAAAAATGAAAAATTGGAAATAATTTGAATGATTTACATTTCATTAAATGAAAATCAAAATTTGTTCAACAAGCATTGCTCAACACAAAACAAAAATCTAAACATTGAAAAAAAAATTATTATCTACCTGATTTTACTGAGGATGAGGGTTGAAGCCTTCGAGCTTTTAGTTGTTGAGTAGCAAGACTCAGTGCAGAACTTAAAAGTTGAAGGGCTTTGACTAGAAGAACAAGTTTTTCTACTCTAACTCTAGAAGTAGCCACATCCGTAATACACTCACTCAAAGCCAATACAAAGTTTAATTTGGCCAGAGTTTCATTGTGTTCCCTCTATAAAAGACAAATTAAAAAGTACTATTAGACAGTAGAGAACATATAGTAAGAGATTTGTATACACTCATACTGATACTAAGCCAAGGAAATTAAAAAGCAAGATATTGATAAAATTCTTCTGTTTACATAGATGATTTTCTTTTTTCTGATCTCACTCTACCTCTTTAACCACTACAAGCCGTTATAACCAATAGCTGATTTCTCTTAAAGGAAATCAGTTTTAAACATGTTTTAATAAGAGTGAAAGAGAAAAAAAAAAGGCATCAAATTATAATGTTCAACACTCAAGGTAAAGTGTTAAGATTCAGGAAATTTTAGGAAAACTAAACCATAAATAAAATGCTCACTGTACCAAATAGGAGTAAGAAATTGATGCCATCCATACCTCTAATAGTGTTTCTTGGGGAAGCTCAGGTAAAACAAATGTAACAGGAGACTCTATAGTATTGAAATCTGAAACAATGTTTTCATAATTAACTAATCACCTTTCTTAATTATTATTAATAGTACTCAATGAATCTTAAAAATACCTGGTAAATTGTTTTCTGATATTGGCTTGCTGAAGGGAACTAAAGGTAACTTGTAATTTGTGTTCAACGAAGCCAGTGCACCACTCAATAATGGAGAATTCATCACTAAAATACAAATTTAAATAGTCACTACTTGTTTATAATCTTATTTCCTGAGATATAATCTTAAAGACTAATTACACTTACTAGATTTCCTCAGTGGAGAGTTGGTGGGGGAAACAGTCCATGTATTAACTGGTGGAGGAGATTCGGCAAAGCCTTTCATGCCTGGAGGTGTTCCGAGTGCATACTGGACCTGTAATTTTATTCATAATAGTCATAAATAAAACTAAATATTTGCCACCTTTGATGGGTATTCAATTTCATAAGAGGAATTTCCTATCATATTTATCGTATTTCCTATGATACTTATTCCCTGAGATAATTAAATAATTTTAAAATAGGTGATCAAACTTGAACAAACTGTATTACATCATCATTGAGATAAACAGATGTAAGGTTAGGAGATAAAGCTCAACTAAGTATTCCAGTTAGTTAATTATTTTATCCCTTTTTACCCATTGAAAAATAATGGGAAATTTTTAAGTTAATGGATATTTATGCAAATTAAATGTCAAAAACACTACTTAAATTGAAAGACTTAAGGTGGATGTAAATTATTATTTAAAAACTTGAAAGAAAAGTGGTGATATGCTTAAATAATTTATGGTCAAAAAGTTTATTTACAGAATGAATATTCTAAAATAACAAATATTTTATGAGTGAAATTTCCCTTCAGTATATCTAGAAATGTTTTAAACTGAATTTAAAAAATAGATATTACTATTTAAATGACATTTATTTCCAAAAAGAAATTAAAGTTAAATAGTCTGGGAGGGATTTATGAATTTTAAAAAATTGAAAACTGATGTGATAATAACATTTTAAGAGATGGTACATGCCATTCTATTTTTCAGAAATTTGTTTCCAGCTCTCCAGTAAGAAATATGTCAATCATGAACCATACTGACCCTGTTAAACTTCTAAATTTTAAGCACAATTTGATTGACTCAAAATAATTGTTAAAAACTAAATAAGCTTTAAAAATAACCAACATTCTTTCTTAACAGAATCTGCTCAATAAGAGGAAAAGGGGTTTTTATTTTTATTTTATTTCTCACTTTATTTGTAAATATGGGCTCAGGCTAGCCATGTGATGATGATGGTCTTAATACACATGGTAATCCTTGATTCATGGGATCGATTCCTGTGTGTACAATAGACTTTTATTTAGCGTCAAACTGTTCAACATGTTGTATGCTGATGTTACAAAAAAAAAAAATATATATTATAAGAAGCCTTTTTCGGTTTATGAGTTGGTTTGTGTTAGGGGGAGGGGGAGGGGGCCAATAAAATATCATGATATCATTAAATATAAATTTGAATATACTCAATAAAAATGAATGTGATAGGCCACCTGAAATCTGTATAAAAAAATAAATTTTCTTATAGTTAATATAAATAGAAAATCTGTAAGCTGATAAATAGTGAATTTAATGTATGGAAAATGCTTAACTAAATGATGAATTGAACTAAATAATAAATAAACTAATGAACTAATAATTAAGTAATGAATATCCAATAATAATGACAACATACTGGTGGTGGAGACAAAGAGCTAATATCTGGTGGTGAAGCTCGATTAGCAACCCTCTGCATGTTTATAGGCTGAGATCGTGGAACTGAGGTCTGAAAATAATTAAGAGATTTCAAATAAATTTAACAAATGGGAGATCCTAGTGTAGCTTATAAAATAATAAGACAAATTAAAAAAGCTGTACAAGTGACCTTAGATTATAGATGAAGTCATTCAAAATAACTTTATAAATAAGAAAAAGTCTAAAAATATAAATAAATAAATTTTTTAGAACTAATTTTGTGATCAACTATACTGAACCAATAAGTGAATAGCTATTTAGACTCAAAATTTACATCTAATGTACAATAAAGTATAAATGATCATATAAAATTAATAATTACTTACATTATTATTTAATAACAATTATTTTATAAATAATCACCCACCCTAATATGAATAAGAATTAAAAGTCCTTCTGATAAGGATTAAAAATAAATATAAAGAGTGTGCAATAAGGTGTTTTATATACATGATATAAAGTGAATACATATTGCAAACTAAATTAAGTACCACAACCAAAACTGATTAATAGAGTAGCCATGCACAAAAATATTACTTTTAGTTGTATATATAAAGGCCTGAGCTCCATATAAAATATCTACACAACAAAGTGATGAATATTCTTACAAAAATATTACTCCTTAAGTACTATACAATATTTGTATGTATATAACCTTTGCTGATCAGGTGAGACATTTGTAAATAAATCAGGAGCTTATATTCACTGAAAAAGGCAATGTTCATTTCATTAATTAGTAAATGCCCTTTTCATAAGGGAAAAATTAGATTTTTTTTTTTTTTTCTTTTCGTATAAATTACTGTAAAATGGTGTATTTTATTTAATTCCCATATAAACATGTCAATAACTTCTCAGAAA
Source organism: Riptortus pedestris (assembly GCA_019009955.1). Classification (NCBI taxonomy): domain Eukaryota; kingdom Metazoa; phylum Arthropoda; class Insecta; order Hemiptera; family Alydidae; genus Riptortus; species Riptortus pedestris. Next base: position 58,668,079 of record CM032231.1, read on the forward strand.
AAGTTGTTACATTAAAAATTAACTAATCATGAATGGAATATCTCTTTAGGGATTATACTGTCAAAACATTTTATAAGAAATTTTAAAAATACAACATTCACTTCAGATACTTTATTTCTGAATCGCCTCTTTCTGATCCTCATAAAGATTATTTTTGCATACATTGTCACTATAATAATAATAAATTCATGTCAGGAAAGATAGGAATAATGTTGAGTGTTAATAAGATGTTATAAACAATAGTTCTTGATGATAATGATAGAAGGGGCCCAGGTTAGCCATGCAAGTTAAGACATTGATCTTAATCTCTCTTGGTAAACCTAGAGTCGTGAGTTTGATTCGCAATATGAATTTATTTAGTGATGAACTCATTTATTTAATCCTCAGTCCCACCTTGGCAATTCTAGAGTGGCGGGTTCGATTCCCAGGCAGTAGAAATTTATTTAGTGACGGACTCATTAAATAAACTCCTTGGGCCAAACCTGGCTAGAAAAGGGTGGTAACCTGTAGATAACCCGTCCCGATTAGCCTAGTAGCATAAAGTAGATGTAAATAATAATAAACAATAAACCTTGGCAAGAGAGGTAACCTGTACATAGCCCATCACAATTAGCCATAATAGCGTAAAGTGGACGTTAAAAAATAAAATCTTTTTCATGAGTATATGACCGTTACTAATATCATTCCAAATAGAGCCTCCTGAACTTCAAGAATAATCTATATAAATAAATTATAAAGCTTTGTCTATATAAATATAGGTTTGTCTGTTTTTCTATGTAAATTCAGTGGGGTTCAATTTGTGCACCAAAATAGGAAATCTTGTCTGTATGTCAGTCTTCCCATTTGTTCCTCAAGCACTCAAAAATGGCTGGAAGGATTTTTTATGAAATTTAAGATGTTTAGTCAATTATCCCGAGGTACAACATACACAATATAAGAATCCAAAATTTTAACTAGGAGGGGGAAATATATAAATTCATCAATATCTTTGTTAGAATTGGTGTTTTAGAAAAATGGAAAGAACAAATTGTGTTTAGAATAACAATTTTGGTCCTAAATCTTTAATTATATTTATGAATTTTGACTTCCACCTTATAGTGAAAGACTATTATTGGCAACAAAGACTTTATTTGTGTTTCATGAAAAATGCCTGAATAGACATGAGAAATTGTTTGGATATGTATTAAGGAAATAAGTATTGTTAATATGAGCAATTTGATACCTTACTCCTCTTACTTTGGTGTATTACATCTTATAAATGATTTTATTGTATTACATCAGAATGACTGAACAAAGTTTTATTGTTTTCTCCGGATTCTTAGATAATATAATAATTTTATTTTGAGAGAAAACTAGATTTATTTGATCCTAAGAACAATTATAAATTTGTCAATATTTGTCCAAGTCATTCCATGCCCCTGCTCAAAACAATATTGGGTATGAGAATAAGTTTTAATTGTTTTTCCATACACAGTATTGATGGCATCATATACATTTCATCTAACCTTTCGATACATGAATTTAAAAGGTGGTGTGTATGTATGCTGCTAAACACAGTTTCAGACTTTTGTTTGGAGTCAAACATCAGCTATTCATATCACATCGAAATGCAGCATTCGCGGGAAGTTCTCCTCTACAATCCTTCGAAGAAAAGTCCTGCGGAAATGGGCCATTTGCTTGGCAATGTTTATAGCAACCACGCTTCATCAGAGACAACTTGCAGATAATTTGTTTTTTCTTCGAAGGATTGTAGAGGAGAACTTCCCGCAAACGCTGTATTTCGATGTGATATGAATAGCTGCTGTTTGACTCCAAACAAAAGTCTGAAACTGTGCTTAGCAGCATACATACACAACACCTTTTAAATTCATGTATCGAAAGGTTAGATGAAATGTATGTGATGCCATCAATACTGTGTATGGAAAAACAATTAAAACTTATTCCCATACCCAATAAATATGACTAATTTGAAGGCAATGAATGGATTATTTATATTTTGACAGGAAACAATTATTATAACAATTATTTTCGGGTTAACAGCAATTCTAATCATAAATGCTTATATTGAAACAAATGAATGGCAGCATTTTTACTGTTCAAGTTACAGGACATTTGGTTACTGATGAATATGATGAGATGACTTTGTGTATCCAATCTTAATATTTCCACGGGTAAACATTTCTATTTCAACCCATCAATGATGGGAATCACAGCTCGAACATTATAATAATAAATCAATTACAATGAACTAGGCCTAATATAAAACAATTTTAATGAAACTATGAATCACATATTCATGCTTAAATGATTATATAGTTGTAAATTCTAATGTTTATATATAAAACTAGAATATACAAAATAGAAGCTACTTGCTTACTATAATAAAAAATAAATTATTTAAATGTTTTATTTCAGTTTAATTATTTACTACTTTCTTGCTGCTTTTTATTTTTTAAATTTGATCTTCAAAAAATATCACCAAAACATCTCAATGAAATAAAAAACTAAAATGTTCTTTATTTTCTATGAAAATCAATACTCTGTAAAAATAATAGAAGAAGAAATAAGAAAGGTGCACAAAGACAATAATTTATTAGAGGGGCAATCAAAAAGACAACGGAATCAACCTCAGTTTCTTGAATTTTACTGATGATTACTTTCAAAATGAACATAAAGAAACTAAAGATAAGAAGAAGAATTACACATTTGAGACATTTTAGCCAAAAAAGTTATGAAAAAGAACTTCAAAAGAAACTATTAGTTTTTATTTTGTTAGACCTTGGCAAATAATTGATAAATTTAAATTATCAGGGTCATTACACAAAGTAAAACTTGCATGAGCAGGAGTGGGGTTTTCTGAGAGTGAATACAAATATGCAAATACTTCATCTAAAGTTTCGAGGTACAGCAAGCATAGAACAACATTTATAGGAAATTAAATTTGTATCAAGAATGGTCATGCACACAATTTTTTGGTCCTTCCCATATTAATGGGGATATTTTGAACTTTCAAAATTCTTCCTCCGAAATCCTCCTCCTCCTCAGATTACAATAATAATACTCATCAGGCTATAATAATATAATATTATTTAGTATAGCCTCAAAAATATTCATATTTTGATGTCTGATAATACAGAGGATATACTTCTCTGTCAGATATTCTTCAGGAACCATTTCTTCAGGTGTCAACAAAGTATCAATCAAACTATATTTTGATTGCCTGTCAAAAGTATATTTTGCACTCAGTCTGTTCAATTATATTTGATTTTTACTGCCTTTTAAAACAAACACATCATCATGGATCATGGATCATTATTTGAATGAAAATCCGAAAACCTACAAACATCACACTGTCACTGTGACTTTGACCTTCAAGTAATTTTGAGATCCCCTCTCCAATGGCGTCTTTGCATTTTTAACTTAGCCTAAGTACTTTTGTTTCCCTTTTGTAATAATTTTCTTATAAACATTCACAAGTATAGATGAAAGTGAAATGACATTAATACTAAAGAATGAATGTGGAGTTCTTGAGCACAAATTTGAATTTAGGTCCTGGAAAATTCACTAAATTGTGAGGAGTAAATTTAGTTAAAAAGAAAAAACACTAATATTTCTGTAACACATGTGACATTTTTCATTAGATATTAAAGAAATACTTTTTAACTTAATTTACTCCTCATAATTACTTACTTTTTACTCATCATAACATATGGCATTAACTTATAGAAATAATCACGGATTCCCAACAACCAATTTCCAATGTAAAGTTCACTCAAATGTTAAAAATTAATCTTTACATAAATACCATTGGTGTAATATAATCAGCTTAAATTCTAAATCTAACTAATATCAATTAATTCTATATCCCAAACCCAAAATTAAATTAAAATTATTTTTGGTTGCACTAGAGGTGAATGAGAGAAGCAAGTAAGCCAGTGCCACTAGAATAGTGGAAATTAAAGAAGTACTTACACCACTACTATCCTTTTTTTCTATTACACTATCCTTTTTATCAATATTACTCTCTTTCTGGAATTAAAATAAAAATAAAGAATATTTCAAAAATAAAATAAACATCATCATTACTCATGTTGCATAAATTATTACAAGGGCTTAGGTTATCTGTGTGAGTTAAGGTGTTGGGTTTTTCATTTATATTAGAGAGGAAATGTACAAACTTTAAAGCCCAGAGAGAACATTTAAATAATTGAAACTCAATGTAAACAACTGGAATGTGATACTTTATGGTTGTAAAATGCTTCGGAGATATAAGTTAAAACATCATCTAAATATGACAGAGTAGGGAGGGCTTATGTTTTGCAATTATTATTTGATTAATTTGGTCTGTCTATTGTCCAAATAAGTCAAAATTATTTTGTTTGGTCTCGTGCTTCTGTTATAGAACTCTGATTAAAATATCAAAACTTCGTCTACATATGGGCAGTATTGAACATCATGAGGTATATAATGTTGGACTGTGTCTATCACAGCGATAAATAAAGCTGAACTGAAGACACTTAATATTGACGATCGATTGATAAACTTACTAAAAGAATTCCTTAGTCTGACCCTGGCTAGAAAAGAGTGGAAACAAGTAAATAACCCATTCAAATTAGCATATTTAATAACCATAGCTAAGTAAAATGAGAAAATTACTAACATTAAACATACAATCAATATAACAATCCCCAGATCATGTTCAGTCAGAGGACATGTCTAAATATCAACATATCAACAGTAATTAAACAAATAATTAAAATAGCTTTTAATTAAGAAGGTATTATCTTTTTTTTTAACTGTATTGTTCAATGTTTATTTTTTTCATGGAATGATCTTACCTGGTGTGGAACATAAACAATTTATTACAATAAGTTTAGTACAAGACTGTTTAAATAAATCTGGTATCTGTATTTTCATAATGAATGTGAATATAAGGTATTGCTCTCACAACAAAAATAGTAATGTTTTATTCTCATTTCAAGATTCACTTTAGGTAGTAAATATAAAAATGTGATTAAAAGAAAGATCTCCCATTCAAAATGCCAGTTGTTTTGTGTTTGATCAGTACATCGAACATATAACTATTGGGGATCCACAATGTTAATTATGGGTAATATTAAAGTTCTTACCTTGTGAGTAGGAGATTGGTGCTGAGGAATAATTGCAGCAGCTCGAGTTGGTACTGATATTGGAAGAGATGATGGTCTTGGTGGACTATTGCCCATATAGTCAGGTGCACTGAAACATTTTTAATATGTATTTCTTTTATAACCATTGAAACTATTAATATTCATTCCCAACACTAAAACAACTTTCAATGTGATCATATAAATAAACTAAATAACTTTAGTAATAACAAAATACTCAAGCCAATTTATTAAATTTTAAATATTACCAAGAGTTGGGCAATATATATTTGGGAAATCCATTTTATTGGTAAGATTCGTTTGGGTTGGGAGGTTAATATCTCGTGTTTCATGGTATTATGAACTATTCATTTAATGTTTGTTTTCTTCAAGGCGTATTGGCTTCTCAGCTTTGTGTTAAGTAAATGCGGGTCACGTTTTTCTTTTAATCATTTTTTTTAATGATTAATGAATTAAATGATGTAATGAATTTGACATTGCATTACATACACCCATCATAAATGACCATATATTTTATATTCTGAGTAATGCAAACACAGCTCATATTTAGATTATTATTCATGAATACTTGAATGTATAGTTTTTACCTTTAAATAAAAGTTATATCCAATTTGGAGTTAAGTCACCATGTGCTCTAGTGTTTTAGTAGATAACAACAATGGATTTTTATAATAACATTCACAGCTCTTAACGTCGATACACTAATTAATGTTACGCATGAATTTCGAAAATAATTTCCTGTTAAATACACTTTTTGAGCATATTTTGATTGGGAGGATCAAAGGGCAACACTGGCTTAGGCATATATAAGGACCCAGTCGCAAAGGATTAAAGACAGTCATATCTCAGATTCTCTTGAGGGAGAACGCTTGTCATTTAGACCTTGCTAATCCTTCTGCTTCAGCCTGCCGTAGCCAGAACACTTCTCGCCTGCACTATCTCTCACGGGAGAGTCTCAACTTCTATAAAAACAGCTAAGTGCTTTAATTGTAATATAGTATAAGTAGAGATAAGTGTCCTCCATTATATTATTAAAAGTTGCCTCTTCATTTTCATTTTATACTTATTATTGGTGAAGATTTAATTATAAATATTTAAATTTTGACTAGAGTCGGTTGTTGGTGAACCCTTCCTAAATTTTTGTTAGTGACTTGGTTGTGGGATTTACCATTTCTTACAGCTTCCACTGCCTATCGCCGCTGCCAGATCGCAACAATTATATTTACACGTTTATCGATGAGATTTTTTTTAAATTAGGACATAGATACTAATGTGGTCATACAGAGACCAAATATAGCAAAGTTATGCAATTATTCAATAGCACCTACTTTTTGTCAGTGGGAAGATTAGATGGCACAATCACAAAATCATCAGAATCTTCTGGAGTCATACACACTGGGAAACCTGAAAGGGATAACATTTTACATTTAGTTGCTTTATCTAGAGTTTACATAAAAAATAATGATACTTCATTTTTGCCTATCAGCATTTTAAACATCATGAAGAACATATTAAAGTGAAATTTTCCTCAAGAATTTCTTAAAACTCAGAGGAGCTTTTTTTACTCAATTCTAGTTATCGATAACAAAAAAATAAGATAATATTCATAATCTGGTTGATTTTAAATTTACATTGAAAAAAAAGAAAGAAAAAATCAATGAATTTTATACTGAAAAAAAAAAATATACATTTCAGAAAAACTAATTCTACCATTTATTATATCTCCATGAGCTAGGGGCTCAGATTGGCCCTGTGAGTTAAGGCGTTGGTCTTAATCTCATATGGTAAACCTAGGGTGGTGGGTTCAATTCCTGCCTTGGGCAGTAGAAATTTATTTGGAGACAGACTCATTAAATAAGTTCCTTAGTCACACCCTGGCTAGAAAAAGGTGGTTCCCTGTACATAATTAGCCAAAGTAGAATAAAGTGGATGTAAATAAATAAATAAAAATATCTCCATGACCTATGAAGTGGTATATTGTAAAAAGTTTACATTCTTTGTGGGAATTAGAGGGACTTTTAATGAAGTCTATTTCCTAAATAAATATGATGAGTACGAGGGATCTAGAAACACATTAAAACAACTTAATCAGAGGAGAAAGGAAATGAAAGAAAAACATAGGAACTTTAGAGTCTCATTCAAAACTAAATTGGTATTTCTATGATATTAAATAAGCGAATAATGCATAATGCTATTATTGCTATTATTTAATACTATTATTAGGATCCAACAATATTCTGGTCCCAAAAAAGGTAGAGATAAGATAGTTAAAGAATATAAAATGTTCTATTACCTGGATCTGGTGCAGGGCTACAAGACAAGGGACTAGGAGGTTGCTCTGCTGGCTGTGGAGGAGGTGGTGGCCGCAAAAATGGGTGAACAAAAAATTGTTCAAAATTCATCCTATCTGCTGCATTTCTTTTCAAGAGACCCATTAGTAGGTCTGTCAGTTCAGGAGATGTTCCGCTTGGAATTCTAATAAAACCCAAAGAATAGTTTTAAGTTTTCATGTAACATATACAAAAAATAATAAAGATTAATAAACTTAATACAAGGACTAACTTGATCGGATAAGGCAAAAATGATTCTAAAATCATAGGCATATGTATGAACCTAGGAACTATAACCATATTGGAAAAATTGTGTAACAAATAGCATGAGATAGCTCCACCTTACACTAACTGAAAGACATTTCATTGAGACAAAACTCCTAAGGAAATCGAACGTGGAGTTGCGCCTTTTTTACTCAGGTGAAGTCAATTGTAAATAAAAACAAATTCAGTCTAATCTTAACAAAGATCTGATAATAGAGGCCAGTAAATGATGATGAAGCTTGGAATATTATGTTTTACATCTAACAATTTCAACATAACTTTCTGGTGGGGCCATCTTTTGTCAAACTGTGGAAACTTATTTGTACACCTAATTTCAATATACATCTCATGTCCAAATTACATTTAAATTTCTGTTACATACACATTTACTATAGAAGAAATAGATGATGAGGTGAATACATCATGATCATTGTGTTATTGCAGCACGTAAGAAATCTGGGGTCTTTTTTACTTAACACATGCCAGTGATTTAACTCATTATTATATCAATAACAGTGAAGATTTTTTGTTAACAATTGTTTATTTAAATATAACCAAAGTTTCTAGTAAACATGAATATAACCATAAATGAAATTAATAACATTTTTCATTGTGGAGGCCAATAGTTTCTCATTGATTCCAATATACATTCAAAAATGTCCCTATTTTCATATCTTCTCCTATATATAAATTCACAAAGATATGAATCAAACAAAGTTCTTCTAGTTCCACATTCGTTTTTGTTTCTTCTTTTTATACTAGCGACTCAATTCTTTGAGTGTGTGCACCTGTTTTTGGGTCAACAAAATTTTCACTATGATAAAAAATGGTAAATTTTGTAGTTGTGTATCCATTTGCCCATGCGTATATGAATAGTAAACATTTCCTTAATGAAATTGTACAATGTTTAAACCATGTACCATTAAGCGCAGCAACGTATTGCCTACAACTTCTCATATTGCATTGATAAAATGGCGATCTAGTTTTGCTGAAATAAATCTTCATATAATGTCCTTTTTTACACTTTCTCTTTCTGTGAAGTACTCCATACTTCTGTAAATATTGAAAAGCTTTTTCTTCGGAATAGATCAACTTATTAAGTTTTAAAAGATTCATAATAAAAAATAAACACTCCCTAAACTTTTAACCTGAAAGTATACTGAAGATAAATGATCACATGGTAGTAGGCGTATCTAATATCAAATGATATGTTATCGTGATCACCTTTTACTTAGAAAATTAACTGGCATGTGTTAAGTAAAAAAGACCCGAAATCTGTTTAATTTACGCAGTCCTGCAAGAACTTTTTGCATAGGAGACATCTTGAATGACGTTCCTTGAATTCCCTATTTTTAATTCAGAATAAAACTGCCTTGCTCATTTGTGATCCTGACTATTAATGAATTTTTGATCTTTCTCAATGGTAAAATATTTAATTTTTTCTTCTTAAAAATGAAAATTTGGCTTCAATATTTTAAAAATTGTTACTGCAAGAGAGCAAACAGACACATATTTACAAATTACAAAGATTTGAAGAAATATTTCAGAAATTTTACCACAGGAATGACTACAATTGTGTATTTCCTTTAGGGAATTCAATAAAAACTATTGAAATATTGTCATGACAGCACAAGTTAGTAAAATGAATGTTTTACAATCATTGAAAAAGTAAAAATTCAAATGTCCAGAAAACTTTTTATTTTTATTGATTTCAAGCCTGGCAATTATGGAAAAGATTAACTTCCATGAAAAAAATTGTGAGCATTATTCATGGAATAACACACTATATTCACTAGCAACTTTAGAACACACCTTCTCATCTCAAGTTAACTCCCATTTTCATTCACCAATTGATACATAAATTCCCCCCCCCTCTCCAGTCCTAATATGCATCAAAGCAATTATTACAGCTTTAGAAGCAAACTGATTTTTTAGAATAGTGATCACAGTACAAGGAATACTTAATAATTAATTATACATACTCAGGAACCAGGACTAATGTTTTCTCATATATCCTTTTCAGAGCTTGAGGATTCTGGGCACTAAACGGGGCTGACCCGGTAAGGCACTGGAAAATAATTGTCCCAAGACTCCATAAATCAACTTTTGCATCATACTGTAGGGACATAATTACTTCTGGAGCCTGAAAAATAACATTTTTTATAAGAAATATAATTCAATCCAAAATTCCATTAATTATATGGATTTTTCTCAAATTACTAACCATATACATAGGCGAACCACACAAAGTTGCAGCCATTACTCCGTCCTGCAAAAATCTCGCAAAACCAAAGTCAGCTAAAAATGAAATTATTTTAGGAATTATTAAAGCTTAAATCAATAAAATTAAATTCAATTAGAATTACATAAGATGAGGGTAAGTTTTGATGCAATTTCATATCACCTTTCTTTGAATATTTTTTTCGTTTCATGCCACCATGAGGAATGGGTGACATATTAAATGCTTTCATTCACAGCTCAAAAATGTGATGAGTAAGAGAATAAACCTCACAACTAAAGTATTTTATGAATGTTTTCTAGCCAAAAAACAACGATCTACTGTTTCTACCTTACAATTATAAATTTTGTGATGATAGCTTTCCAAGCCAAGAATATATATATATATATATATATATATATATATATATATATATATATATTTGAATTTTGCTATACTCAATAACCAAGTAGTATAAAAAAACTTGTTATGAAGACAGATGGATACAATGATTTCATAGCGATGTGTAAATCGAAATCAATCTGGTATCATAGACAGAGGATCATTAATAGTCAGTCATGTAGGTGTTTAGTGAAAGTAAACCTTTAGTAAATATCAAGCATATTTTCCAGAATAAAAATCAGCTCTTGAAAAATATGTATGATGCTATTTTTCAAAACTTTCTTTAAATATAAACAATCTTACTAAGGAGATGATAAAATGAGGTCCCTTTCCAATATAGATTTGTGTGTGTGTGTGTGTGTGTGTGTGTGTGTGCATGCACACTCACGCGCTTGTGTGTGTGTGTGTTGAGTAATGGCATGTGTGTGTAAAACAAAACAAAAGGCCTAGTTCATTGATTGACAATGATATTCATTTGACACGAGGAATGGGAAATTAGAGAGTAACCACCTGAAAATGACAACTTTAATTTCCTAAGATATTTATAATCTTACCTATTTTGAGGGTTATTTGAGAGGGATTTGGGCATGGTTTAGGTCCTGAGTGACTAAGGAGAATATTTTGAGGCTTCAGATCACGATGTATGATGCCTTTTGCATGAAGTGCTTCCATTGCACCAGCTGCAGCAAAAAGAAAATCAAGTAATAAAATAAATAATAAGTTGGGAAAAATGTAAGCAGCAGTTACAGTAAATACATACCAATTTGTTTAAGAAACAACTTGATAGTGTCTTCACTAAGAGTTCCTTTAACTGCAAACAATAATAACAGTAAGAAAACTGTAAAAGTAGGACTACAAATTGACATATATTGTGTTATTACACTCTTATTACAATGTAACTTAATTCTAACCGAATAGTACAGAAACTACTGAATTGGAAATATACAAACCATTTAGGTAGTCAGCAAGGTCCCCACCATTACAATACTGAAAATACAAAAATAACAATAATTTTAGTTGCACATACCTAAAACAATCATGTCATATAAAATACATTAATCAAATGAAAATTGGTAGATAATAAAAAATCAGAACTTAAAATATCTGTAAATGGTTAGGTAACTTAAAATAGGTTATGAATAACAATTAAATTCATGGTAGCAAAAAGTACCACATTCTAATATTGGTCCTCGGACAGATGGAGATGAAGAATAAAGTTGCAGGAAAAATGATGTAATTATAAGAAATATAAAAATGTTTTGCAAGAATAGTTTCTTAAAAATTGTTTAATTGGTAAATAAAGAAAATAAAGATGAGTGAAAATATTCTCAAGATAAAACTTATTTATGATCCATTCCTTTACCAAATTGTCAAAAGGCACTTGACATATCCAAACATGGTGCATTTCAAGACCAAATTAAAGTTTTTAAGTTTTTTTTATAGCAAATTCATAATAATTAAAAATGGAAATATAAAATTAAACTAAAACAGACTCACCTCCATAATAAGGAAAACCAAATGTGAGCGATCCTGAAAAATATCAAGAGATGTCATTATCAAAATAACAAATTTTTCCAAGTATATAAATGTCTTCGCCAAAAACTAATCTTTTTGGAATGAAACCCCTCGAGTGGACAGAATAAACTCTTTTTTTTTGTACCAAGCCAGTGCTCATTACAAGAAAAGAAAAGAAATAATAATAATATAAAAGACTGATAACTTAAAAATATGAAAATGTAAATTATCAAAAAACCTACCTCAACTGCAAGCAAGGCCACAACATTCTCATGCTGGAGTTTAGTCAACTCCTAAGAAAATAAAGATGTATTATAAGAATGAAACAAATTTCAGATCTATTTTAATAAAATAAATATGTAATATACCTGTAGAATATCAACTTCTTTGTCTAAGAGATCCTTTGATTTGGCAAGATTCTTCTTTGTCACACTTTTTATTGCTACTATTTTCTTTGGGTTCTGAAAGTTTTAAATAAAATATTATTAAAATAAATGACTATTATATTCTTTTCTTTTAAGTCTCAAAAAATCCATTATATTTTTTGGTTCCTTGAAGAACTTAAAATAATTTTTTTCTATCTTCAAAATATTACTTCTTCTTTTTTTTTTTTTTTCATTTAACCCTTATTTAAGATATACTAGGTAATTATAGGAAACTAATTTACTTCGTGTTTCCTTTTAAACTTTTGGCTCATTTTCTCATCCCCATATCCAAGAAACAGAGCTTATTATCTTATTCAATTGCAATACATTTAAGTTTGCCAAATATCTATTTAAATATCCCAAGCACAATAGCAGCACATGTATTTTTGATCGGAATTATGGTGGAATAATATATAATTAATATATATATATATAAAACAGTCATAAGCCCATATGAGTTGGAATATAGATTCATATACATATGTCAATGAGGATGACAATGGTCATGCAGGTTTCATAACATGACTTGATATTTTTCTCTATCTAAAAAATTCGAAAGAGTGTCGTCTCAAATATTGCCTCACCCTTAAATGAAATTATTAATAAATGGATTCTTGAAGGAAGTTTCCCTGATCTTCTGAATCAAGCGAGAGTAAAAACCTCTATTCAAATAAAGGGATAAACAGTTCGAAAAAAAGTACAGACCTATGTCCCTCCTACTAGTGTTCTCGAAAGGTTTTGAAGAAATTATCTTTAATCCACTAATGAAACATACCTCTTGCCTGAGCAACACAACTTCTGCAAAAACATGTATATTACTTCAGCAACACACGATTTTCTGTAAGATATATTTCATTCTCTGGATAGAACTCTGAATGCATTGGGAATATTTGCCAATTTAACAAAGGCATTTGACTTAGCAGATCCAGAAATACTACTCAGTAGGTTAGAACATTATGAAATAAAGTATTGCACATGAAGATTTTCCCTCTTATTCTAAATGTGTCCCCAAGACATATTGAGGCCCGTCAGTCTATTCTTTTCCCTCTTATTCTAAATGAAAACAGAAAGTAGAAAATGATATCAATGGATATAAAATTATCTCAGAATGGTAAAGAATTGCTAGCAGTGTTCCTCAAAGTTTAATAATAGGTCCATTACTGTTTTAATATATACTAGCTAAGGTACCGAGTGCAGCTCAGGATGTGTTAATAATAAAACTATTGGTTTTCTAAGGCTTCACTACCAACAATATTTTTATATTTCCTGTCTCCTGTCCAAGTATATTTTTTCAAAACATCATGAGCCATACAATTCATAATCATGGATTGTATTCTGTATTCCAAACCACTAAAAATAATTAAAGTTCAGAAATAGCATAACACATAATCATGAAACAAAATATAAGAAAATGCTACAATCAAACCCCCAACCATAAACAAAAATATGTTGAAAAAAGTGTATCATTTCCAGGAGTAAAACACTTTAATGCTCTTCCTGAATGGATTAAATCTATAAAAAATATTCTTTGTCCAGAAATGAATTAAAGAACATCATGTTTAAGGATGTTTATATAAACAAAATGAATACTAACAAAAATTTTCAATTATTAAATAAAACTACAATATATTTATCATAAAATCAGTCAAAAATAATTTATGATTAGGTACATTGTCTCTTTAAGATGCAGACCAGTTTTCCATTAATAAAACAAGTCATACTTTAATAAATCCATCACTGATAACAAAGCATGTCAATAAATTAAAAATGTATGTGACATATTTATTTAGAGGGTTATTAAGATTGTTAACAAAATTAATTTATTATACATAGTTATTAAATTGATAAATTTTATAAAATTTATTCATGGAATTTGAGCTAATTTTATAGTGAATGTCTTATATAAGTATAGGGGGCTCAGGTTAGCCATGTGAAGTAAAGCATTGACCTTAATCTCACATGGTAAACGTAGAGTGGCGAGTTCGATTCCCGCCTGGGCAAAGGAATTTATTTAGTGACAGAATGCATTAAATAAAATACTTAGTCCCACCCTGGCTAGAAAAGGGTAGTAACCGTAGAGAACCGGTCCCAATTAGCCTTAGTTGCAAAAATTGGACGTTAATAAATAATTTAAATAATTTTTTTATATAAGTATAGATTATCTTTAATAATATGAAAAGAAATCAAGTGAGAAATTAGTCATTTTTTTATTGAAAAAATTATTTGTTATAAATAAATACATTTCATTTCATTGCTTTGGTTAACTAGGGTTGTATGCCAGCATGATGACTCACTACGTAATAAATCTCAACATGAACCCCATGTGAGGCGACTAAATATCTCAAAAGTCTCCAATACCAAAAAAAAAAAAAAAAAAAAAAAATGTTTTGGTACTTTATTTTGAGGGGAGGATATTACAATCATTTGTCACTTTGCTCTCCCCTACAATTACAATAATTATAATTGTAACCAAATTCTAGTGTTTTTTTAAAACATTTCAAAAGATTAACAAAAGTTTTGTATCAATAAACTTATGTTATATTAGACACAGAAGTCTGAGCATATTATATACAAAAGAGCCAGAGATAGAGAGAAGAGGGATATCTTCCCCCACCTGCCAACCTGCTATTTTGGAATTTGAAAACGGTGCTCCCTCTCCTCCACCCCATTAAACTATCTATCATTGAAGGTACAATAATAAATAAGAATATACTAGAATACCCTAGAAATTAATGGACTGATGTTGAAAACAGTATGGTATAATTCCAAAACAGTTTGGGTATTATACTCCAAATTAAAATGAAGAAGGAAAATTATTTATTACTATACCTCTGAATAAGACAAAGGAAAGAATTATGATAAAAGAAACAAAAAAAAAAAATCTACTGATCAAAATCTTTGACATTAGATATAAAAATTAAATAGATATGGTAACAACTAAAGATACACTCACGCTCAGGCACACAAGTATATATATGTATTATATAATTGACACCAATTTGTTGAATAAAACAAAAATAATAATATGTATGAATTTGGAGTACTGAAATTTTCCAAAGAAAATTTGACTGAATTTTTAAAATAAAACTTTTAATTAGCAGAAATAACTCTTGAAAACGAGCATAACATATCTAAATTAAATAAACATAAATTAGCCTTATTATTAAAATAAAGTAAATGAAAATTTCTTGCTTCTTAGCATCCTATAAATAACAGTATTGTTCGGCCAAAGATCACAGACTAGTTATAAGAAACATTTAAGAAAGGTTCTTTTCAAATATGAAAGAACAGCCATAATTCATATATAGCTCTTTGGTTAAAACTATTTAAGCAAAATTAAAACACACATATAAAAGACATTACTAAAGTGAAATAATATTAACATTAAAAAGTAACTAATAATGGCATCTTATAAAGGACTAATGACTTGAACTGAAACTAACCCAGTAAATATAGATTGGAAAAGTCTTTATGTATGTTGCAGACAAATTTAATAAGTGCACAATCCTCGCTAGTACAATAACATACAACAAAACAAATCTTTCAAATGACAACTATAATTTATTTTAGGTACTCTACAGAAAAACAATAAGACAATAGGAATACATTTCTTTGGTAATTTATTATTTAAGGTAAATTTAAGAAAATGTAAGAAGATTGATTATGTTCTAACTTCATCTCATCGAAATACAAAATCCAAATTTAATTCACATTCAAACAAAATCATAAATAGAATTTTGCCAATTTCAAAAATAGTATTTCTATCAATCAAATCAAAATATTCTTAAAATGCAGTTTTATTTCATTAAAATATATATGTATCAATTAATGTTTTTAAAAAATAGATAAACATTGGTTATTCCTATAGAGACTGATGAAGAACATAGGATTACAGATAGCGAGGAAAAAAACCTTGAATGTTTAAAATCAGACACAAAAAAAAATAACAACAAAACACAGGCTGATGAAATAAGGACAAGAGAACTACTTTGACAAGAAAGCAAAAACATTGACACTTACATTAACTTGCCTCCCTTTATACACAACTGCAAAAGCTCCATGGCCGATAATATCTTTGGGGTGGTATTGATAATTACCCACTACTTCCATTTTTTATCTTTCTTTCGTAGTCATGTAATTAGCAACAATTCGCTCCCAAGTTCACATTTCAAAAGTAAATATCAAGAACGTAAACTCCCTAAAGTCATGAACCTGGTGCATAACTAAGAACAGCTGATCAAGATCAATAAACAACAAAGCCAAAGCAACACATTTTACTCATCACGTTGTCGAGAATACACTTTGACGTCATAGAATTTAGAGACCCTTCTCATAAAAAGAAATCGGGTATAAGATCATTTGCAAAGGAAAATCCACTTTACTAGGCTTTTATTAGCCACATTAGTAAAATTATTTATTTTTTAAATGAAAAGATGCCTATTAAAATACTGCTTTCAGTTTAGTCTAAAAGGAAATCAGGTGTTAAATTTTACTCATTGTGCGAGTTTTTAAAAAATGTTTATCAATGAAACCTATTAAATGAAATGAGGAACTTCTCTCATCCTTTATTAATAACTTTCACATTTCGTGGCCAATATGCCAAATCTTCAGACACTAAAAGTAAAATTAAAGATACAGATTTAATAGTATATGCCTCGAAAAAACATATATATAGCAGTCTTATTTAAATATATTTTTTAAGAAGAATTAGATATAAATTTATATTTAGAAGATTCCATCTCCTAAATAGGTGGCATTTAGGCATATGAATCATGGAGGACGAAGAAAATTGTTAAAGTTCAAGAGGAGTTTTAATTTGAGGACGTAACTGATAACTTTTGGAATATATTTAGGTCCCAGGTGCTGGTATAGAATACTACTGATCTCATCTCACCTCATATTCTTTATTTATACGTGGGTTAACAATCAAGATGCTGAAAAATCTATATATATATATATATATATATAAAATTGTAACCTCTGTCTGTACATTGATTTTTTTCGCGAAATTTCACGATAACTTTTCGTTTCACATGTCATAGACACCATAACTGCATTTTGTTTCTTTGGTGTCTGTTTGTTTGTTTATTTGTTTGTTTGTTACCTTTTCACGCATAAACGGCTGAACCGAATTTTATGAAACTTGGTATGTATATTACTACTAACCCAAGTTAGACTTTAGGCTATATTAATTTTCTCTGAGACGAACAGGAGTGGGGGTTATAAGGGAAGCCTGAAATTAAAAATAGCGATATTTCGTTTTCTATTGGTTTTTCGGCAAATATGCACATAACAAAAGTTGTTTATTTTGTTATTTAGAGTAACTTTTGTTATATACACTTTTGTCGTATACCGAAGTTTAAATGAGTTACACGCTAAAAATTATAGCGGGAGTCAACAATTTTATTTGGGACAAAAGACCCAACCGAATTAAATAAAACTCGGTATGTTTATTAGCACATACGCTTTCATTATAACAAGCCATACCAACATTTCTAGGGACGGGCAGGAGTGGGGGTTATAAGGGAAGCCAGAAATTAAAAATAGCAGTATTTCGTTTTCTATTCGTTTTTCGGGAAATATGAACATAACAAAAGTTGTTTATTTTGTTATTTAGAGAAACTTTTTTTATATACACTATCGTTGTATACCGAAGTATAAATGAGTTATACACTAAAAACTACAGCGGGACTCCACAATTTTATTTGGCATAAAAGACTCAACCGAACTAAACCAAACTCGCTATGTGAATTAATACTAACGATTTCCTTATAATAAGCCATACTAACATTTCTAGGGACGGGCAGGAGTGGGGGTTATAAAGGAGGCCTGAAATTAAAAATAGCGATATTTCGTTTCCTATTGCTTTTTCAGCAAATATGCACATAACAAAAGTTGTTTATTTTGTTATTTAGAGTAACGTTTGTTATATGCACTTTTGCCGTATACGGAAGCATAAATGAGTTATACGCTATAAACTAAAGCGGGAGTCCACAATTTTATTTGGCACTAAAGACTCAGCCGAAATAAACCAAACTCGGTATGTGAATTAGTACTAACGCCTTCATTATAATAAGCTATACTAACATTTCTAGGGGCAGGCAGGAGTGGGGGTTATAAGGGAGGCCTGAAATTAATAATAGTGATATTTCGTTTCCTATTGCATTTTCGGCAAATATGCACATAACAAAAGTTGTTAATATACACTATCATCGTATACCGAAGTATAAAGGGTTATACGCTAAAAATTATAGCGGGAGGCAACAATTTTATTTGGCACAAAAGACTCAACCGAACTAAATAAAACACTCAGTATGTGTATTAGCACTAACGCCTTCCTTATAATAAGCCATACTAACATTTCTAGGGACGGGCAGGAGTGGGGGTTATAAGGGAGGCCTGAAATTAATAATAATGATTTCCTATTCATAAACAAAAGTTGTTTATTTTGTTATTTAGAGAAATTTGCTCAACACTTCTTTTCAATATGAACTACCAGGTACCTCACCTGAAAAAATTAATTCAAATTTATGTCAATATTTTCTCCTTAATAATTCAAATCTATGCATAGTGCACAGGAGACGGGAAATATGACAATATGCAGGACAGTGAAGTCTTACATAAAAAAATAATTTTATTATTAACAAATGCAAACAGCGGGTATTAACCCTAAACACTGGAACGGGTAAATGTCAAAATATCGTGCAAAGTAAAGCCTTGCCGAGAAAATAATATCACCATCCAACCTCAAATGAATTCCCGAGCGAAGCCGGGTATCTTAGCTAGTCATTTATAAAAATATTCATAGAACAATAAATTTGCAATAAGATTGGTCCCATATACTTTTTCGATCCGACGTATAATAACAGATATTTAGAATTTTCGGAATTCCCCCCTCTAACCCCCTCCCCAATGGTCCGATTTCTTCCATTAACGAACTTGATATTTCTTTTTACATAGTGATTAACCCTTAACAAGTCGAGTCATTAAAATCTAGATATAAGATACATTCGTGAGGTAGCTCTGCTAGGGAAATATTCAGACAGAATACTGAGTGTAAATGTTATTTAATGTAAGGCTGTCTGAGTTTTTACTTTACTTCTTCTTACTTTTTTTACAGCTTTCTGGACAATCCAAGAATTATTGCTGAGTTTGTCAGACTAAACATTATGTGGTCACAATTCAATGTAAAGACAAAGTTTACACTTATATATATATATATATATATATATATATATATATATATATATATATATATATATATAATTTTGAACAGGCCTCATTTATGTCAACCTCCAGGGTAGGATCCTCTGGTTAGCCATGTGAGTTAAAGCATTGAACTTAATCTCGTATGGTAAACCTAGAGGGGCGAGTTCGATTCCCGCCTGGGCTAGGGAATTTATTTAGTGACGGAATTCATTAAATAACCCTGGCTAGAAAAGGGAGGTAACCTGTAGGTAACCCGTCCCAATTAGGCCTGATTGCTATATGTGGACGTTAATGAATAATTTTTAAACTAGCACTATTGTAGAACACATTATTTTAATGGAAAAGGGCAACATTTTTGTTTTTGCTTGTAATACCTTACTTCAAAAGTATGTTTCATACAAAGTATGGCTTTGCTACTTGAAGTAAAAATGAACAAATAATAAAGTTATATTTTATATAATATAAATAATAAAGTTATATTTATATTTGGGGCTCAGGTTAGCTTTGCGATTTAAAGCGTTGACCTTTATCTCACATGGTAAACCCGTATGGTAAATACGTACCTTGGGGAAACCTAGAGTGGCGAGTTCGAGTCTCGCCTGGGCAAAGGAAATTATTTAGTGACGAAATTTATTAAATAACATCCTAAAATCCCACCCTGACTAGATAAGGGTGGTAACCTGTAGATAACCCGTTCCAATTAGCCTAAGTTGCAAAAAGTGGAAGTTAATAAATAATAATAATAATAAAGTTAAATTATTTATAAATGCTCAATCCAACTGTTTTCATGACGACAACAAACACTAACTTAGAACATTCCTTGGAAATAGCTTTATTTTAATAATAAATTTAGGAATGATAAAATTTCTTTTCAAAATTAGTTACACAGTTATTCTTACAGTCTTTTCAGGAAAAAACTTTACAGTTATTCAAGGAATATCTGCAAAAAATTGAGATTCCTTAGCATAATGGCGCGCTAATGATTGCACAAGTTTTTCCTCTATGCTGAGCCGCTAAAGTGCTTTAGCTTTTTTCTCCCAGTTACTTTCCGATGTTTACGAAGTAATGACGTTTTCAGCTCTCGGTTTTAGTTGAAGGTTTCATTTCGACTCCTTTATTTGCCCTTAGCAATTTGTTGAACTCTGAAGTTATTGTTGTAGCGTGTCATTTTATATTTACTATGGGAAGAATACAGTGCAAGAATTGTTTAAAAAAGATAAATTTCAACTTACTATTGTCTTTTGGGTAAATTTATTTAAAATGACTTTCATTTTCATGTCAAACATACCTACTCTCATGCTAAACTCTAAATTCACAGTTTATGAAGATATGTATGATTCAATGTATTATTAAGAAGTGAACCCTTGAAGATTGTTTTATTCTTCAAATCTTCGACAATGGAGCTTCAGTCTGTTGATAGCTGTATAGAAAGCTGGGAGGAATTAGGAAATGATTACAAAGCTTTGGAGGTGAGGAGATTTTTTGTTTACTATTGGATTGCTGACATTCCATTGATTTAGAGAATTCTATTAGATAACAGTCATAATTTTTTTTTCTAAAGTTTTAGATGTAATTACATTTTCATTTCAAGACTTTTGTTAATTTGTCGATGGAATAATTTGAAATATTGTTTATTAACATCCATTTTATACTGCCGTAGTAAATCTGGATGGGTTGTCTATAGATTACTAACCAGTTGGAATACTTGTTGGAATAATTGTCATATGATGACCGAATTTTTCTAAAATAGAGGAACATACTGCTGTGAACAATATTTTAGAATTTTACATTTTTAATGAATTTTTTGAAAAACTGTATGTTTTATCTGTTATAAATATTGCCTAAAATGTTGTGCCTATAGAGTTGATAAATAGCGATTGGTTCAAAAATAAAATTCAACTTAAATTTATTAGGCAACTGCCAGTTAAATTATTCATACTGATTGTATGATAACTTAATTCTGGAATCTTTTTAAAACTAATATTCATAGTAAATGATTGTTTTAATATTCTATACTGCCATTGTTTCATTTAATAAAGTTTCCTATTGTAAATTTATAATTGATTTATAGTTTTAGGTAAATTATTTTGCCAATCTGATGTTTTATGGAAATTTACTTAAACTTCAATGGGAATTTGACATTTCAAACACATTTGCCAAGGACTGCAAGACAATAATTTAAATCCAACATGCCTATAGTTACATCAAATAAATTTTGCTCTTAAAAAATAGTAATATTTACTATCTCAGTATTCTGTCCACTAATCATATGAATAAAGTGAGAAAAATAATAATTGCTTGACTATGAATTACCTAATTTCATAGTCCTTGAGTGATTTGTTGTTATTTAAACCATTATTTAGCTAAACCAACTTTTAAGATGAATAATGTCTAAATAAAGATGTGTTACTCCATGAGTTTAATAACATGAGACACCAGTTTTTTATATATTTCAAATGGGCATATAACATTCCATATATGTAAATTAGATCTTCCTAGTTTAGCTGACAAAATACATTTATTTCTAGTCATTCTGATTTGAAATTATCAATTCACAAACAATTTATATTCTTAACAATATAAATTTCAGACTGGCTTATAACTCAATTCTATTTTAGGGAGTTGGAGACTGGTTTATAGCTCTATTAAAACAATTTTTTTTTTAATCTCATCCAAACATTTTTGTTTACACCCCGCCCATTTTTTTTAAAAATCACTCTTGATATTCAAAAATACGAAATTTAAGAAAAGATTAAAGGAAATGTTTTACTTGATTAATTACAAACCAGTCGTGCTTAGGCACACAGGTAAAAAGGGTCTCAAGCACAAAAAATCTACTGCTTCAAGTACAGAGTTTAAAATGACTTAATTTTCAATCTTTTTGTAATATAAATAAACTCTGATACCTATTTAATGGAAGGTATATGAAAATAATTGTAATATATGTTATAAAGCAGTGTTAAAACTTACATCTTCTCATTACCTTTTTTTAACAGGCTCTCAATCGGGAGTACCTTGCTAAGCTGGAGGCGATGTGTGAGGTACAGTCAAAGTGTGTCAGTGGTCTTAGTCATCAAAAGTATAGAATGTCTATTATTAAACGATCATTAAAAAAGTAGGTATTTATTTTTAACGTAAATTCATTTTTATAATATATACATTATTCTTATGGTATTTGCTATTATTTCATTAAAATGAAGCCTGTGATTCAGGGGGACCCCCCCCCCCTTCTTGATATTTAGTGACAACCACATGTTACAGGTGCCAGGTTCAGAGCGAGGATTGTACACTTGATTTGACTTAGTTTTGCAGTTCTTATGGAGCTCACTCAGCATTATGAGACAATTGATAGCTACTTGAACACACGATTAGCTATCCTTTGTCTGAAATGTCATTTTAATACAGCAGGGAATATGTCATGCTGTTCATTTTACCCTCTCACTAATGGTTGTGACAGGCCTTGGTTCTTCCTGAACTGTAGAACTGATTTCTTTATATTTATATATATATATATATATATATATATATATATATATATATATATATATATATATATATATATATATTGTAATATGCACGATTTTTGAACTTCAGTGTGTTATAAAAAAGGGAATGTCCAATGCTAAAACTTGCTGTGAGGGACTTTACATTTTTGGTTCAGTTAGTTTTTAACTGTCACTAGTTGTGTTAGCATCGAGGACGCTTCTCAAAAACCATGTTGTAGAATATTTACAATAAACGGGAGATCTTCAATTATTTTGGAGGATATGACGAAAAAACATTTTTTCTTTTTGGAATGAAGCGTGCTTGAGGATTTGCAAGCAGGAGGAGACACTATTTGTATAATTCAGAATCTCTAAAATATCTCTAGATATAATTGTTTTCACTTATTATTTGAAATGAAATTTATTTATGGTTATAATATCTATTAATTCTATATAAACATACTTTATGTATATATAAATATTGGATTTTAATAAACACTTTAGGAATTATTATATATACAAAATTAGAATCCCAACACAGTCGGAGATTGGTATATATATATATATATATATATATATATATATATATATATATAATTTAAGAGCAAACTTGAAATTTATCAATTTTTATAAACTCATTGAAATAAAATAATAATTGTCTCAATTAGAATTTATTTACAAAGTTTTTTCCATAACGTCAGTGAATATTCTATAGATAATGTTAGACATTTTCATAGATTATCAAAGTAATTGCAGTTGATTATAGTAAAATTGTTGCATTAAATAAATGATTGTTTCATTGTAATGATCTCTTAAATAAGTGTTAAATAAATGTTTGTGTCTTGATTCATTATCAATTAAATAATACTTGTTGAGGTATTTACATGAAGGACCTTGTGTAATGATAAACCATTATTTGACCCCAATATTATCAGTGTCAAAAAGCTCAACAACTGTTGGCTTACTATGTAAAAGGCTAAAGTCCATTGATAATAGATATTTTAAATTGTATTTAACAAATAATTTCTTTCTGATTGAAATTTAAAAAGTAGGAGTAGTATAATATATATATTCACAAAAGACACACACATGTACACATATAAATATATACACATATAATATATACAATTATAAAATATTTTTTAGCAATACTTTTACAAATATATTATTTTATGGTATTCCGTATACATTACAGTAATTGATAGAAGTTGTCATTTTATAAATTTTTGCTTGAATTTATCAATTATTGTTGAGTTATTTATATTTTGTGTAGTTGAAAAAATGTGTAACAAATCAATTTAATTTCATTTTTATGATGTCAGAACTATTTAGTAATATTGTAAATTTCTATTCTATAGTCCAGAGCAAGTAGCATGCTTGGTGCTGTTTTGTATCCAGACCATATGACTCTTTACTTACTTCATAGGCCTCTAGTATACTACATGTTAGAATATGCATTATTATTATGGGATGTGCACCATAAATCTCATTTCGTCTGTTGAACTCATATAAAAGTGTTTTATTTTATTAACTAGTATGAGTTAATTAACTAGGCATGTAATTCATCAAATTTGCGATTTTAAAATTGTATATACTTTTTATCTACAATGGTTTGAATGATAGAATATTTTGGTCCTGATTTCCTTGGAAAGGTTCGAAATGCAGAGGAAGGAGGAATAAACAGTAACAGTTGGAGATTTCTATAAGATGCCACTAAAACAGCTGTAGGTGCAAGACAAGCAGTAGCAGTAATAGATTGGTCAGGCATCTCAAGATAGATACCAGGAGTGGTTGAAGATAAGGAGTCATGTGTGTAGACTATAAGTTCTTAACTCACGAACTTCACTGTCCTGTGTACTCAGAACAAAGGTTGGAAATGTATGATAACCATATGACCGGCAGATAAGAAGAAAGGCGGTGAAAATGGTTTTCCGATGATTCCCTTTTACGTGTATTTTTTTGTATTAAAGTTAGTACTGGGAAATTTTTAAATGAAGTTATATTTTCAAGAAGTAAATGTGTCAGTTTTGCTCTTTCATACTTGAATATTGAAGGTTAGTTAGTGGCAGAATTCATTAATTAAAATCCTTAGTTCCACCTTCGTTAGGAAAGGGTGGTAACCTGTAGATAACTTGTCCTAATTAGCCTTAGTTGGAAGAAGTGGACGTTAATAAATAATTTAAAATTTGAAGATTAGTGAATTATGAATTTTCAGGCATTATGTATTAGTTGTGTCTCCCTTTTCTTTTATTTTTTCAGCTCATTCTTTCAACAAGAACCCTTATAGTTTTTCCATTGTGCCACTCAGTCCAATTGTCACAGTCTGTCTCTTTTTTAATAAGTTTAGGTAAATTTATGAACTTTAGCTTTGAATTTGTCCATTATTGTTGATAGAGACTTCCATGAAACTCTTTTTATAAAACTTTTTATATTTTCAAAATGTGTGAAATAGTTTTGATTTTGAAGATAGTTCAAAAGAAAAAAATATCACTACTCTAAAGCATCATTTATAATTAACTACTGAAGCACTGGGCCAAATGTAGGTCTTTATATCTCTCATATACCTCTGAAATTGGGCGATCAAAAAATATCTTTTGCTGGCCTCTCCAGTGGCCAAGTGACAAGAGATCAATTTTTCTTGTTTTAAGCTTCATTCTATTTAATAAAGTCATTATTTACGTTCTAAATGGTATATTTGCTTCCCTTAGATCCTAGCAAAGGATGGCCTACCAGCTTTTTAAATTAAAATTGATTAGGTGGGGAGTGGGGGGTTAAAATATGATGCTGGCCTCTCAGGCCGGATGCGCTCGATTTTGTTTCATTCAGAGGTGTGCTTGAAGGAGGGTTAATGATTATCCAGATCAGCATTTATCAAGATATAGAAATACTTTATAAATAATAAATACTGTTATATTCATTTTGCATGGGTTTTTTTTTTTTTTAATTTTGTATTTTCTTTAATTTTTTTCTAGACTCAATATCCATGAAAGTGAGGCAGAGAAAGTAACAAACCTAAAGAAACTAATGGAGATACGAGAAAATCATTTAACAAATATTGAACATACTTTACCAAAGCCAAATGGAACATATCTTAAAATAATTCTTGGGAATGTTAATGTTTCTATATTAAACAAAAATGACAAGTAAGTACAGTAGTAATAGATGAAACATACAGTTGGATATTTTAAATGTTGGAAAAAAGCAATTTGAACTTTAAAGTAGACCTTGGTGGTCTGCTCCAAGCTTATTCAGGAATTAGGTTTAAGGAAGTGCATCACCAATGAATTGATGAGTACTGTTTATGTTTTAAATTTCAGTTCAAGTTCTTGAAATCCAGTTAAAGATACCTATTTGTTCAGTTGTAAAGTTTTTAAAATGTTAAGTATGTTTTTTACATATATTAATTGATATTTATATTCTTTCTATTGTTTATAATAAATATATTCTGTTTGGCATAATGTTGCTTCCTCTATATATTAGTTGAGTAAGACAATTTTTGTCTTTAATATTTCTCTTGTGTTTTTTTTTTTTTTTTTTTTTTTTTTATGTATTTCCTCTACATAGTAACCCTATATGGAGGGATAAGATAAGGGAGAGGATCTTGTACTCTTATGATAGTATTTCAATAGCTCAATATCAAAATTACTAAGTAGCCTAAAGTAGTATAGCTTTTATATTAATTTAAGAAGAGCATATTGAAATGACCACAAAACAAATAAAAAAATTAATGTAATAAAAATGTGTTGATTGGGATGTGTTCATGAGCGAGTGGCTGTTTAAATGAAGAGGTTTCATAGTTCCGGATTGTTGTCATGTTACCTCATTTGGCTCATCAGTCTCCCAAGCGTGTTGTTGACTAAAAATGTTGACTCCTCAATTGGAAGACATTCTGTATTGTAGAGTTTGCAATAAAAAAAAATTAGGGGTTGGATTCAGACGGAAATTCAATTGAATTACACTTTCTCCCAAGAACATCAATGGTGATATAATCAGGTTGAACAGGGCATGTGTGTGTAAAGGGAAAAATCCTAGGGGACCACAAACATGAAAGGAAGATACATAGAGAAGCCCCGTTGTGTTTTTCATCAGAACCCAAGGAAATCCATGTATCAAGCTAGTCAGTTGTAAGCTCACATTTCCACAATTCACAGTATGGTGTGTGCATAAAATAAGGCTAAAGTTGAAAGAACTGCTTAAATACAATAACTACCAGCAGCACTTTTAAATGTTTGCAACCAGGTGGTGATAGACGAACTTGAAAACTTAGTATCATTTAATTTGAGTGGGAGAGTCGGTTGACACAATGTGTAAATTTTGGAACCAAAACCCCTCACACGATTTTTCAGCATGAAAGATATTCACTTTTTCTGGAGTAATAAACGTTTTCTGTGCAGTGCCCGGCTACAAAGTTTCTGGCCCATTTCTCTTTGAGGGGATCTCAGATAAAGGGCAAACATTTGAGGATATTTTACATGAAACAGGTGCTTCCCTTTAATGGAAACTGACTCAAAATGCTTCATCTTTTCCAAGATTGAGCACTGTAGCCTATGAGTTTGAGTATTTTTGAATAAAGAACTGTTTAAGTGATAGGCCACAAGACATTACTCTTATTTGTCCGCACCTTGCAGTTTTTTTGGGAAAAAGTTATTGATCCACATTACCTACTGACCTACAAATCCTTAAACACCAAATAAAAACAACAATCGATTTTTTGATTGTGGCATGTTCCATGTTTGGAAAGAATTCTTGCACCGGTTTAGTGTTGTCAGTGCGCAAGGAATAGCCGCATTGAACACATGTAAGAAAGTACTTCACTATTGTATTTGTAAATTTGTTACATTTTTTTTTGTTTGTTATTTTTTCACTTAACATGACATCCACCATATCATCTACAAAAATATATTTAATATATTGTAAATAGGAGCCTTTATAGCTCACTGAAGGGCTAACATTCTAATGCTGGCTCAAAATACTTGAGCCTGTGCTTTCTGGGTTCTGCCTGTATGAGAAAATTAGTGTTTTTCTATGAAGTATAACTGGTTAAAATTGAATTTGTCTTTGTTATTATGAAGTATTTATGTGTTTCAGGTTTAAATATAAAGACGAATATGAAAAATTCAAATTGATATTGAGCGTTATAGGTTTTCTTATGTCTCTAGCCAACTTGTGCGTAAATGCAAGGTAAGTGAAAGTGAACATTTAAATAGAAATACATATAAAAATTACGAAGAAAATGTTCTTAAAGCTAAAAAATATTCCTAGGTCCTAGTTCCTAGTCATGACACCATTCTCCTCGTCAATTTTGGGTATTGATCAGAAAAATAAATAAAATCGTGGGACATGCAAACATTTCTAGCAACAGTCAATTATTCATATGATTATAAATGCTATTTACATATTTATTCAGGTTAAGTTAAGCCCTATGATTTTGTTTATTTGTCTGATCAATGTTCTAGATTGATGAGGAAAGTGGTGTGATGATCGGTACCTAAGACCTATGATTATTTTTTAGCTTTTACACATTTTCTTCATATTTTTTATCTGTATTTGTTTTCAATAAAACTCTTTAACTTTATGTTTTTTTTACTTATTTTATTTTCAAGTTTTTAGTTTTAATTTCCCATTGTGTTTAGTTCATAGAGTGCCTCATTAATACAAGGTTTATTTCCTGACAATTTGTTGAAATCTTAACTCTAAATATTTGCTCCATCTCATAATAACTGTGAGATTTTAGGGGGGGGGGTTAATTAGTTCAGGTGAGGGGGCCTAGAACTTTTTCAGCCATTAGTGAACTTGATCTTAAGTTTTACATAAAACTTCTACATACGACTTTGGTAATGGTCGAACAAAAATTGTGACTGCTAGAGCCCATAGCCATTACCCATATTGACACAAATATGAAATCTGGCATGTTGCGCAGGTAGCCATCTTAGATTGGAAATATGTCATAGCGTGCAGTGTTGTACTAGTCAAACCCTTTCATTTGAAACCCATATTGAGGGAGTAGTGAAGAAAAAATATGTACCGCCACTTTGATGGCAGTCATATTGGATTTGCATTTTTTTCATAGTGTACTCCATTCTACTAGTCGAGTCCTTTCATTTCATACCTTTATGGCAGTGGCCATCTTGGATTTACAAAGATACTGAAGATATTAAATTTTATTGACGTCATAACTAAAGGTGTGAACTAAATATAAAAATAAATCTGTTTAAAAATATTACCTTTTGTGCTTTTGTTATAGTATATTATAAACAGTGCTCTTACGTTCTGAGTATTCTATATTCTTGATTGGGAGTGGATGATATGACCTTGTCAACAAAGCAATAAACATTACTTTCTACCCATATACAATTTTTAGTTTACAAATAAAATAAAGTATTTTATATGGTAGATTTATTATAAAATAGAGTTTCTTAAGGGAAAAAAGAAAAGAAATATAAAATTCCTTTACTTAAAATGTATAATATTTGTCATGTATTATTTTTTAATTAATTAATTACTTAACTTCTCTATAGGATAAAAATATTCAGAAGTGAGATGATTGATATAAAATATTATTACGTGGTGATTATCATTGGAATGTTAAATGGTTTAAAAATGTTTATTCTCTCTTTGGAGCAGGTTCAACCGTAGTGATTTCTTGGTCAATATTTACTAGACCTTGAGATTAGGGTCATACTCCTTATGAGAGGTGTTTCTCAATCACTGCAATAATAGAATTTCTACACTTATTTCAACATTACTTTATCTTTTAAGTTTTTAGTCAAAGGTCTCCAACAGTTTATTTATGCACTACTCAGTTGGGCATCTTTAAGCATAAGTATGAATTAAAGAAGTTTGTAAAACAAATATTTAAATTTGTAATCAACATTTTTTTAAACACACACACACATATATGATGTATATATCAATATTAATATATTATTAACATCATATTTTTGCTACTATGGCTAATTGGAACAGGTTATTTGCAGGTTGCCACCCTTTTCTAGCTAAGGATTTTATTTAGTGAGTCAGTAACTAATAAATTCCTATTGCCCAGGCCGTGAAGCGAACTCGCCACTCAAGGTTTACCTTGTGAGATAAAGCCAACGCTTTAACTCACATTGCTAACCTGAGCCCCCATTTAAATTTAAATGAAATAATGAAGTGCAAACAGTATAATGAATTTGTAAACAGCCTCTCTAAATCCATTGATTAATTTGTCAAAATTAAATATTTCATTTATCATTTAAATTTGTAGATCTCAAAACTGTTGAACTCTTTAAAAATCAGCTAAATTTTAGCACTAGCCCCTCCCCACATCTGATGTACCTCCAATAAATGCTGAAATAAATTAAGAATCAGATAAACAAATAAACACTATAATAAAACATTGTTCATTGCAATTGTTCATCCCCTTCCCTCTCAGAGTTAAATGGTTGCACTGGAAACATATCAACATGGCTCCTCCTCTCCTATTAATTCAGACTATTTTGAATGTAAAGACCAGCCAATTTTATTTTAATATACTTAAATGCATCATTTATCTTACCATTGTTTTCAAGGTGTAAAAAGTAAATTATATTTATATACCACTTGAGAGGCACACAAATGGAAATGTATAAACCAGCACTCCTTTTTTTATTTATTTAATTCAATAATTTTTTAAACCATTTCATCAAAGACTTTACATATCCTGTGTTATATATTGAATATTCAAGAATTTCTAAAAAACACTGAAGTTATAACGTTTTTAATCTTCTGAGTTGGTTTTTGTGGAATATTGAAACGGTTATAACTTCAGTGTTTTTTAGAAATTCTTGCATATTCAATATATAACACAGGATATGTAAAGTCTTTGATGAAATGGTTTTAAAAAATTATTGAATTGAATGAAAAAAAGGGTGTGCTTGTTTTACATTTCCATTTTTTAGCAAATCTTTCAATGTAATCAGTATTAGATATGTTTTCCAAAGTCCCCGAAACAATTTATTTTTGGGTTTGTTTTTTTTTTTTTTTTTATTTATGTGAATTAGCAAAAGGACAGCAATTATTGATATCTCATGATATTATATTCAGGATGAATCAAATCTTAAGATGTCAAAATTATTAAATAATAATTCTAGTTATAACGGACTAAACTGACAAAAAAGTTAATAAATTGTGTTATTATATTTTGGTTCTTCATTTGTAATAAAAAATTCTGAATATTGGTTTGGTAGAAAATACAGGCAGTTAGCAGTGATAAATTTGTGCATTTTCATAAGGAATGCATAAATTACAAGTAGCCATTTTGCATTGAAAATTAGTTTTCTGAATAATTAACATTTGACTTATTTTTTTTTTTTAGGGTATTGGAGCTGTCTCTCCTTTTTCTTCTCGTTTGGTATTATTGTACACTTACAATTCGAGAAAGTATATTAAAAGTCAATGGGTCGAAAATAAAAGGATGGTGGAGACTGCATCATTTTATCTCAACAGCTGCTTCTGCTATACTTCTTATATGGCCAGTATCTTCAGCATGGGATGGATTTAGGCCACAATTCATGTATTTTAATGTCTATATAAGTGAGTAATATTTTTTCTTTACAATAAATATACTCATTCATAAGTGTCTGTATGTGTATGTATTTTGCTACCCCCCTATCAAAGTGCATTAAGACTCTTTCGAATAAATATAAATAATTTCTTTTGCACTATTAAAAAAAAATATAATTAAAATTCACTTTATACAATTAAGTGTATTCTGGACAGACTTGGGTCTCTCTGTGGGACTATGGATTCTATTTATTGAGACACTCCCCAAATAAACTTCCATGCTCATGTGAAAGTTGAACTCACGAATCATAGTTATATTGCAAAAACTTGACCCTACTTAAAACTGCAGTTTGGGACAAAATCTCAACACAATAAATTCACTATAATTGTTGATAGTTTTATTGTCTTCTAATATTTCACATCATAGGACATCTTCTCGTTTGCATTGGATTGCTTCTCATTTGTCATAGGACATAGTATGCACATTTGCACAATTAAGCACTGGAGGTTGGACTGAGGCCGTACATGAGTCCTATCCGTTTGATATAGTTAATTTTTTAATTATATGCTGTGCTCCTCAAGAGGCATCCTGTGATAAGGAACATGGACATCTAATAAACGGTCAAGGAGAATTTTATTGTGTTGACCGTTTGCTAAATAAAAAAACAGCAGTTTTTCAAGAGCATCATGACCAATAGTGCATTAAGATTCGTACCTAACCAGAATCCTTTTCCCATTTAATAAATGTCTTTATGTACATTTAATGAGGAGTAATTTAACTTTACTTTATTAGTAGCTTTGGAGTTGAGTCATGTTTTTGTTTTTTCTTTATAAATTCATAGTTTCTATTGTGCTATAGACATTGTTTCACTAGCACAAATATTTCATTTAATGGAATAAGAATTATAGCAGTCACTTCATTAATCCCTCAGTGTTGTTTTTAAGATTAGTTCTAAATTAAAAACAAGGCCCCTAGCATTACTTCTAGGGCCCATGCTAGATGTAATTGGAATATTGAAGAATCTATGCAATTTCTCTTTCACCTTAATAGATTCTGCAATTTTTCAGACATCTCTACAACAAAATTAAGATGCATCGTGTATTGCTGCTTCATGTGTCTATCTCCTCCCTTTTTGTCATGTTATCTGCTGAAAGAGTCAAATGTAAATTATATTTTAAACTTTTTAAAATGTACAAAACATTAAAGAATTTTAAATTTTATGAAGTAGCTTTAGTATTTGGATGGGCCATGGGATAAATATATGATATCTTCTATTCTAGCTGGATGGGATTCATTTAATTTGAGTATTTTTTTTTTTTAATCTTTTATACTTATAACTACATTATTGTTTGTTAGGTGTTGTGCAGTATCTGCAATTCAGATACCAGCAAGGAGTGTTATATAGGCTGAAAGCTCTGGGAGAGAGACACAATATGGATATAACCATTGAAGGGTTCCATTCATGGATGTGGCGAGGACTTGGATTTCTCCTCCCTTTCCTCTTCCTTGGTTATTTATTCCAGCTATATAATGCCTACACATTATTCCACCTCTCAAGAACACCTGATGCTCCCTGGCAGGTTTGTTTAACTTATTTTCCATTTTTATAGATCCAGATAATGACAACCGCCCAATGTTCGTATTCTCTAAATGAGTGATTCATGGGATGAACTAAATATTGATTTTTACACCACAAAAATAACTTTAAAAATCTATAAAGGCCTGTAAGATTTACTCTGTTTTCTTTGTAAAAAAAAATAACAGACTGTTAAATCAATTTGCAGAATTTTGTGGTAACCTGCTTGCAATATTAATAAATAATTCTGATGGATATGCTGTGGTAATTGTTCCACTGAGGGCTATTAAAAACTCAAAACTACAATGTAACCAGCATTTTGGAATTTATTTTACTTCCTTTCTAAAGGTACTAAAAATATTAATGAACATATTTTCATTAAAATTACTATTTATTAACATTAATGTCCATGTTTTGTTGCTATGGCTAATTGAGATGGGTTACCACCCTTTTAGGTGGAAATAAATAACAGTATTTGTATTAAAATAATTCAATTTATATTAAAAAAAGTTAGGTGAGGGGAAGAGATCTTAGCCTCTCCCTGCAGCCTGAATTACTCTTAGAATAATCATATTGAGTCTAATTGCGTAATGTCTTTTTTCATAATATGGCATTATCAAATAACATTTAATAGTAATAAGTAGTACATCATGATTTTTTTTTTATATATATGTTCTAAAAATTAAATAATCGGAATTTTCTTATATTAGATGTACAAATAAGTTTCCACAGTTTCACAAAAGATGTCACCACCAGAAGGTTATGTTGAACTTTCAGATGTAAAACGGAACATCCCTAGTTTTGTCATCTGGCAACACTGTAACCTTGAAGTATTAGTGACTCCGTATCAGCGTCACTCAATTTTTTTTTTGTGCCAAACAAGCATCATTTGCAGGAATTTTTGATTTTTTTCTTTACTTTAATTTGAAACAATCTGCAGCTGAGGCACATCAGTTGCTTCTAGAAGCATATGGTGAGGCTACTTTAAGAAGTTGTCAGAAGTAGTTTCAAAAGTTTAAGAACGTTGGTAAGTTTGACGTGTAGGACAAAGAACACAGTGGGAGGCCGAAAGTATATGGAGACATGGAATTGGCCATATCATTGGAGGAAGAATTGTCCCAAGCACGAAAAAGAGCTTGCACTTACATACAAGTGACATCATTTAAAATCGGGAGTGATTCAAAAACAAGGGAATTGGGTTCCTTTTGAACTAAAGCCAAGAGACATTGAATGCGGATTATGCATGAGTGAAATGCTGCTTGCAAGTCATTAAAAAGAGTTTTTGCATCATATAGTCACTGGTGAGGAAAAATGGATCCACTACGATAACCCAAAGAAGAGAAAGCAATGGGTTAAGTCCGGCAAATTATCAACATC
The DNA here is from genome assembly GCA_019009955.1 of Riptortus pedestris. Lineage (NCBI taxonomy): Eukaryota > Metazoa > Arthropoda > Insecta > Hemiptera > Alydidae > Riptortus > Riptortus pedestris. Next base: position 58,702,551 of record CM032231.1, read on the forward strand.
GACAGTGCTAAGAGGAATATTCATGGAAAAAGAATTAGAAGAGTGTTTGGGTCTTGACTTGGGTATCTTCATATACTAGGAGAATTGTAACTATTTGTGCTACTTATTTAGGTGTTGACTATGCCAAACTTACATCTTTATCAATGTTTTACTAAAATCACTTTTGTTTCTTATATTCAGTGATTGAGATTATTTGGAAGGTCACGTCATGCCCAACGTTTGACTACTGTAAAAGGTGTTTTATCTCATTTCATCATTTTACTTCGTTGTGTCGACCATGGATAGTGCCTAATTTCTATTCTTTTTTTGTTTGTTTTTTTATATTCTTGCGTTTACTCAATATCCCTATTATCCAGGTGACTTGATGTATAAGTACTTCTGAGATGTCTTATGTTACCATTTATTTTTTAAATTAATAATAGATACTAATTATCAAGATTCTATTTTGTTGATATGTAATTACAATGCTTAATTAATTCAGTTATTTTCTTGTAGGTTTCTGTTTTGTCGCTGCTGTTTTTTATACTCTTCTTAGGAAATACTATAACCACTTCAATGGTTATACCACAAAAATTTAGAGAAATGAAGAAACAGAGAGAAGAAAACAGAGGAAATAAGGTATCAACTTAAAGTAAAATTTATCATTATTAGTCTCTGTTAGGTTATTTTAGCAAATTTCCCTTAATAAAATTAGCTGTTGGGGTTGTTGAAATATAAATAATGGATTAGCGGATTAAATAGCCCATTTATTGCCAACAAGTTAGTCATATCTACAGTTTTAAGCATGAAACATGGAATGCCTATTGAACAAATATTGTTGAATTTATTATTGTTCTTGGTATCAAATAAATCTAGTTTCCCGTCAATATAAAATGATTGTACCTTTACATCTGTTGAAATAAGATAAAATTTTGTTCAGGCATTCTACTGTAAAACCATAAAAGAGAGAATAGAAATGTAAGATAAACATGAGTGGGAATGGGATATCTGCCTACATCATGAAGCTCTTCTGCATGACTTTTTTGTACGCGAACCAATTTTTTTTTAAGTGGATGTAGCTCAACATGATGTTATAGCGTGCTAAGATATTTTTTTTTAATTGTTTCTTATTTTTTTTTGACATTTGCTCCATATATTAATATTGTTGAAGTTTTATAGAATTATAGGGAATGCCATTCTCCTCTGTAATTCTAATTTCACAATAAACCTGTGTATAATATCATGATATACCTGTGTTTTTGGCAATTCGATTGCAGATTTGCCGACTCCTACTTGTGTCTTATTAATAATGAACTGATGTATCATAACAAATTTTACTCAAAACTTAAATCCGCATATTGATTTCATTGAATTTTTACTTGTAAGATATGTGCAAATAAATTCTGTATGACATCATCACTTAAGATTGTACATTCTGAACTACATGTTTTTTTTTTGTTTTGTTTTTTTATCAATATCATACTGAATTCATTTTACATTTATTCATTCATTTATTTTAAAAGTAAAAAAATAGCCAGAACTTTAATATTTAAACATTGTTTGGTCTAAGTTCTCTTATGCCCTTTCTCTGCTGATTTCATGGCTTCTTATTAATTCAAATTTTCTTTATTCTTAATTTATTTTATTTTTCAGGCTGATGTAACAAGTCCACTCCGAGGCAGTGGAATTTCTGGGGGAAAAATTGAGTGATGACATTAGACTTAACATATATATTGTTAGTTGTTATGTAATAAAAATTTATGAAACTGTTTAATACTGATTTGTATAAACATTAAATTATTTACATATATTTTTTTAGCATATATATCCATTATTTACTGATGTCCTTGACTTCCTTTAGTCCCAGCAATAACCTATATTTCTCAAATTTGTTGATTTACTCATTGCACAATGGTTGATGTGATAGTCGAATCATAAAAATTCTTGGTGTGTCATATTATTGTCGATCTCCTTAAAATAAAATTTTCATCTAAAGAAGAAGGGGTCATTGGCCCCATCCATGGCATTAACAAATTGCAGTATATGATTCAACCCATTTTAGAATTTTTTGTAGAAATAGAATTAATACTTTTGAAATATTGTTACATACTCTTGACTTGTCCATATAAATGAAACAGCTCCATACCTCGCACTTTTAAAAAAATCAACAAAACTATCAAAAAAATGTACCTATTTGTAATATGTAGATATCGTGGGGAAAAAAGGGGGGCCTTCTTTAGTGCTAGATTGAGGAAAATGTTTTTAAGAAATTTCTGTGAACAGTTGTACTAGTTTTATTTGGATAACATCAGTGCCAGTATAAAGAAGATATAATATACAATAAATCAAAAAAGGATTAAGTAATAAGTTTGAAAATTCACTGAAATTCCCCATTTTCATATTAAGGTTTTGAGGCACTAATAAATTTGATCAACCATTTTTTGGCACAATTTCCTTTAACACGTTCGCTGCTGCAGTCTATATGTGATATACTCCACCACTAACTGCACCGGTCCCCGGCGTCCGATGCCTCTCCTAACGTTAAAACCTGTATCGGACCCCGGGGACCGATGTAGTTTTTGAAGGTAACACTATCTCTTGACAATTCAAGTGAACTAAATTAATGAATTAGCAGAGCCTTCAGTCCTCCAATCCAAAAACTAGCACCAGCAAAGCCAGGAGTGGTACCCGGCATCTGATGTCGTCTACAACTAATGTACATTTTTTATCACATTGTCAGCTGTTATTTCCAATAAGCACTCTAAACTTGTAATCACTTCTAGGTCAGTAGTTGAACTAGAACATGAGGGTAAATAGTTCTTGTCTGTAAAACTATCGTCACTTGAAGTCGTATCACTCTCACTTTCACTGCTGTCTGCAAGACAGTGCGTACTCCTGCAACCCAGCCGGTTTCACCAGCTACCGGGTAACCCATCCCCAGTGTTCCATTACACCCAATCACAATTCCCTCACCCTTATAATGGAACTATAGTTCAGAAGAAACTATCACTTCTCACCCCCGGTAGGTCACACTACCTTACTACCATCTTAATTGTGAAGCTGGGTCTCAGATAAAAAAAAAAAAAAAAAAAAAAAAAAAAAAAAAAAGTGCTTACTCAACTAATTTCCGACCATGAGACATACTGAGTGCAACACAATGGTAAATGAGCGAATGAGGGGCATGGAAGGTAAAACAGATTCAAGTCAGTTCATGTTTGATCAAGTTGTGACTGGAATAAGCATCGGGCGCCGGGGGGTGGTGCCGTACCAAATTGGAGTTTCTCTATTTCTAGACGGTTACGGTCCCCGGCATCCGATAGTATTTTTCTAGATTAACTAAATCTACAGGTTCTAAGAATAAATTACATCCAATCCCCATTAAAATATCTCTCATAATAAGCTTGCTACAGCCTTCGTCTTTTTGGAGTGGACTGAAGGAGAGGGGCCCATCTTGAAAGACTTGATGACGATCGGACCCCGGGGACCGATACAGCAGTGAACGTGTTAAAAAAAAAATTGAGACACCACGATTAAGAGATTTCTGTTGATTGGTGCCTACGATGGTTTGCTGTTATTCCAGAAATCAGCAATTTTCAATTCACATTGTCATAATTCTACATGCCATGCACTAAAATTAAGACATTTTTTTTTCGGTCCCTGGACAATTTGCTATCTATATTCTTAAAAAATTCTATTTTCCACCTAGTTCTCCAAAATTACACACTTTCAATGCTCTAAATTTTGCTTAAATGAATAAATAAATCAAGGGTAGGTGGCCCAATACTAGAAGTATTTGCTAAATTTTTATTATCAGTTAGCACCAATCAGAAGGACTATTCAGCGGTAACAATATTAAGGGACCTGAGGTTTCTGAAAGAGATGAAATCCTCTCTGAATTAACAAAGTATCACAGAGGTGCCATTATCAGAAACAAACTGATTTATGGTAGATGAAAGAAAAAAATGCCAGAATGGGAGTAAGTAATCATGGCCCACATATAAAATGTGAAACAAACATAAGTGAAAAAATTAGAGGTATATTGCTTTTTCCCACTGCCCATAAGATCCTATCAGCATCAGGCTTGGTGGAGGTTTGTGTAGAATGTTGAGAAGCTTTGTTGGGTGAGCAATGTATTTTGTTCAGGATGATTGACCTCAGATCACCTCTTACCCATTAGAAAAAGGCTTAAGTGTACCATGAGGTTTTACATAACTTTATTCACTTCCAGGAGATTTATGACAATGGAAACTGACTAAAATTGCTGTAGGCATTACAATCAGTTGGTATACTTATTAGGCAAGAATGTCTCGGGACGGGACTTTTTGAGAGTACAAAACCAGAGTTGGCATCTCCAGAGGCTTTAAACAACTCCATTCGGGCCAATGGCTTAAGACAAATCCATTATCACTTATACTGGAAGTGACAATTCCAAATATGAGGACAAACCCTTATGGTATATATATTATGCTTGTACAGCACAGAATGTTCCTGGCATGAGAAACGATCAAGGAAATAGTCTAGTTTCTGAAAAGTATTCAAAGCCTTAGAACCTCACATAATTCACTTATATCCAGAAATATGCAAGAGTTTTATATATATATATATATATATATATATATATATATATATATATATATATATATAAAATTGTAACCTCTGTCTGTACATTGATTTTTTTCGCAAAATTTCACGTTTTCGTTTCACATGCCATAGACACCATAACTGCATTTTGTTTCTTTCGTGTCTGTTTGTTTATTTGTTTGTTTGTTACCTTTTCACGCATAAACGGCTGAACCGAATTTTATGAAACTTGGTATGTATATTACTACTAGACTTTAGGCTATGTTAATATTCTCTGAGACGAACAGGAGTGGGGGTTATGAGGGAGGGCTGAAATTAAAAATAGCGATATTTCGTTTCCTATTGGTTTTTCAGCAATTATGCACATAACAAAAGTTATTTATATTGTTATTTAAAGTAACTTTTGTTATATAAACTTTTGTCGTATACCTAAGCATAAACAAGTTATACGTTAAAAACTACTGCGGAAGTCAACAATTTTATTTGGCCCAAAAACTCAACCAAACTAAACCAAACTCGGCATGTGAGTTAGCACTAGCGCCTTCCTTATAATAAGCTATACTAATATTTCTAGGGACGGGCAGGAGTGGGGATTATAAGGGAGGTCTGAAATAAAAAATAGTGATATTTCGTTTCCAATTAGGGTTTCGGCAAATATGTACATAACAAAAGTTGTTTATTTTGTTATTTAGAGAAACTTTTGTTATATACAAAATCGTCGTATACCAAAATATAAAGGCGTTATACGCTAAAAATTATAGCGGGAGCCAACAATTTTATTTGGCACAAAAGACTCCGAACCGAACTAAATAAAACACTCGGTATGTGCATTAGCACTAACACCTTCCTGTAAGCCATACTAACATTTCTAGGAACGGGCAGGAGTGGCGGTTATTACGGAGGCCTGAATTTACAAATTTTATTATTAACAAATCCACAGAAACGACGGGTATTAACTCTAAACACTGGGACGGTTAAATGTTAAAATATTGTGTAAAGTAAAGCCTTGCCAAAAAAAATACCATCACCATTCAGCCTCAAATAAATTCCCCTGCGAAGCCGTGTATCTGAGCTATTATATATATATATATATATATATATATATATATATATATATATATATATATTCCTAAAACAAATGTTTTGGTTGTGGGGAAGAAAGAAATTGCCATGGGAATATAAATATTAGAATTGAAAACATTGTGCTAGAAAAAGTGAAGGAGTTTTGTTACCTAGGGCACATCATCACTGGACAAAATGAAAGTAGAGCTGAAGTCGATAGAAGAATAAATATCACTTGCTAAAGAAGCATTTTAACTACTTAACATTAAGCATGGATACAAAAGAAAGTTTGCTAAGTCTTTCTTATGGAGTGTACTGCTTTATGGGAGCGAAAGTTGGACTCTCCACAAAAGGAAATAGGTTGAAAGCAATGGAAATGTGGATCTGGCTAGAACAAGTTTGACTCAAAAAAAAAATCCAACATGAAGTTCTAAATGAAGTAAGTGAGAGCACAAGTCTTATCAAGACCATGGAAAAAAGGAGACTGAAACTTCTTGGGTATATCATAAGGCACAACAACTTTCTATTTGAAGGTAAGATTCTTGGGCATAGGGGAAGATGGAGGCCCAGAAATCCTATTTTGATGACATCAAGCATCTTATGGATTTCGGTGAGCATAGTAATATGAAAAGAGCAACTTCCGATCGACCCAATGGTTGCAACTACAAGGCGTAGCCTTTGATCATGATGATGATTTTATATATTTATAAATATGATATTAATTATTTGGCCCACATTGGGAAGCCAATTTTAGTAATATTAACTACTTTGGTCCCGCATTGGCATATTAGTGTCAGAGCAATAAATGTAATATCCAAAATAGGTATCCCAATGCAGTAGGAAGGGAGACAGACAAATTCTGGGCTGCTGAATGCTGAGAAATCTCTCCTGCTTGCAAGTCCTCAAGCACACTTCATTCCAAAAAGAGAACTTGTTTTTACACCATATCCTCCAAAATAATTGAAGATCGCTCATTAATTACAAACATTTTTGAACATGGTTTTTATGACGCTAGTGCTACTCAGCTGAAAACTACTAACTTTCAAAAATGTAAACTTGGCAAGTTCTCATTAAACATCCCCTTTTTCTAACACATCCAGTAGCTCAAAATACATACATTTTACAGTATATATAAGCAGATAATCATCAGTAAGGTTAATTTTATTATTTTGTAAACATTGATTAGTATTCTATATTATTTGCCAAATTATTATAATTTAATAGCTTCAAAATTATGTTTAGACAATTGTGTTTGAAACAATCCATATATTAAATGGGGATGCTATGCTAACTGTAACTGGAAGGTCACTCTCGTGGGCACTAGGCTTTCGATTCCACTCTCTTTGGCTCGAGAGAACATGCCAGGTCTTTTTTTCTATTCAAATACCAGCAACTCAGAAAATGACAGCAGCATGTTTGTTGTTTTTAGAAGAAGAAGCTGATTGGTATAATCAAATTTAGTCTTGGATGACAATGAACTAATAACCAGACTGAAAAATTGCACTACTTAAAACTTTATCATACAGAATCACATCCTAAATAAATATGAATCATGACATTAAATCAACTTTGCAAGTACTGACAATTCTAATCATGCCCCACACATGGAACAGATTAGAAAACAATTTCAATATTAAAATAGACCAACATCACTTCATTTCATTGGATTAAAGGATATTCTCGGATGTAATATCAAAAAATGTGATAAAAACAACTTCTAAGAAATAAGAATTTTACTCAAAAACCTTTTAAAGAACTCATTATTACCTGAGACCTTAAACAAATAGTTCTATCAATATATGTGTGTGTGTTAGATCATTGTACAAAATTAAGAATTTTGCTGACTTCTGTCCTGAATATTCAGATGAGGGGGATTTATTTTAAACTTAAATAGGATAGGATACACTAATAAAGTTTTGGGATGTAGATAAATTATTCTTGGACCAGTACTTATAATTTTGACTAATATAATTTAAAACTAAATAAACTATACACCAAAGGTCCTAGAGCAACAAATTGTTGAATACAGAATAGGATGAGGTGAAATAAAATTATTATTTAGTTTTCTTTGGTTTTATTAACAGTAACATATGTATAACATCAAATAATTGATCAATAAACAGAAATATTAATAAAAATAGGTCTCTGGGTTTTTTTATAAATTACAAAAAGAAAATTGTAAAAAAATATTCTTTGAAACTCAACTCAAATGGACGGAACAAAAGTAATATAATATCTTAATCAAAAGTTAAATAGGAATTAATTAATTACAACATAAATAAAAATTTCCTACTAAATAATGAGAATTCTAGATAAACATGTTTTACAATTATCAAGTTTTCAAAAATCTAAACTAGAAGTATAAATATAATTTACTTTTTGGCCTTTATGTTTTTATAAATTGCTCATTACAAGAACACAACATTTATATTGGTAATAATACTATAAAAACACATCAATAGAATTTTTCCTAAGCCATAAATTTGTGTACAATTAACAAAGAATATCATACTACAAATATTAACCATTTTTATCCACTGAAAGAATTTTTACCAAAGCATAGAACACCAACCCACCACAGTGGTATAATAGAAGTAATACTTCTAACTTAAACACAAAGATCTTCAAAATGTATTAAGACAAGAGTTCATTTAGCATAAAAAATGTTTTGTTGAATGTTATTTGTTGGTGTTGAGGGGAGGGGTAAGAGATACGAGGGAGAAAGAGGTCCACAGGGTTCCAATACGAATTGTTGTATAAGGCCAAAAGGAGTAGAAAATTGAACGTGGCCGAGGAAATGTTTATTAAATTACACAAGTTCGGAATGGGAGTAGCACAAGGTGCTATTTGCCCTGCAGGGTAGGTACAGTCTGAAGCCGACCTCAGTCGAGCCCAGCCAACTTTTTTGTAAGACTTTTTCTCTATTTACTAACTGTTAACGCTTGTTTGTGTTTAGTATGTATATTGATTTTCTTCAAATTCTTGTTATATTGTTTGTTTTGACGGCACTGATGGAGCTCTTGCTCTGAAAGTGCTCTGTTGGGGTTAAATATATTGTTTGTGTAAGGAAGCCCTGCTATTGTGTTTTCCTCATATATATATATATATATATATATATATATATATCTTCCACCGTCTGGCACATCTCTATGAGAAAAATGGAGAGAGAAGATAATTAATTTTCCGTTAACAACTATTAATTTATATATATTTCAAATTCATTTATTTATTTTTTGAAGTTAGGACCATAAGAGAATAGATTAAAATAAGTTTAGAAAAATAGTACAACAGTTTCATATATAAAATCTTAAATACTCTTGGCCCAACACTATTTTTAAGAAACTTGCATTTTCTGTTTTTAAAGAAAAATGTTGCCAATACAATTATAAAGATTATCCTGAGGTTTGTTTCTTAAATTAAATAGACATTCATATTACATCTAGGTATTTTAGCTAAATAATACTTGCATACCCAAATCAAGCTTCCATTGAATTATTTTTCTATGTGGTGTAATTACTAGAACATAATCTTAAGCTGGGTCAATTTGGTATTATTTTTGCATAACCAATTTCTCTGAGAATTTGCACATTGATTGATAATGAAAGGAAACCACCAATTCAAGTTAAAATAAAAAATAATTAATCCCCAGAAAAAGCTTGATAATTTACTTAATAAATGTATCATGTCATCAACAGGAAATGGATAAAATAGGTATTATAGTATTCTTGTATTTGAAGAAGCTTTGAATAAAAAAAAAAAATCAACATGGACTGAAACTATGTTTGTCAAGTAGGATAATTTGATAGCAATATTTCTATATATTAAATAACAGATCCAAAACAATTTCAATACATCTACAATATAAGATCACAGCCTAATCTACATCACAGGAGCAATAGGGAGTATTGAATCAACTCGATGGAGGTAAAGGTTGGCACATGGAGCATGAAAGTTATTAATGCCATATTTTACATAAGCAGGGCCTTTTTCACACAGACATATTCCACATTTTGGTCCAGTCTCTTCAGTTATCTAAAACAAAAAGAAGGAGTAAAAACTTTAATATTGTAGAAATTAAAAACATTAAAAATTAGGAACTAGATAAAATATTAAGGCCTTCACTGTCTTAAGTGTAACAATAACATCAATTGTGACACTAATCTCTTAGCAATTTCCTTTAAGTGAAATAGACTGAATGTGATTCATGAAATAGTTCTTCAAATACACACACTCACTAGCAGCAGAATGAATATCTTTGTTCTACACAATTTGTCTACATTTCTCTTCTTAGTATTTACATACATTATCAAGTAATGCCACAATATATGACATTATTAGGAAAAGTTTAATGAGTACTTACTTTAAACTGGTTAGAATACATTTTAACTGTTCAAACTACACTTTCAAGCTGCAAAATTAACTAGAAATGAATTATTATGATTTTGAGAAATTTCTTCAAATTACTACTTTTCATTCAAATATAACCCAATAATAGAAAATATAATCAGGATAATCTGTCAAGAGGTGGGAAGAGTAGCTGGGAAATACAGTAATAAAATATAAAATTAATTTAAGAAAATAAAAGGGCAACAACAAAGTTTGTATGTGTGCATGCGTGGGTGGGACGGGTTATCTAAGGATTTTATTTAATGAATTCCGTTACTAAATAAATTCCTTAGCCCAGGCAGGAATCGAACTCGCCACTCTAGGTTTACCATGCGACATTAAAGTGAACACTTTAACTCACATGGCTGAACTGAGCTCCATCATACGCTATTAATTTTTGTAAATAATGTTTGTATTAATAATTTATCAAAATGCAAATTTTCTTAAAAATATAACCATAATAAAAATAAAATAAAGAATGATAGTAATTCTCAAATCTTCAGATAGAGGAGTATTTTTTTTATGCTGACAGTTTCGGGCACCATTGATTCCCTTCTTCGGAGCAATTGTAGTAAAGGAGTATCAGAGAGCAAAAAACTAATACACTCAGTGAAAGTTACATCTTGAATGAGTCTAGTGAGAATTTGTATAGCTGATACCTAACCATCCTTTACTATCATTAAATAACCGTATAAACAATAACTGTAGATAAATAAAATATACTTACATAAGAATTTCTATGTGGTTTTAAGTATGTCTCTAATGACTTTGAAGCACAGTCCAATCTGGTATTTAACTCCTCTTTGTTTAAAGCAGATCTTAATCTCAATGCAATCCTCTCAACTTCTATTAACTCTGAAAATGTTTATGGTATGACAATAAATTACAAACAGGAAAAATAGAATCAATTCAAGGATTCACAAAGTCATTTCTCATTTATACACTTTTCTCTGCAATAAAGCCTTTCAAAAATCTCCTTTCAAGTAAATAAATAGTGAAAAAAAACAAAGTTGTTGGGGTTGCGTCAACTAAGCAGATTTCCCAGGGGCATCACGTATTTGCATTTATCTCAAAACGTTAAAGTTCAATGAGAACAATATTTGGTATTTAGGCTTCAAATAATATACTTCACAATATAGCAGCTTACTGTTAAAATAACATGAGTAGGAGTGGGGGTTACTGAAAGCCGAAAATTAAATAAAGCAAATATCTCGGTTAATAATGAAAAAACATACATAACAACATTTATAGAGTATTACATTTGCAATAAAATTGGTCCTATAAAATTTTTCGATCCAAATCATAATAACAGAGATAATTCGAATTTTAGAAATTCTCCCCCCCCCCCCCGTCCTACTGGTCCGATTTCAGCAATTAACAAACTCGATGTTTGTTTTTACACGAAACGATTAAATATCAAGTTTGGCAACAATAAAAAAAAAATTGTGACTGCAAATGGTAACAGACATATATACATATAGATATATATATATATATATATATATATATATATATACATATAGATATATATAAAATTTTGAATGGACCTCATTTTCCTCGGTTGGATCAATGGACATTTGAAGAAAATTTTTGAAAACGCGTCATGATTACAACCAATAGCTGATTTCTGTTAAGAGAAATCTGCTGATAAGGTATGTTTGTAATTAGAAATTACAGATATGATTGTGTTTATCATGTGATGAAGTTATAGGATTGATAGTTGGAAAATAAATAATAATGGTAATAAATTCAAATTTAGTAAGCACTATTTAATCAGAATATTTCGACTGTAGTTAAAAGTGATAGAGGGAGACCAAACTCAAAACCAAATAGCCTACATTGTCTTAAGAACCAAATACTCCTCAGCTTTGGTAAGAGGTCAAAAGATCGGCTTGACACATTCACTGCCATTTTGTGATAACATAGCATACCACCGATTGCTACTACTTGTGATATCAAAGACCACAGTACTAAGTTGCTACTCAATTGCTTCAAGAAGCTGAGTGAACAATGGAGGAACTCATAGAAGTAGAATCACAAAACTAAACAAAATTTAGAGTGCAATCCTTGGGGTTTATATTCGACATCTGTCACAGTACTTCAGAGCTTTAATCATTGGACCACCCCTCCCCCTAAATTAAAAAAGAATGTTATAAATTTGTGGAGTTCTAAAGAATAATAAACTTAATATAGTAAATAATGAACTAGCAGTACAATGAAAGGAACTCTATTCTTTCATATTTCAAATATTTGTCATCCAATGTTTTAATTAGTTATGCTATTATTATTTAATGTTATTAACATTAATTATTAATATGCAGTTTCCACAAAAAGGCGTTTGGCAGTTGTTCTTCCGGATTTTAAACAGAATATATATCCCTTGTAAAAAGGAAATTGAAAATAGGAGTTTCAAATAATTTATCCTGAGTCCAGTATTCTGAAATTTTCAATTTCTCCACGTGGGACATCAGAACTGTAGTGGCTAAAAAAAGATACAACTCCAATCGCCAATTAGTCTCCAAAGCCCTGCCAACTTCGCCTTCATAATTTTTGGTATAAAAATTATAGTGGCCTGAACAATTTGGCAATGAGTGAAGAGCAAATAAATACAGAAAAATAACTATAAAAGCTGTCCATCTTAACTTTTTCACTTGAGTGCCAGGAATGGAGTCATCAAAATGAAATTTCATAGGCAGAGGCCCTTTGCCTGCCATCTTAGATTTTGCTTCAATTTCTTCCCTAGCAGTTGTGAATCTTTGTTATCCAATGAATCAGACCCTGAAGCAATAGGCTGACAAATGAAGATTAGAATCAAACCTATCTTCTAACAGTGGCTATCAGTCCACCAGCCACGCTCGCCCACTGTCATAAAAGTGGCTCGCAGTCTTAAAAGGGTTGATGTGATCTTCTATGATAGATTTTAATTCCTAATGCCCACTAAATTTATACCTATAATTTTGGTATGCCAAACAAAACATTTACATTCCACACCCTGCAGCATAAGTAATATTATACAAATTTTTATATAATACTTATTCTTGTATATATTTTGAGGGATTTATTACCTTCTAAATACTGAACTCCTCTAGGATCAGTTATTACTTCATTCAAAACATCTTCTTCATCAATAGAATCAAATATTTTTATAGCTTCTTCTAGAACATCTATGCACGCTTCCATGGCTCTTTCCTATGTAAAGCATAAAGTATACAGAACCAAATTAAATAATCTTAAAGAAACCATCATTTGCTTCGGTAAAGCAGAGGCTTATATCAAAAATAAATAACACTAAAAACGTTTGGTGTACAGGAACTACAAACATTACAAGTGTATATTATTTAACACGTTCAGGACGGACATCAAAAATGTGGTCTATCCACAAGTACGGCACGGGGTCAATTGACCCCGTGGTGGAACTATCCACAAGGACGGCACGGGGTCAATCGACCCCGTACTTATGTCCCCTTTTAATGCGCTACTACAACTCGAAAAATGAACTAAATTGCTATATTCAAACATTTTTTTACTCTTTGGACATCAAAAAATATATGGCAGTCGCAGGCCGTGTTTTCATCAATTTTTTGTTACGTGACTTAGAAATGAATATTTACCTTACATTTTTCACCTTGACGGGAACTTTTTTTCTCCTTTTTGTGATAATTTTGGTGATCAACAAAGGATTTTAATTTTTTTTATACTTTAAAATGGGTGAATATGATTTAACTTTAAATTACGACACATTACAAGCAAAATTTATTAGTTCATAAAGATAAAATTACAAAACGAGAAAAACAAACTAGGAACTAGGAGTTTAGTTTAAACAAATAATTGGAAAATAAACATAATAAAGAAAAAATAAGAATAAACAAATAATTATTTTGTAATTAACAATTCTTCATTATCACAATGGTTAGGACATAGATTTATGGCAGTTGTTGAAGCATTGTAGACAAAGTGACTTCATGTTGCACTCTTCACAATACGTTCTAACTTTTTTGTCTGCTAAGAAGCACAATGCTAAAGATAGAGGACAATGTTTTTCTTAATTTTTCGAAACACCCGGAACACTTTTTTAATAAAGCTAAATCCACTAATTGTCGGCCACGTGATTTGCTCATTATACAGATTAATGTTTCGAAACGACAGCAAAAAGTAAACTGAAAGGGGAGGGACGCGTTCTGTCATTAACATAAGCCTTTGTAAATAACAGAACAAGCGGTTCAGAGGAAAAGCACGGGAAATAACACGGGGCTATATGAGCCCGTGCCGGACTAGAGCCCAAATGAAAAAGCCCCGTGCATTTTTTCAATGATATACGACGTATTTTTTGGATTTGAAATGCATAAACGTACTATTTTTAATTATATTTACTAGTACAAAGCAAAAACCGTCAAAGTATTTTTTGAACATTTATCTTCAAAACCAGGACTATACAGAAATTATACCGCCATATTCTATACATAACACAAATATCCAGTAACATGCACAATAAATGTGCAATCATTCCGTTGTTATACCCGTGATATAAAAAGTGGCAATTCGACAAATTTAATTATCTATAATCAATAAATAGATTGAAATAATAATGGTTTATATGGATCTAGATGAATATATTGATTAACAAAAGCACTGAAAGAGCCCTTTAGTGTCAGGAAATTGCTGTCAGAGAGTTATAAGTGTGAAGCATATAATGGCTATTGTATGAATATTAAGCAATTTAATATCATTCATGGATTCAAATAAATCTAGTTTCCTGTCAAAATATAATGAGTGCGTCATCCTAGCTTTCAGAGAGAAAATATGTTAAAACTCTGTTTAGGCATTCTTCTGTAATATATATCAGTAGGTACGTATGAATTTATGAGGTGGCCCAAATAGATTATGGATTGAAATAAAAATGGCTTTCTGATATACATTCCTAAATATAAAAATACATTTTAAATACAATTTGCTCTTTACATTTTCCCAATAAAATCAATGATATCGACGAACATTAGTTTTGACTTCCAAATAAACCCCACCTAAGCCACTCCTGTCAGTGAAAGTAAAGTATGAAATAGCCATCTTTCACAATTCTATCGAGGCACTCTCATGGAACACTAATAAATCCTATTTAGTGACTTGAAGTTGGAAGTCAAAATTTTCGAATTTATAAATCTAAATAACATTTGAAGAATGTAAAATTTGTTCTTTACATTTCGCCTATAAAATCAATATTAATAAAGATATTGACGAAAATAATGACATCAAAGAAAGCCCCCACTCCTGGAGGTGGTAGTAGAGAATAAAATAGTTGACGTCAACAATATTCATTCCCTTAATGCATACACAAAATCTTACTCGTTTCCATGCAACTCAAACAGTCTTTTTGGCACCCGGAAGTCAAAACTTCAAAATTCATAAATGTAACAATGTTTTAGGATCAAAATCTTTATATCAAACACAATATGTTCTCTAAATTTTCTCGATAAAACCAATATTAATGGAGATATTGACAAATATGTATTTTGACGCTTAAATCCCCCCCCTCCTCCGATCGAGAATTTGAATTCTAATATTGCCTATGTTGTGTTTTAGGATAGTTGGCTCACAAATAGAAAAGTTCATTAAAATATTATGAGCCTGTTTAGGTGATGGGACAAATGGGTAGACAGACAGGAAGGATTTTTAATTTTTATGCCGTTGATAGAAATGGTCTGAAAAAAAGGTATCCTTGTCGAATTTAGTTAAAAAAAATCAGGCAAAACCTAGAGTTTTGTTTATACAGAAGAAATCACCTGTATGTTTGACTGAAATCCAGTTAAAGGTGGAGGTAATACAGTTGATTGATTTGGGCTAGCAGTCAAAAAATCTCCAAATTCATCATGATCATCTGAAGTAGTTAACCCTCTTAATGCAGAATATCTATCTTCATCACTAGCTAGTAAATCAAAACCCTCATCTTTGGATTTCACTATACATTTTGGAAAAAGATCTTCAATACCACTTTTTTCTTCTGTTTTAGGAGGATTAAGAGGTGGAATTGACACAACTGAAAATAAAGAATTTATAAATTTTAGAAAATGAGATACAGGAATAATATTTTATATAAATAATATAGATTTATGAATAAATATTTTAACATACAAATAAAGTCTCAAAGTTTAATAAGCAAATTATCTATGTCAGAGGATTGTATATAGTCAAGAGGTATTTAAAGCAATGAGAAGGTATTGAAATTATTTATTTACACCATGGCTTTCTTTACTTTTTCCAGGTTCTACAAAATGATTTGCTTTATTAAAAAAGGATTTCTCATAGAGGTGCTTTAAATGTAAGCTATTCTTGTCTTAACCTCTCCTCCCCCTATTTGCAGCTGACCTTAATTTTTATGCACCTATTTTTTAAAGTAAGCTATAACCCAAAAGAGCTAAAACATTTTTGTTTTTAAATAAACAAGAAATCAGGGTGAAGTAGGTAGAAATTGGGCCTCTGAAAATGTGCTAATATTAAAAAACACAAATATACATTACAAAAAAATGTGATAGTAACAAAAGAGACATCGATTTTAATAAACATGGAGAATCTAAGGGTGTCATATAAAATTTCCATCAGATGTCCATAACAAGATATAGCAATATGAAATGCCAGATATTGCAGGCTGTATCTTATGACCGAATTCAAAACTGTTTTATTAGTTACAATCACTACCAATTATAAGAAAAATTTTATTATTACTCAATTAAATATTCCAAAGCAAACCAACTTATCTGCTCATTTTTTAATCTTCCCAACACGAAATTTATTTTCACTTAAGAACTCATTAAATAAAATGGCTAGCAAATCTGTTTAAAATAAACTTGGAAATTTAAAGAACCATATAATGATAATATTATAGGCTGTCATGTACATTACTACCGTTTTCAAATTTACAAATTAGATTCTATACTAATTATTCAAAATTTTGCCATTTTGTAGTTCTGAAGTAATAAGATACATATGTTCAAAATAATAAAAAGCAATTGAATGAAAAATAGTAAATTCAAATTGAGGAGCCAATTTTCACTTTTACTCTAAATGTATAGCTTTTCTCAATGAAAGCTTGTAATTTCTTCCTTATTTTTACCCAATGATGCTTATATTGGTGTAATTACATTTGTGAATAAAGTACTTGGTTTTATTTCTTTATATGAGCTTTAGAGATTTTCCTTAGAGTAGCAACTAAGTTAATACACTCGACATTGCTGATCATATAGATGGATACAGAAGTTGCCCCATCTCTATATATGATGGGCATGCTAAACTTTATCTATCATACTGAAAGAAAGCAGTAATAAATTTAGAGCAGCAACAGGTACCCAAAATAGAATACATTCCAAAACTGACCTTTTCTGTCTGAATAACGAAGCAGATAAGGTAAGAAATTAATTAACAAAAAAATCCATCATGCAGGGGCTGCGTAAACTAAGCAGATTTCCCACGTGAAGTTATACAATAGAGAAATCTCCATACGAGAGCCGAACAGTTACGGAAACGGCATAACTAGCTTTTGGCGGGAAACTCATTCGTACGTTATCGGCCCACATTTAATAAAAATGCACAATCAATATTTATAGTAAATTTAATTTGCAATAAGATTGGTTATATACAATTTTTTGATCCGACGAATGGTAACGGAGATATTTCGAATTTTCAAAAATCCCTCCTCTAAACCTTCCCCTCCCACTGGTCCAATTTCAGCCATTAACGAACTTGATCTGTCTTTTTGCACAAAATGATCAAACAAAAATTGCGACCGCTAGAGCGTTAACAGACATATATATATGTATATATAATAATTTTGAACGGACCTCATTTTCGTCATCTCCTGAGTAGGATCGATGGACATTTGAAGAAATTTTTCAAAAATCGCGTCATAAGTACAACCTCAATAGCTGATTTCCTTTAAGGGAAATCTGCTAATAGTGGTCAGTTAAAAATCATAAACATGCAGGTCAGTAGTTCAATTAACTATTTCTTGGCATTATTCTCAATCATGGTCATGGCACTGTGCCTACCTTAAGTTCACAAGACACTTTAGCCAGATGTCAAACTTATGCTTTAACTTATTATTGTGAACTATACCTACTTCACCCTCTCAACCTCCACAAGTCCTTCAGCTCTACATATTGTATTTTTTAGAATTGGATAACAAATTATGAAATAAAGTATAAGCACAGAAGCTCATAACCAGGTTCTTACCTGCTTCTTCTTCGGGAGGTTTGTCCTTAACTTCAAGTAATGTAAGGGGAGCAAAGTCTGCACTTTTAAAATCATCAAATTCTATTTCATCACTATTTGAGGTTTTTAATTCTGAAATACTAACAGATTGAAAATCACCAAATAAATCATCTGAAAGTGGCGCTCCTTGCACTTGTTTTTGTGTATCCTGATGACTTGTAAATGGTAGCTTAGTGTCGATCTCAAAAGAGTTGAACAAGCTAATACTTTCAGTTTTTTTAGAAGTTGGAGAAAACTCACTAATTAAATCCTTATCATTAATCATTGGTGGAGATTCCTTAGACAAAGATTCTTTTGAAAATTCCAATGTGTCCTCTTTACTATTAATCATTGGACAAACTGGAATAGTTACAAGAGGCTTTGCCAGATCAGATTTCACTGATGTAGAAGTTGTAGGCAGTGAAAGATCTAGATCAAGAAGACTGAGGCTATCTGTTATACCTGAAACCACAGTACTAGATTTATTTGAAGGATTTGATGCTGGTAGGGGTTCTGCCTTTTGGGTTTCAGGAGATCCAAAATCAGGAAATACTTGGTTTAAAACAGGTCCTGATGTATATACTGAAGGAGCAGCTGGTGGAGGGACAGTAGGAATGAAAACTGGCCCAGACATTATTACAGGAACCTCTGTCAGAGGATAATCTAATTTAGGAAGTGGTGCTTCTTTTAAGGTGTTTAGAACTGCCACACCAGTGAATGAATAGCCACTCTGTTAACAGATATTAAATTAATAATTCAAATATTACCAAATTCTAATACAAATAAAAAAGAAATCAAATTATAAATTACCTGAACAAGCGCAACTAGAGCAAGACTAGTATAAGTTTCTATTTGAGACAATGCAGGAGCTAAACTCACATTAGATAATGACCATATATAGCCAAGAACATCAGTTGGCAAACGGCTTGTAAGCAGTAGACTTGTTAATTTGGGAGTATCAGCATACCCACTGGGAGTACTCACAACATCCCAGACTCTTTTGTATAATAAAGGTTCGTGACCAGCCATCAGCCAACATGGATAGTTTATCTGTGAATTACATCAGGAGATACATTATAAAGAAAACAAATCACATACAGTCAATTATTCTGATGGCAACTATACAAATCCAAACCTACTCCTGCTTGTTTCACCACAAAGCCTACAAATAGAATATAGTTTGGTATACTGATGCATTACAAGTTTAATTAGAAAAACATATGTATAGGTGTACTCTCTCTCCCCCCATGAGAAATTATCTTGGTTCCAATGTCTAATTCACAAAATAAGTCATTTTTCTTCTCTGTGTCTCCTTGATTCTTACTCTAAGCACTCTTGACAAAACTATGAAAATGGAGTAAACTTGAAAACTAGAGTTCATTTACAGAGGAAAGGATGGTCACTGTAATATACTATATTCAGGAGAAAATTCATTACTGATATCTTGACATCAGTAGAGATTCCTTACATCGCTCTCAGTACAGAGTGTTTGGTTTGGTTTATATAATAGGCCAACTACTCAACACCCCTCTAACACAATATTTCCAATCAGAAATAACCAAATATCAAGAATTTGGATATTAATGAATATAATAAACTTAGACAAAATTCGTTTAAACAGCATTATAAAATAAAATATAAAAAAAAAAAAAAGCAGCACAGGGTAAAAATAAAAATAGCATATAGTCTGGCTTTGTCTTATTTCATTTTCTATTCAAATTGATAGAAAATGAAAAAAGAATTAGCATTGAATCAATTTAATATATTAAATAAACCCATATACCCTAGTTAATCCAAATAGGACTTGTTTTTAAAATTGCTGACTTTTTTTGGATTGGCTCTTTTGTTCATCTTCCTTATAATTTGAAAGTTGAGAGTGAATTCTAATATATGTTCTAACTACTATTAATCCAATAACATCTTTGCCCGGGGTATTTTTTAAATTTTTCACCTCATTTTCAATAATCTGCCAGAGGTTAGTTTTTCAATTATGTATAAGATAGTCCGGTAAAACATGACTATATTTTTGATGCCTACAGTTCTGTATACCTCTGGTATCCTTCTTCAGAGCAACAATCCTTCAGAGAGAGCAGAGAGATCTTAGTCAAAACACTGGCCTGAAACATTGTTGATACTAAGAAGGATATATATGGAAAAAATGTACCCTGTGGAATTTAAATCACACACTCCTTAGAGTTTTATTTTTATAGATATAGCAGCATTATGGAAGTCAACACTACATTTGAAAACGATATAACATAACATAGGAATACACCAATACAGACATGTCATAATGATAATTATAATTATTATTATGGAGGAGGTTTATACTCAGTAAAAACTGGAATAAAATCCATATCGGGGGAAAATCCAACCGATATGGAGTTTGTGATTGTGACATGTTAAGGGGAATTTAAAAATTTTTGAACAATTCTGGCAGTGCCAAGAATTACTCCTTGCTGTGCTTCTTTTATAATTGCTGTTGGCAGATTTAAATTCTTGGTGCCTGCTTTTGTCGTTTTTGGCACGAGTCCATTTGAACTAACTATAATAAGCGAACCTATGGCATATTTCAGTTTGTATACCTCATTGAGCTCAATAGGCAATTCTTGATATTTTCTTATTTTTTCGGCATATGATTTTCGAATATTCTCATCATTGGGTACTGCGATGTCAATAATATCAGCAGTCTTATTGATCTTATCAATAATGAGAATATCCGGTTTGTTATGGTGCACAGTATGGTCAGTTATCATCGCTTCGTCCCAATACATCTTTACATTATCTTTTTCCAATAATTTTTTAGGATTATAGCGATAATAAGCGGCTTTCCTGTCTACCATGCTGAATTTCTCTGCTAGAGCTTGATGGTATATATATATATATATATATATATATATATATATATATATATATACACACATATGACTAAATATATTTACTTATAATCTGTGAACTAAATATGGCATTATTGTTGTGCACTCCTTTTCTTATTACGCAAGAAAAGGAGGGCAAAATGTGGTCATGAGAATGAAATAAGATAATGTTGATTTTTGGGTTCAATTCCATCAAATGCGTGGAAATAGATTTGATGATGAATTAATCAGCAAATGCCTTTAACCACACTCTCATTATAAGGATCAAAACCAAGAGGTAATCATTCAACATGAAATATCAATACTGTTGATAGATATCAATTTGAAATTAAATTATCCTATAAAATAGATTTCAGATAACTCTATTATTTACATATCACTCATAAATAACAAGTGAGAGGATCATTGTATTTTTGTCTCAGGTAACCACCCTCACTCAGTTCGTCTGTTACAATATGGCATATGCTACATACTATATTTGATTCATAATTTATGATTAACAACAATTATTAATGATAATCAATGAATCACAGAGGGAAATAAGCCTAAAGCTACATATTAGGCTCTTACAGAACAGTCTGCCCCTCTATTAGCTATTCAAGACAACCAGGCTGCCTGACATATGCCAGCTGGTGTCCATAATTTGTAATCACATCTCAACAACTCTCCCAAATTTCAATTCTCTTAATTAAGCTGGTAATAAAAAGAACAATATCTCATTATTATATGGCCAAACAACTTTTAGTCTCTCTTTATAATCCTGAAACTTGTAAAGCCTTTTCCCCAATAAGCTAATTTATGAAAAGTTTTGATTGCCCATACCCTTTTTCCCTCTCCATCCTTGTTATATTCATAGTTTTCTACAAAAGTTATTGCATTAACAGCAGCAAGGTGAACTGGACTGATGTACATCAGATTACACTCCTCCTCTAGTTTCTTCCTTCACAGGAAAAATTTAAGATATTAATGAATTGACTTGGAAAAAAAAAAATAATAATAAATAAGCCCCTTCTTTATTTCCTACTACATTACCCCTCACGCAACTCACTTATTTAGTGCTTCTCAGAAGTAAAACCTTAAAGAAAAAAAACTAAGGACATTTCTTGATAAATAAATTGTAAAAAACAAGATGAACTGTGACTTTGAAATGCTTGAACATAGAAAACAGAAATAGTAATCAAAGAAAAAGTTATAATAACTATTCAGTGCACAGTAAACAATTTCATTTAGTTATTGGTTTCAGTAAAACTTAAGAGTTCACTTCAGTACTAGTACTTGGATTTACCTGAGGTGATTTTATAGAGGAGGGGTTTGGTTCCTTCTTCATTTTGAATATTTCTTTTTTAGAGAGCAAATTTTCTATCATATCATCAGCACTTAATGCCTGTAAGGAATTTAAAAAAGTCTTCCATTAATTAAAGCTTTTAATTGGTATACTAAAATGAAAAAATTAGTTTGACCACAATATGTACATTATTAGATTTTGTCATGGTTCTTAATTGGTGTTGTTGCTTTAAATATTCTCTTTTCTTAACACTTTCCACATCTCCGTTTTCTTTGTATGCACACATTTTTATTGATTAATAATATAATTCACAGGCTCATTACAAACTAAACACGATGCAGAACTCAACGTAAGATAATATCCGACAGCACTTTCTGTTTACAAGAGAAGACTCCTGTCAAATTAATTAACGGAAACCTCACTCCAAAGAGCACCCATGTAAACAAGTGGCAATATTTCTAGAAGAATGATGTCATAAGGAACATACTAAAGGTGAACATATAATGACAAGAAACAAAAAAATAAAATACTTCATTGTAAACACATAAAATATCTTTATAAGTAAAAACATACCTTGATGATTGTTATATTCAACTCGATCATTTACTGCTATATTGTGTTATAGTTTAAATCCAAATACAATTTTTTGAGAGTGATAAATAATTTTTAAATAAATATTAAAACACAGGAACCCTTTAATTACAGGCCAGAATGATTTAATACTCCTATCATAGTAGAATAAATTATACACAAATAGACGACATTTTCATCAGGATATTAAAATGATTCATGAACATTTAATATTAGTGAAAATTACAATTGTGAAATAATTGATAACAATATTGTTATATTTTCTTAATTGAGCGTTCAATGGTGCTATCCTCGAAACAAAAATAAGTTTAGACGAGCTCGGTTATACTGTACGATTAATCATAATTAATATATTGGTTATAAATACGATATTTTATATTATTAAAAAAAAAAAAAGAACGAAGTCTGAAGTAAGTAAATATGGTACTATATAAATATAAGGTTTTGATCTAAATATTAAATAACTCTCTGGAAATATACTTTGTTCTTGCTAACCAGTCTAAAGAAATGAACAACTTTCCAGAACCCCCTGGCAAGGCTACTGTCCAACATGGCAAACGGGCTCCGACAAATCCGTGCCACTGCCTTCATCTCCATAGACTATACTAAGGCGTTCGACCATGACATCCACAATTGCAATTGAACTCCATTATTCTATCCTTCTTCCAAAACCGCACTTTCCAAGTGAAGAAAGGCGAAAGCCGGAGGAGTTTCCAACCCGAAACCCCGGATATCGTAGGTCGGCCGTACAAGAATACCGAAATATACGACTACATAGATGACCACAAGCACGTCTCTAAATACCGCCCGAGCCCTCTCCTACGCCGAAGCTATCTGGCAGGACATAGCAGACCACCTCCGCGCCCACAACATTATGGTCCATCCCTCCAAAACCTTCGCCCTCATATTCTCTTTTCACAAATACGGGCGCCGGCTCCCAAAATTATTTACCATAAACGACACCCAGATTACCTTCTCTGCCACGATAAAATACTTACTTCATTTCCAGCACCACATAAGATATTCAGCACATACCCAGCGTTGAACACCTCCTCATTTCCCCTAACCTCTGTCTCCCACTGAAACTCCTGATCTATAGAGGCGTCCTACATCCCGCCTTCCTCTATGGAGCCCCTCCCCTCAAATCCCTTACCAACCTACAATCCTTTCACAAAGGTGTAGTTCGAAAGATTGTACGCACCCCTCCCCATCCAATATACCTACAGCCAAAATCTGACGCCAGCCAAATCCTCTCTTTAACCCTCTCATCCCCCCACCACTAAAACAAAACAGGCAAGGAAAAGGCGGCTCCTGCCTAGTAACGTCATAAAACTAGGAGAGCCACCGTAAAAAGTGGACTGCAAATAGGTAAAAACTAAACTATATACTATATATATATATATATATATATATATATATATATATATATATAATACATTAGGATTATAAAATACAAAAATGAAATGAAAATGAGGACTAGTAAAATGACCACCTTTCCATTTGCCTTCCTACCTCTTCTCCTATCTCTTTCTTTGTCTCTCTTCTTTGCTCCACCCTCCAGCTCACGAGCTATAACAGCCCCCCCCCCTCGAAGAAGATAGGCCAATAAAAAAAATGAACAACCTCACCCAAGCCCTCACCTCTCCTTAAAATATATCACTGATATAGAGCAAGGAACCTCATAGTATAACCAGGTGTTTACGTAGTAAGGTCCAAAAGTTTCCGGCCTGGGATAGAAGGAAAGGTGAAAGAAAAAAACTGGTTTTACTGTTTTTCAATATATTCTCCTCTAAGTTCAATACACTTATTACAACGCTTTGGCAACATTTCTATACTATGGCAAAAATAATTTTCTTCTTTGTTAAAAAAATGTTCTTCCACTGCTGCTTGGAGCTCTTCGTTGGTGTTAAATCGCCTTCCACGAAGGTCAGATTTTAATTTTGAGAAAAGGTAGAAATCACTAGGGGCCAAGTCTGGGCTGTAGGGTGGGTGAGAGATTTCTTGGAATCCACAGTCCTTCACAGCGGCTTTGGAAATCAATGCTGTGTGGACAGGGGAATTGTCGTGAAGGAGGCGGACGCCTCTGCTTAACTTCCCTCGCCTCTTCTCTTTAATGGCGTCTCCATTCATTGTGGTATTCCTTTCTTTAAAATCTATCAATAGTATTCCTTTCTTTAAAATCTATCAATAGTATTCCTTTACAGTCCCGAAAAATTGTGGTCATTATCTTTTTTGTTGACTGCGTGACTTTTGCCTTTAAAGGAGGCGCTTCTCCTGGTCTTCTCCATTTCATGGACTCTCTTTTGCTGAGTGGGTCATAATATAGAACCATTGTCTCATCCCCAGTTACAATTGAGTCCAAAAAATTCTTTGGGTCGGCATTATACTCGCGTAAAAATTCATTGCAGCAGTGAACTCGTTCCTGTTTTTGATGAGCTGAAAGAATTTTTGGAATCCATCTTGCACTAATCTTGTTCATATGCAAATGTTCTTTGATGATTCTCAAAACACTTGTTTTTGAAAGCCCCAACCTCGCTGCTATTTCCTTGGTTTGCAGTCGTCGGTCAGACAGCAATTCAGATTCCACAAGTTGAATTGTTTCAGAAGTGACAGCTTCCAGTGGGCGACCGGGACGTGGGTCATCTTCTAGACTTTCTCTCCCTAACTTAAATAATTTTGCCCATTCTTTCACTGTGGAATACGAGGGGGAGGACTGCCTGTATACACAATTCAAGCGCCCTTTAATTTGCGCAGGAGTAAGACCCTCTTTACAAAAGAATTTAATTACCGCACGGTACTCGAGTTTAAACATTGTAAAAATGGGGAGTTTCCTTTAAGGCTGGACACTGACTGACAAGACTGAGGAAGTGCGGGCGATGGGTATGGAGTGAGCAGACATCGACCTGCATAGGCGTGTAGGTCCCGGCACGTTTGAAGGAGGGCAAGCAGGACAGGCCGGAAACTTATGGACCTTACTACGTACATGCACCTGCCACTAGTCTTTCTCCTATTTTATTTTGAAATTTTAGTTTGTAAGTTTTTCTTGTAAATAAACGCTGTGCATCAGGATGAAAAAAGGAATCAGAACACCTCCAGCTTCAGACCTGCACACTTTGAACAGTCAGAAACTACTTTCTTTCCTTTGACTACCTGCACCTCAGACTGTCCGGCATTCTCTTTGTCACCGTCTCTCGATGACGCCTCGGTGACACATGAAGACCTTAAATTTCAAGTCTTCTAATTACGGAAGGAATAGAGAATAGAATGAGGTGTGTTGAAATAAGCGCAGTGTTTCAGTTAATAGAAAAGTCCACTAAGTTGACCGAGACTGCATGACTAGCACTAGTGCTGTTTACAATATGGACCTACCTACAATCTGGGAGTCACAGGCTCTAGAGGTGATTCATCTTCAACTTTATTAGTTGTTATATACAGATCCTCTATAGGAAATTATTAAATCTTCAAAGCCAATAGAATTATGTGACCATAAAACTCATAAGAATTAGTTCGCCTTTATTTCCAATTGTAGTCTCATTAGACTAGATACAACAAACACATGCTGTAGCAGAACTCACAGTAAATTGGAGCTGCCGTTAACATTACAGTACTTTAAATTTTCAGGGTAGTTCCGCAGAGAAATGAATCAGTGTAATGCTCCCCTCCGCAGTCGATGCCAGTTCCGTTCCGTTGTTTTCTCTGGGACTCACCTTACATCCAGCCTTCCTTCATTTGATCGAGAAGTCCTGGAGGTCAACCAGGATCGCTATACGTCGTCTAGGACATTTCCCAGGTAGGATATGTACTTTTTTGGACCTTTTCACTGGACTCAATAATTATTAGTGTTACTTCGCGTAAGTGATAACCCGTAGTTACCTCGGTAGTTCTATCGGTCGCAATTATTGTTTGATCTCCACCAAATTCGATATTTAGTTGTTTTATGTAAAAAGAAAGATCAAGTTCGTTAATGGCTGAAATTGGACCAGGGGGAGGGGGAGAATTGTGAAAATTCGAAATATCTCCGTTACTATAGTGGGATTGAAAAAGTGTATAGAATCAATCTTATTGCAAATTATCTGTGCTATAAATATTGTTATATACATTTATTCTCTATATTGAATATTAACCGAGATATTTGCAGTTTTCAGCAAACCCCCTCTTCTGGGGATTTCATGTTACATTAATAATACTCTGTTATATAATAAACCACATCATTCGAAGCTTAAATACCAAATATTGCTTTCAAGAGACCTTTATTATATGAGATACATGCAAATATGGCATCTCTCTGTCTTCTTAGGCATCTTACCTGACCTACAGTACT
Organism: Riptortus pedestris; assembly: GCA_019009955.1. Classification (NCBI taxonomy): domain Eukaryota; kingdom Metazoa; phylum Arthropoda; class Insecta; order Hemiptera; family Alydidae; genus Riptortus; species Riptortus pedestris. The sequence goes on from CM032231.1 coordinate 58,729,870, forward strand.
AGACAGTGCATAGTTTATGCAGCACCTGCATGGCTGACTTTTTAATTATCAATACATATCTATAAATTATGTTCAAAACATTTTTTTTATCTTGTGCAAAGGAACAGATATTGCATAGCACTTTCAAATGAAAAATATTTCGTATGCCTATTTAATAGTAGTGCAAGGAAGTCTTGTGGTGGCCACCTCATATTTTTTTTAATTAATTAATTTCCAAAATACAGAATGAAATCCAATACAGTAAAATCTGGAATATATTATTTTGTTGTTTACAGCTGTTACTAGTTTTGGTTGCTAATAATATGCCTTTTTTAAAGAATGGATATTATTCTTGTTACAAGTTACCAACATAGTATACATTCCATGTATAGTAGTATGTCCTCGGGCTATTGATAGACAATACCACCTTAAAATTGGTTTTTATCTTTTATTTTCACTTATAGGAACATTTTTTGTATGTGTGTGTTTTTAGAAATGTAATAGAATTTGTGAAAAGTTAAAACTGATTCTCATTCCCACTTTGAAGGGCTCCCTGGTGCTTTTATTATTGGACAGCCTTTTGGTCGTGCAAAAGAAATGTACTGCATGTTCATGTGGAGCTTTTTTCTGTTAATTTTATTACTGAGTAAGATTTTCAAAACAATTATAATTCCTTGGTGTTTTATTGGTTTCAACAAACTCTTTAACTCAGCTGTTATAGCCATTTTTGGGCTAAAGAAGACCAAGAAACGCGACAATAGTTAACATTTCAAATTAATAGAAGTAGGGACTTGGTAAATATTTTACTACCTTTTATCACGTCTTCAGCATACCCCAAACCTGACAAGACTTTTCCTAACAAAGTTTTTCTTCTTTTTTTTTTTTTAAACTAGAATTTTGTATTTAGTTAATGAAGTGTAATTCAAATTTTTTTCTCAATTGATATAAAATCCATTTATTTACAAAGAGTTATTTTTTTAGGTATAAAACATTAAACTAAATAATTAAAATTATCACTTTCAGTCTGTGCCATTATTCAGTTTCAATGGCTATTTCTTCTTGCATGACGTTCAGTTTCTCCGAGGCCCCATTCATCTCAGGTTTGTCATCATAGATATTCAGCCTCTTCACACTTTTATAAATCAGATAATCAAAAACCACTGCTACAAATATGAATGCTGAAATCAAGAATAAATTAAGAAAATACTAGAGAAATCAAGTTTCGGACTTTTTTTTTTCAAGGTAAAACTAAATTAGAATTTAATAAAAAATAAATTGCTAATGTGACTGCTTTCAATGAAAACCTTGGAGCTCAGATTTCAACATTTTTACAAAAGGTAGAAACAAAATTTTGTCAACATATTTTGTAGAAATTAATAGATTTCAAATTAAAATGACAATTATTATCAAATCTATTAACTTCTACAAAATATGTTAGGAACTCAATAGTTTTTCAACTCCAACAATTTATTTGAAATTTGAGATATAAGATTTTGATTCTAAGCTGAATTATTTTAGGACTACTGAATGCAGCGCCGGACTGGCAGCTCTGTGGGCCCTCGACAAAATTAGCCATGCTCCCCCCCCCCCCCAAGCGGAATGTTTGATACCAAATGTAATAGAAACAATGTTTTATTTAATAACATACTAGCATGTTTTTAATAACAATATTTTTAATTGAAATTAACAAAATACGTAGCTGATGACTTTGAGGTTATAAAATGCGCCTATATAATTCATACAAATATTTATCGTAAGATTGTAGGCTATTAAAAAAAAAATAATAAATCTTAATTTACCTGTGATAATAATTCAGGACATTAGTTCCTTACAACACATTAACAATTTAAATAAAAAAACCTTTAAGACTAGCATCAAGTGCAAAATACAATTGTAACAATTGCTAATATAAGTTTGTATCAGCGATGTGTCTACAAATGTAAATAAATATTATTTGGGGTCTTACTTAATAATAAAATCAATGCCTTTTTAAATTTAGGTTTTTTTTCTTTTTTTCAATTGAGGCCCGTGGGCCCTCGGCATTTGCCGGCCCGGACAGTCAGGCGCAGACGGAATGGGTACTAGTTTTATTATATTTAATTTTAGTATTCTCTAATTGAGTTTTTGTTTTTATTTACAATGCATTGTAAAGAGTAAAATTTAAAGCTACAGAAGTATATTAAAAAAAAAAACTATTATTAACAGCTTACCTGAAGAAGTAAAATTAGAGTTTAATCTTAGTTTTCTTTCATCATATAAAAGACAATTTCCATTTGTACCACATTCTTCTTCCCAGAGAAGGCATGATTTATCTGTAAAGTTTTTATTTTTTTAACATCAATCAATAAAATATTTCACATCATCATGTATGTATTTATTAAAGCATTAGCTAGCTTTTTTTTTTGTATATATTTATTTGAGTGCATATTGTAAATGTTTCCATATTCAATGCTATTAATTGCCTGAGATTGCCTTATTACCTTGTTATTGTTATAACATGAAGAGCCATTTAAATGAAAAGGTCTGACTCTGAAAATAACTAATGATTAGTATCATTAAAAAAAAATCCTGTTTAGACCGGCTTATTTTATCACAGCACCTTTAAGGAAGTACAATTCTTTTTACAATTCGATGTTGCATGGAGACAAAGCATTAATCCTTGGCCAGTGATGGAATAGAAACGGGGAATTGAGATGTAATAAAATTAGATGTTCCCTTTGGGCACATTAAACTATTATTCTGTATATTGTTTTATTTGTTTCTATAAGTTCGTAAATATTAAAAGGAGAGTGAATAACTGTCAAGAGCTGGGAAAATATGATTTAGCCAAATTTAATTTAATTAAATTTAAGTTATCCCCCTGCCCATTGTTTATGAAATAGTTTCTCTAAGATGAGTAATTGCAATTATGAATATTATTAATGTAATCATTTCACTTTTTTTTCTTTTTTTTTTGATAAAATGAAAGGAAATCTATTTATTTCCATAAAAGGTTAAAAAAGTATAGGATTTTTTTTTTTTTATATATGAAAAATCGCATTTCTATGACCAGAACGTTATTAATATTATAAAATTCATATATTATTAAATAACAAAAGATACATAATACATTTATAATTAAATAATCTGAAATTCTATGAATATATGTTATAAAATCTCTCAATTTAATAATTAAATATAAAAAACGTAATTTTGATAACAATCTCAATAGTAATCTTAATAATACTTTAAATATATAACACGTATTTTTAATTTATTTACGTGTGTTGTGGTTAGACTTGGATTTATTAAATGATGACTTCCTTTATAAGTGATAAGAAACTTCCTTAATTTTAAAGAAACAATATACCTGGGATTGAGTGGGTAATGAAGACGAAATGAACAGTGAAGTAGGGGGTTCACTAAATCATTCCGTCCCATATTTATCATTTTCTTGGTATTATAAAATATGATATTCGCAACTGCCTTATAACTGATCTCCATTAATTTACTATTTGTTTTCTGAATACCATCATTTCATTTGTATCTAAATAATAATCATGATTGTTTTCTATTAACTACAACCTTGTTATATTTGGGCAAATAATATAAGGCTTACCACATTTTATAGCTAGATTAGGACTACGAAAAAGAATTTGGTTAAATAAATTACTATGCATATTAATGACCAGGGCCTAACAAGAGTACCAACAATTTAAGACTCATAGCTACTAACAGTTTACTCTGAATGATAAAAAAAAAAAATCAATGATTACCTAATATACCTCCATAAATAATTGGTGCTGGTATGAATGCTAGACAGGACACCATTATTTCACTTAGTGCGATTGATAATGCTTTATCATCAGGATCAACGGATCTGCAACAAATGGTTAAAATTGTAGAATCCTTCAAATTAATCATTGCAATAGTTTTAAAAGGGTAGGTATTCATTTTGATTTGATTTTGATTTATGTCATTTTTACTTAAATGTTTAGGTTGAGTTTAATAAGATAGTCAGATTTAAAAATAAAAATTATAACTTGGAATGAGTTTTAAGTAACCCTGATTCAGAAAAAAAACAATATATATATATATAAAAATTCAATAGAATCCATTCTCAATGAAGGCAGTGTTTTTGGAATCCATTTATTTATAACTTTTAATTCTCTTTTATATAATTACTGAAAGATGAAATAAAAGTAAAAATTAAAAGTAGAAGATAATACTGTTTCAATTTTGGGAATTATGAAGCCAGAATGGATGAATTTCTTAAATTCAGATAGCTATATACAAGAGTTGATATGTAAGAGTAAATAAATTAGCAAACCTTATGTGTATATATTTGTAAAATGAATTATTATTAATCAATAAATTATAAGGTAACAATTTATTTAGAATTATAAAATAATCTTTAATGCTGATCAGATATTATAAATTAATACAAAAAAAAAAATCGGTAATAAAAATACATATATCACCTATATTGGATTATGGTAGTTCCTGCTTTTCCAGTAGAAGATAAAAATTTCATGAAGCAAAGAAGAATTAGGAAGTAAAACAAATTATCTTCACAATTTGTTGAACATGCTCCGTTTTGAGCAAAGCCATCTACATGTAAGCAGCTGCAGTCTCCAAATAGCTAAAACAAAATGTAGATTGAAGTTTTCCAAATGAATTACCTTAATATTATTATTTATTAACGTCCACTTTTTGTAACTAAGGCTAATTGGGTAACCTTAATAAAAATTATATTGATTTGCTAGGGATATGGTCTGGATGGTACTGTTCCACCATCAACAGAAGGATTTGAAAAGATATAAAAGGTCCATTTTTATAAGTACTTTATTACTGGTGTAATGCTTTCATGGTAAGTTGTGAGGTTTTAGCAGATTTCCCTTAAAGGAAATCAACTTTTGAGGTTGTACTTATGACATGATTTTTGAAAAATTCCCTCAAATTTCAATCAATCCTACCTAGGAGATGACGAAAATGAGGTCCGTTCAAAATTGTATATACATACCTACTGCTCTAGCGGTCTGAATTTTTATTTAATCGTTAGCAAACTCGATTTATAAACATTTTATGTAAAAAGAAAGATAAAAGTTCGTTAATGACAGAAATCGGGGATCCTTTTCAGTCTTCAGCACCCCCACTCCTACTCATGCCATATTGACAATAAGCTGTTTTATCATGACCTACTTTATTCTAAGCTTAAATATCAACAACGAGCTTTGAGGTTGGACTTCTATCTTTTCCCCTAGTACCCTCTCAGTATCATGAGACGATTGAGTATCTAATTAAATAAAGAAATATTGAATTTTGGTCAGTAATACCACCACAACACAACAGGAAATATAAGCCCAAGATTTTCATTTTCAATTTTTTTTTAATATATTATGTTTATTTTTTTATTTAATGTTTATAGTGTTTACCATTGTTCCATTAATACTGCTGCTATTTGTACAGCCCGCTTGGCATGGTGAGAAAAATGTTGTTCCAGTATTCATATCACAGACCGGGGAATATTTTCCAGGTGAACAGTCACACATACTATTGCATGATGATACTAAACTAAATCTGTAAAATAATAAATTTTTAAAAAATACATGAAAACCTACATTACTGAACTAACAGTTAGAAATTCATTATAATAAATAATTAAAAATTTAATAGAACTTAAAAGTTCTAATTGGTTTATTTCATTTTAGTCCCATTATTAGTATTTAAAAAAATGCATTTAATAATTGTAAAACTAGTGAGTATATTATTTAATATTGATGTATACTTGAAGCAAGTTTTATATTGAAACATGTAAAGGCTTGTGGTCTTTCATACATACATCAACTAACATAAATTAACAAACGTGAATTTTGCAATTTATAATTTATAATACTAATTAATAAAAAAATTAACTGGATTAGTTGTTCTCTTTATTGAATTTTAAGCAATGAATTATTAATGGAGTATGTAAATTAATGAAAGATACTGATTTGTAAGTTCTGTTAATCCATCTACTGGTGTTGATTAACATCATATTAAAGAGATAAGGTATTAAAATATATTTATGGGGGAATAGTATTAACATTGTAAAGCTATGTTTTGACTTAAAGTGTAATGTGTAATACCTGTCTTGTGTCACTCCGAAGAAATCGCCTTTCTTACAACTGATAAATGCAAACATCACATAAACTGTAGCTTCTGTTATTTTTGTGAGCAAGCTCCATGCAGCCAAAATTCTAGGATGAGGTTTGAACTTGGATATGAAATACCCAGAGATAAATATTCCTACTAGTGCACAAATGATTCCCACAGTTCCTATAATATTTATAATTAGTATATTATGTTTATTAAAAACAATAGAATAATAATAACAAATTAGGAAAAAAATTACCTGTTATGAAGGTTGCCCTAGATGCCGACTGCATGAATTGGGCTTCTAAGTATTTTGGTAAAAATATTCGATGTCCAATAACTCCGAACATGTAGAATGTTGAACCCAGAACATTATGCATGAGTAAATGATTCTTCAGAAGCCTTACCAATTTACACTTCAGATCTATAAAGAAATATATCTTAATTTAATCAGTACTCTGAAAATTAAATAAGTTTAATACTCTGTTTAGCAATAAGTTATTCTAATATATTATATTACATGTTTACTATTACAGTTACTTCTACTTTATTTTCTATATATTTTGTTTCTCCTTTCAATAAGTTTAATTATAATTTCCTAAGCATAATTGAATAAATGATGTTATTGTACTATATATGACTTGTATAAAGAATACCCCTTAAGGAAAATCAGCTACAGAGATTATACTCATGACACGATTTTCAAAAAAGGTTCTTCAAATGCCCATCGATCAAATGTCTATCGTGTAGATAGAAATAAGGTTTGTTGAAAACTATATATATGTTGTCTGTATACTCTAGCAACTCGATTTTTAAACGTTTTATGTAAAGCGAAGGGGGGGGGGGAGGGTTAGAGGAGGGGAATTGTGACCATTTAAAATATCTCCATCATTATACACTGGCTCGAAAAATTGTTATGAAACAATTTACTACTAATTTAATGTATTATAAATGTTATATACACGTTTCCAAGAGGGGGTTGGGATTTAATATCTCTGTTATTATGTACTGCAAAAATAAATATATATTTATATATGAATATATACATGCCTTTTAATGAAAGTTTTCTTCTTACACTACTTCCTAATACTGAGTTTCTCACTTTTCGTCTCTGGGCTTCTCTTGGAAGTGTTCTTGGGAAAAAGCCCATCATTAATGCCAAAACTAAATGCAAAGTTCCCAACGGTATCCAGCCTACAACAGTGTCCACATACCTTCAGTATCTGTAAATAAACCATAACAATTTATTTACAAAGGAATTATAATTCCTTCTGTTACTTTATTTACTTTTCAAAAGACCAAAGTTCTTACCCCATTGCCATGCTCCAATATAATTTTGATCATTCTGACTGTAAGTTGCAGACGAATTACGGGATTTATTTACTTCCAGGGCATAAGATGCCAATAAAAAGCCTATAGTAGGCCCAAGTAGCCGAAAACATGATGCTAATGCTGGAATTAGATAGATTTAAAGACAATTAACATTTAAGAGAAATTGATAAATAAAATCTGCCATGATTACTGACTCACAAATCAAAAAAGGTGCTTTATCTTTCATTGAATTATCATCAAGGTAAGCAGCTCCTAGTGTGTTATATGTTGAAGTTCCAATACCAAGAGCAATGTGTGCAATGACAAATATGATTGTTGCGATCAATCCATCAGAATTTAATACACAGTTCTCATGTTTACTCAGAGATTGCTTGCAAAGATGAAAACCTGTAACCATGGAAATATTAAAAATTGAAATATTCTGTTCACTCTTTAATAGTATAATGAACACATTTAAATCTCACTTGATTTATTTGAAGTGAGATCCGTATCTGAGCTTGTGCCAAATAAAATGTGAGGCAGGTACCGTAAGTAGCAAGACAAAGCTGCAATAACTGAGGAAATGGCTACCCATTTAGTTTTGTGGCCAGTTCCAAGATAGCCCATTATTAATACTGTAAAGATAACTCCAATATCCCAGGAACTTGAGATGAATCCTGTAACAGGTTTGTCTTTTATAGACAATTTATATATATAAAATAGAAGCATTCATTTTTTTGTTTTAAAGGCTCACTTGTTTCTGACAAGTTCACTTATTCCATTGTGTAAGTTCATCTGTTAAAGAATGTGCATCACCTTAATGAGTATTCTTAAATTTATGTGACTTTATATTCATTTCCCCCCTATTTTGCAAGATAATCCTTCACACTCACTTTAGCTAAATTTGTGCATAATTTGAGAGGTGCTTGGGAAATTATTGTATGTTAATTATATATTAGTAGCAATAAATAATTTCAATGTCATATAAAAGTATATAGTCAATAAATACGCCCACACCCGCAAGTCAACTAGCACACACACAACACAAAACAGTGTCCTATTGGATATGGATGGAACCGTGTAGATTATATAATTTTGTAATAAAGCTATGTAATTTAGAGGGTTTTTATTATTAATTATGATCTCTCTTTTCCAGATATTACTTTCTTCCTAAATTTCTCCAGTGCATCTAACTTAGGAGTTTTCAATGGGATTGTATATTTTTTTAAGAATTCTTAAAATCTTTATAATTCAAAGACTATTTTACTTTGGTAAATTTTTTAGTCCAATGCTTCTCTAAGCCGTCACAGAATAACCCCCTCCCCCCAAAAAAGGCAAGTTTATTTAGAGCTATTGTTGATGTTTTCCAGACCGAAGTATTGTATCAGCAAAGCTACTTTTACATATTGTGGCATATTTAATTATGATTGAAGTGAAACGTAGAAGCTTTACATAAAGAATTAATTGAAATAATTAAATTTTAATTTAGGCAAGACAGATATCCCAGCATGTATGTTTGTGCAAGTGCGTGCGTTTAATCAAGACTCAAAATTTGAATTGTAAATTCATGGGGGTCACCATGCCAAAGAATATACACTCAACCGCAAAAAAAACCGGACACTTAGATTTAGTCTTATAATTTTGTTAAATACTTAATATATGTGTATATTAATCTTTTTAATTAAAATAATTGGTTAATCTATAGGTTATTTAAACAAAATCTGCCAAAAGTGAATAATTTTTATTGATTATTTACAAAAAAATACAAAATAAAAAAAAAGAAAAAGATAAATTAACACATTTAAAAAAAAAAATTATTCTTCATTTTTATTACAGTGAATGGTAGACTTCGCTACCCCAAGCGTTTCGGCAATGTAACGTAAGCTCCGGCCTTCCATCTAAGTTTGAAAGACCCATTCTTCTGGACCGAAATAAAAATAAAACATTAATTAAAGAAAATGCTTGGTTAATAATTAAAGATGTTTAAATGTGCGAAAAACTACTTACAGTTTAGAATAGATCAACTTCACGACAAATAAATCTAATCTGAGTTTTATCTAATTGTTTACTAATCCTGAAGGGATTAGTTCATTAGACTTAGACTCTAAATTCTCTGTAATAACTAGAATACCCACATAAAGAAAATTGCTGAAAATTAGCTTTTAATACGACAAAAATGAAGTGTCCGGTTTTTTTTGCGGTTGAGTGTATATAAACGGACATTGTTTTTAGTAGTAAATGTGCTAGGGTATTTTTATTAATTGCTTGTGTAACTCATATGATTTTAATTAAATTTGAAAACTTGAATTTATTTATTTTTAAGGTGCTGGATGGTGAAGGAAGCTGATCACAGGTAAGAATCAATGCAAAAAGGCCTCATTCCTTCCATCCTTGTTGATTTACAAGGAATCCTTGGTTCAAACAAGTTTTCTTTGAAGAAGACACTGATGATGGAGCAAGTAAAGAACTCTGTCGCTTACAATAAATATTTGTGAGCAAGACCTTATTGGCATTGATTCTTCCTTGTTGAATTTTTTGCATTCAAGATCATTGACAGTTAATTAAAAAATCAGATATAATGGATTATAAGGAAAAGTTAAATACTTACCAAATGTACTACTAGGAAGTTTGAACCTTTTTTCTATAGTACTAATTGTTCCTATAAAATAAGTCCCAATAGCAGCTTGATTCATTCCAAGTATCCCATAAACTAATACATAGATTTTTTTACTTGCAAATTTCTGAAGCCATTTTGGAGTGTACTTCCCTAAGCCACAGGATGTAATGTCTTCTTCATAGAGAGCACCTAAAATATTGGTGATGGTTAATGAGCCATTTATATATATAAATCTAAATCAGTTTCATATTTTGTTTCTTTTTTCCACATGGAGATTGAAGAATTATACATTTTTTTTTGAAGATTAGTACACAATGGATGTCTTTTTATTTTATGATTGTCTTTTACATTGCTTTGTATTTTTTGACAGGAATCACTAGTGTTATCCCCGAAAGAGTACTTTTTTTTTTTGGAACATTTATTATAATAAATAATTCTTTAGAAAAATATTTTCAATATATTTTAATATTCCTGCTTGGTAATGTGTTAGTTAATAAAACGTATTCAATTAAATATACAGTTTGTATTGTAACAGGAATTAATAACTTTTTTCCTATAATAGGCATATTTTATCTAGAGTCCTGAAATGATAAAAGCTATTCCTTTCACCCCCAGGGAACACTATAATCAATATGGTTTATGGAAGAGAAATAAATCAGCAGATGGAAAATTATAGCATGTTATATAATTGAGTTTATTATGCTTTCATCTCCATGATATATGAAAACAGACGCTTTAACCTATTATTATTCAGTATAAATCATGGTGTTTTACCTACAGAGGTCACTGAAAGTGTCCTCTGTAGTGAACACTAAACCTTAAAGGTTTAATACACTTGATAAACCTAGATCCATGTGTTCGATATCCATATGAGAGCAATTAGAATTACAGAGAAATGAAACTCAATTCATCCCTTAGTTCACACCGTGGCTATATAACGTCTGAATTAGCCATGGTAGCAAAAAGTGGGGGTAAATAAATTATTTATTTATAAATATTAATATAAATACTTATTTTTAATGTTATCATGGAAGATTAATACCATGTAATATAATTGAAAATTAATAATGTTATGGACAACTTACTAACAAATGAAACAATTGACTGTAAATATTGAATTCACCTAACTAAACATTTTTGTGACTTTATGACAACTTTGATGAATGATATTTTATTTTACTTACTAACTTAAAATGATATATAATATCAGATATATGCACAACGCTAAATCAATTGAGTATATTGTATTAAGAATAAAAAAAAAGTCTTATGTGCAATTAGTTATTTATTAATTTTTTAAATAATAGTAAAAAGTATTTTTTGTTTATTTTTTAATTTATGGGATTTATTTTTACATAAGTGACTGTGTAGACAGTTTTTTGAGTGCAAATTAAGCCTGAAACCAACATTGAGTTAATTGTAATGCTAAATAGAGCTACATAAATTCCTTTGTTCTAATGAAAAGAAAACATGAGTATTAGCATATGGGCTCAATACAGTGTACCCAAAATAACATATACTCTTAATTATATTTTGTGTTTATATTTTTTTAACAACTAATTTTATAATATTTACTTTTACTAATTGTGTAATAGTTATATCAGAGATTTGAATGTTGTTTAAGTATTTAATACCTTTATTGTTAAGAATAAAAAATGTGAATTTATTAATGACGTTTTGAAATTTTTCTAACAAGTCATTACAAAACATAGATAAGAATTAAATATTTTATAATTGAGTTTAGTTATTTTGCTTAAAAAAAACAAGGATTACACTTGTAAACAATCGGTAATTTTGCCAGGGCTGTGTATTTCAGTGATTTGATTAAAGTGATCACTTTTCTAACTTTTTTAAAAAGCAAAATATGAAATTGTGACTTAAAGATCATTATAATAGTAATACAAGAGAACAAAAAGAAGTAATAATGATCTTTCTTGCTGTATGTTTACACATAATTCATTATATGTTTTTGGAGAATTTAATATACCTATTCTTTTATTTTTGGAGGAAAAGGCATTTTTTTACTAAAATTTCTGAATACTATCTTCCACTTCAGTACTTTGAAATACATCGAAATAATTATTAACTGTGAATGACAAAAATTCAAAGATTTACCTCAGTTCAATATTTTTTCATATTCTTAATGTTGTTATTTATGTAAATTATTATATTCATTATTGTTATAAATTGTTTTTTTAAAATTAATTTTTAGTCTTTGGAGGTATAGTTTAAAATGTGTTTTCCTTTTTGTTTTAATAATTTAAAAGTGAATTAAGAAAAAAATATATTAAGGAGAGTATATTTTTAAAATATAAAATATTAATTTAAAAGATATTTTTGTTAAAAAATATATTATAACCTAAAATAAAAAAAAAGAAAATAAATAAATAAATGTACCAAATATTTTTCTAACATCACTTTACAATTCCTCTCCAAAATAATTAACTGAAAGAAAAATTAGTGTTGTGTTATAAATATTTCATGAAAAGACCAAAGAATATTACAGGAGTTCAACATTTGAATTTTCATTGTATTTAAACTACTGACTATAATGATGAGCCATGGTGCATTCAGTTAAATTAATTCCATACAGATTCTAAAAGTAAACTCTATGTATGTAATAATTTAGCTATTACATAAATTATATATGTATTTTTTAATTTATTCCTACATTTTATGTTTTTGTGAAAATGAAAGGAAGCATATTTTGCGCTTAAATAATAGCTTATTTAGAAATAAGTTTTTTCTTTACTTTTATTTTATTTGAAAATTTTAAGTTATAAGTTTCCGTTAATTTGAATTACTGTTTACAAAGGAATCACCCAAATTCTTGCATGAGTGTTATGGTTTTAATACAAAAATAATAGTATGCATACCATTTTTATTAGTTTGTTTGCCATTTATTTGAGGAGTTGCCAACACTGAAGGATCTGGATTGGCTCCCATGTCATCCTTGAGGCAGAGCGAGTGCAAGGATACACACATCCCAGGCCAGAGAGCCACACAAAACTGCTTGGATATATCATATATTTTCTCTCTCTCTCCCTCTCCCACTTTTCCCCCTTACTCATGTCTTCCTTATCGTCATTTACTTCCTTATCACTTTCCTTTATTTCTTTGTGCCCACAAACTCCTTATCTCTATTTGTGTTTTAGAGGGAGAATTTAATTTAGCATTGATCTAATTATTTTTATATATAGTCTCATAATTTGTCAGTTTGTCTAGATTGAAGAGAACTAAAGTAAATATTTGTGGGAGATAAGTGCTCTGAATCGTTTAAAACTTATTTCAACTATTATTAAACCAATTCCGATGTAACATGAATTATATAATTTTATTTATATTAGCTTCCAACTTACGTTTTCTTCTTAATGTAACAGACAATTTTAAACAAGTACTAGGCAAATTATAAAACAGTTTTGTAGTGTAGTTTTAGAACTTGATAATTATTTTTTCTTTTGTCCTTTCTCTTATTTCTTGGAAATATGTCTCTATGCCACTCTGGCTAAGTTAAAATTTTCTTTTAACATTAAGTTTAAAAAATTATTAAGCTTAAAGAAAATAAGGAGAAAAATTATTCAAAATTATGTATTGTTGATGTTTATTGATTCGCTGATATTTTACTACATATTCAAAAATGGCATTGTTAAGCCCAACTTTAATAAAAATATGGAAATGCAATAGATACATTGTTTAAAAAGAATTACAGATTCCAGAATTCCAAATTATTTTATTTAGTGACACAATAAATCAATATTACTACACAACTAAAATGTAGACAATTTCTAAGTAATTACAAGAGTAATAACTTTTTTTTTTTCTATGTATCTTTATTGAGACATTAAAATGCATAATGGATTTCTAAATCATTTAAAACTAAAAATAGTATCAGGTGCAAAATTTATGTATTTTAGCTTCTTTGATATCAATCTTCTGATGAAGTAATCCCCAACTATTGCCCTATACATTTTTCTCTAAGTTAAATATAAATAATACAATAAGTTTATTTGATTTGAGTTTTATTTGATTAAAATGCTACTCATCCAATTTCCACTTTAAAAGACAACACCAAACACCTCATGTCCAAATTAAGTTTCATCTCGTTTACATATGATGTTTAGTGTGTAATGGAGAATGGAATGTGCATATGACTTCATCTGTCTTTCCCGCTCAAGGGAAATCTGCTTAGTTTACACAGCCCAATAATGATTTAAAAGTAATATAAAACTAATCTAAAATTACCCTTCAGAACTGGAGATTATATACTACATTTAATTTAGCAGTGGGGTTACCGGGCTTCATCCTTGGGTTTTCTTTTAATTCTCCAGTGCCATCAGTATAGTGAGGCAATTGAGTAGCTACTTAAATAAAGGAGTATAATCTTTGATAAGTAATGCCACCACAACTTAGCAGGAAACGTGAAAAGCTATCCAATTGACCTGCCTCCAAAAGTGTGTGGCAGACCCTGGGCCTTTATGGGTTGTAAAACCAACAATTTTAATTTTCACCAAATTAGATAAAAAAATATTTTATTAAAGAATTTTATAAAATAATGAAACAGTAGTAAACTAATTAAATATACTGATTGCATACTTCTACAATATAAGTACTAAATAAACTAATGCTTACTATTTAAAAAAAAAAAAAAAAAAACCTTAATGTGCGAACATCAACTGCATTATAAAATTATTTTACATGAGTGATGTTTAACATGTATATATTACACACACATACTCACGTATTTCGTCTCTCATTTCTATTATCTTTTCTGACACACTTATTTTATTTGATCATTGAATTTATAGGTAGTATAAATTCATCAATAGAACATTTTATATGAATATTTTCTTAAGTGGTAAATTTTCTTACTTGCATCATTGGGAGTTATTAGTACTTAAAAAATTGTATAATGCTATATACATGTATCCGAACATAAGTAGAGTTTGCCTGGCAGAGGCATCGTGACTATACTTCCAACCAAATCCCAAAATGTCCAGGAGTTTCTGATTAAGATCTGTCCTCAATGCTTCCACATTTCCCTCTGGACTGGAAGTAATTCAAGCAGATTTGTCAGTTTTCTTATCGTGAACAGTGAAAAAAGCTAGTAGTTGAGCTCTATACAGCTATCCAAATATTGTTATAGTTATTTTTTGTTGAAGTTGTTTGTGAACAAAATTTTTGAATCATCCTAATATTTTTAAATTACCTACCTCATCTATTCAGGGCTGTCAAAAATACAATTTGAGTTAGCTTAAAAGTGACACATAATCAAATAATTTCAATTGTAATATAAATGCTATATGCATCCTTTGTATTAAACAACTAGAAGGTATAAATTCTGATGCACAAATATTAATGGAAACACACCCCTCTGTGTGAGCGCCTTAAAATTATATTTTTCTACCTTTTTTTTACTGATTTTTTTTTTAATCCTAATATTTCAATAGAAACAGTTCTGATTTATGACTACTACATAAATACTAAGGAAATAACTACAACTGCTGGCCTATGAACACATCTTATTCATGAAATAAATGAGACTGTAATAATAATAACAATAAATCTCATTGGAAGTATTTCACTTGAGCTGATGAATAATTCAATGAACTTCTAATAAAAGAGAAATTGGAGCAGCAAAGAAAACAAATATAATTAATTGATAGCCAAGCTGACTGATCAATCCTAGTGTATGAATGTGATTCTTGGCTTCATTTAGATAAATAGAAAGTTAAACTAAGAATGACGTTATCGTATTCCCTCTGTTTTTATCTTCTTTTTTTAATTTTGCCTCTGATTCAACATTTAAAGCTATCATTTTACAAGCTAGGCACATCAGTCTTCATACCCTCCTTTTGATGCCTTATTTCAACTGAAATAATATACTTTTCTCATATATTTATATGTACGTACACCATCATTTCCCACATAATTGTGTTTCTCAAAAAGCTCCTAAATCTACATTTGTATTCTCAAAATTTAAGGGCTTTTTCATTATATTTATTTAATTTAAGGTTATTGTAACAGTAACTAAAATAATTCTAATAGACATTTCAAAAATGTTGCTTATAGATTATTAACCTTTTTATTATTGCATTAGCCAATGGGTTGAGCCTATGTTCAGTAGGTTTTCATTGAAGTTATGGATATAATTTCAACATTAAAACCTGGAAATCAAATGGTTAAATATCATTAAGTATGCCATCCCCAGGATGTGAATCTGGCCTCTCCAAATCATAGATTCAATGCATTGTGGAGTTATCCCCACTCTTCAAAATTATAATTTATAATACACTCACGCTCACTTACAGAATTATAAAAGTCTGATTATCATTACCCAGGATTAATTATGTGAAAGTTTTAATAAGAAAATAGATGTTTTTAATGGAAAACTATTTTAAATTCCTTGTATTTTAAGTAATTAAAATAATTTAAATCATGTTTTCTTTAGAAACAGAAAATATTAAAATAAAATAAATCCTTTGCATACAATACGTTTGCATTCCCATTTTGTCTATTCTTTTAGTTATTATGTGTTTATTTTGGTGTGCCTCATATATGATTATTTTATCTATATCACATGTAACACAAAGATTTAATAATGAACACAAGAAATAAAATAGTAGTTTGAATATTGAAGTAGTTTAATATGAACAGTTGTACTTAGTTTGCCAAATCAAATGTGCCCCTAGTACTCTAAGCTAGTATATAGTATATAACCTTAGTTAAATTTGAAGTGTTTCAGCTATTAATTATACCTTTGAGTCCTGGGTTGATTCCCTTGTGTGCAAAGTGAATTTGTTTACTGAAAGACTTATAATTCAAAATTTCACCAATATCTCACCCTGGCTAGAAAAGGTTTATATTTTCTGACTAGAAAACGTAAACTTTTGATGACATATTGTTAAGTTTTTTTTTAGAATTTTTATATTTTTTTTATTATTAAGTATAAATAGTTACAAATAAAATCAGTAATAACATTTAATATATATATATATATATATATATATATATATATATATATATATATAAAAATATTTATATATTTTAATAACAAATAGTTTATAAGATAGTATGAAGGAGTTGAATATTGTTATTATTAAAAGGAATATTTTAAAATTAAATTTGAAAATATCACAGGACAGCGAGGTATGCTTATGTAATCACACACATTATAAAGTAAAGAATAGAATCATTATAGAGGGTTAATTTATCTCTTGTCTACAACAATGAATTTTCTCTTATTACTTAATTTTCTTTATTTAGAGTTTATTTACACATAATTATTTGACTAACACATGTCTAGCTTAATGATTATGAAATCATTTACTCATCAAACATTAAGTAGCTCTGTTAGCTCCATTTAAGAAAGGTAATATTCATCGCACCCTTTTCAAAGAATAAGAGAACAATATTCATCAAAAATAATTGTCTGTAATTCGCATTTCTAAAACAGTATTTGACTACTAATAGTTATTATCTTTTGAGGAAACAATAAATCATATTTTCTTGAAATAATAAAGTTGAAATAATGCCTTATTTGTATCGGACAAATATAATCATATTACTCGTCTTGTTTCGCCTTGTAAAATGTAAAGTAAACACCAAGCTTTCAGCCTTGAAAAACATTATTTAGAAACAGTTTAGGGTGGAACTCTGCTGCATTAACATTGGTACACTCTTTACAGGATTTTGTTGGTTCAAAAACAAAATGAAGTGCATTGTTCCTCTTCTCGTTTTAGGTAAGTTAAGTTTTTAGCAGATTTTAATAGCTTTGATGCACCACACACACACATGGATATACATATTATTATTTTAAAGTTTTACCAAATTTAACTATTCTTCAAATTTTATTAAAAAATGAGTATTTAATTATTTTTATGTAATCAATTTTGTACCATGAAATGTGCCATCAGTTAAATGAAAGAATGTGTCAAAATAATTATTCCTTTATAATTATTAGGAAATAGTTTAGAGCTTAGTCTTAAGAAAAAATTTTCATTTAGAAAATTTTAGTGATCCTACATGTCATTTATATGGGTTATTTTTTACGTTTATTAATTCTTAGAAATTATTCCTCTAATATAAGATAGTGTCTAAGATATTTGAACTAAACAATTGTTTATTTTTTTTATTTGTTCAATTTAAGGTTTTACTACTTCTATTTGTGCATATAAGAGTCTTTGATAAGCCTGCATCAAGGTTGTTTTATGTAAAAAAGGTTATCGAATAATGTCTACATAGACCAAAAATGTCTTCTAATAATTGTTTAAATATATTTTAAAGGTTTTATATTCTTGCATTTCTCTCATCTTGCATAATCTGTGATTTTCAAAAAGTAAACTTATATATTATTTTTTTATTAAAAAATAGTAGAGGTAAATTTAAGGGGAAGGATAGACCTTATATAATTTAAGGGTCCTCCCTCAGGGTCTACGTCACTAAGCAGATTTTCCGTGTGCTGGTATGACACTAGTAATGCCACCCACCACTACATCCTCATATATTCTCTATTGCTATGTCAAAATTTGATGAGTAGTAGTGGGGGTTTACTGAAGGCTGAAAACAAGAACATATTAATAACTCACTCCATGTTTGAGTTAAGAGAGAATGTTTAGAACAACAATTGTAGAGGATCAATAGTTTAAGAAGATTGATTCTATAACATTTTTTGATCCGACTCAGTTATAGAGATATCTTGAATTTTCCCTCTCTAAATCCCCCTATTCCATTAAGCCATTAACCAATAAGATCTTTAGCGTTGAATGAAACAGTTATATATAAAGTAAAGGGCGTAAAATCTTAAATTATGATCATCACACAACTTATTTGCCTTTATCTCACACAGTAAAAGTTCAATTAAAACAATATTTCGTATTTATGCTTCCAATAAAGTGATATAACAGCTTATTGTTGATATGACATGAGTAGGAGAGGGCCAAAAACTAAAACCTCCTTCAGGTAGGAGCTGTGTTAACTTTGCAGATTACCAACATGCTGGTATAGCACACTTGTGATCTCATCTCAACACATTACTGACAGCAGAAAACAAGAAAGTATGAATAACTCGCTTAACACTTGAGTTACAAAAAACTCATAGAACAACAACTGTAGAACGCCAATAGTCTAACAAAATTGGTTCTATAACATTTTCCCATCCGACTCATAATAACAGAGATATTTTGAACCCCCCCCCCTACTATTCCAGGCCCGATTACAGCAAATGACAAATAAGATCTGATCCTTAGTGTTGAATGATTACTATCCAGTATGGTATCAATCAAATAAACATTTTCGAGTAAAAAAAAGGTCTTAATTGAGGAGTCATCACATATTTACACGTTTCTCACAAAGTAAAAGTTCAATGAAAACAATATTTAGTATTTAACCTTGTAATGAAATGGTTCATGGTATAAAATGTTATTGTTTATATGAGGTATAGGAGCGTGGGTTTACTGAAAGCCGAAAACTATAAAATCCAAATATCTCGGTTAATATTCATGATTAGAAAATATGTATAGAATAACATTTATAGATAGGATTGGTTCTATAAAATTTTCGACCCGACATTTTATAACGGTGATTTTTCGACCCCCCGTCCATACTGTCCGATTCTTAAAGCGTTAACAGATAAATATATATATATATATATAGTTTTGAACGGACCTATATGTACACATCATCTCCTGGGTAGGATCGATTAACATTTGACAACATTTTTCGAAAAATCGCGCCATGAGTACAACCTTAATAGTTGAATCCCCCTAAGGGAAATTTGCTAAAATGTAAATATCTCGGTTAATATTCTCGATAGAGAGAATAAGTATATAAAAACAAAGACAGGCAATTAAATTTGCAATATGATCGGCTTTATACACTTCTTTGATCCGATATTATAACGGAGATATTTGGAATTTTTGAAATTCTTCCTTGAAATCCCCCTTCCTCCTGTCCGATTTCAGCCGTTAAAAAACTTGATCTTTAGGTTTGTCTAAAACTCTTTAATATCGAGTTTTGTAACGAAAAGACAAAAATTGCGACCGCTAGAGCGTTAACAGACAAATGTATATATACTTATACATGAATAGATATCAATAAATTACTTTTCAATTAATACGATAACTATTAACTAAGATTTCAAAAAATGTGCTGTAAATGGGCACTCAATAAAATTAATTGTTACTAGTTGGTACTTGAGATATAAAATAATAAAGTGATTAAAAAAAAAGACGAGTGGTTCAAAAGCCTTATTTTTTTTTTGTCTCTATTTTAAGGCCAAAAGTCAATTAGAACCCCAGCGATTTCAAGTAGAACCAAGTGTAATTGGTTATTTACATAAGAGATAGGTAATAAAATGTATTAAAAGGAAACTACAAAGTAAGTACAAAATCTTCAACTAGAGTATTTGTACGTTAAAAGAGTTTAGTTCACTGTAAATGCCGCGTTTTACTTCTCTACATCAAGTTTAACATATTGTTACATACAAGACCTTGTCAAATATGAAGGGCTCTGTGGATTTTTGAATTTTGATTTGTTTTAATTTATGTGCATAGACCAAATAATGATTGCACTCATTCTATTGAGCTGTTTCTTCCTTCCATATGTCCCAAGCCCAATATATGTAAAATAAATTTAAACTATTATTTATGCTGTTCTATATTACATGAAACTTATCGAGTAGTGGTCAAATCAAAATGTAAGCCAGCCTCTAGAGCATATGTGGGCAACCACCGGCCCGCTGTAAGATTTTATCCGGCCCGCAAGCCATTTTGAAAAACCCAATTAAACAAAAATATTACACTACTTACTCCAAATGAGGAAGATGGTGAGAGATTTGTGCGTTTTGCAGTACTTATAATGCCAACAGTTCTTTTCAATGATGGAAGTTAATATATCAAAACATCGTACAATGCTAACTGACGATAATTTGGAAAATTCTTTACGTCTTTGTATCAGTGGAATTAATCCAAACATCGATATATTAGTTTCCCAAATTCAAGCTCAAGTGTCTCATTGATTTCGGTGTCGCTATTTAACATTCTTTGTTTGTAATAATTCCAAATTTTACGATTTAATTATAATGTTGTACCTTTTTTTTCATTTCATTTTGTTATTTTAATAAATTTTATTACAATTACATTGCCTTATAATTTCATGTCTGATACCTATCGTTAAAAATTATGAACACTACTTCGAAAGGCACTACTTTTAAAAGCGCCTCGGGAATGTATTTGCACACCAAAGTTAGGCCCACAGCATGTCAAAGGTTGCCCATGCCTGCTCTTGAGAGTAGAAGGTTCATTGATTATATCACATAGAACATTTAGGTACCCATGTATTTCACGTAGGATGGTTAAGATGAAAATGATACTTCGTATTTTATCTTTTAAAAAGTTGTTTTTTTTTTTTGTTTAATACTTATCTAATAGTGATGATTGACTTATTGCTTAAGAGAAAAGAGTAGGAGTGCAGGTTAATTAGGTCTGTAAACTAAGAACTACACATAACTCCTTTCATTTTCAATAAATTCGGCAATTATGGATTATTATTTTTTTTGAAACGATCGGTTAAATAACATTTTTATAAATTTTTCTCCGTCTCTAAAGGAGCACTCTTACTCCGACTTCAGCCTTTAAAAACTCGATGTGCAGCTTTCATAAAACATTCATGTTTCGAGTTTGGTAATGATGGAAGAAGAGTTACTGCCACTAGAGCGTTGACCGATCAATATAGGTGTTTGAACAGATGTCAACTCTTTGGTCCGATCAATGGGTATATGAAAACATTTTTGGTGAATCACTACATGAAACAACCTCAATAGCTGATTTCCGGTATAGTCCGAAGGACTAATAAATGACGGTTACACAATTCTATTAGAAGTCCCATATATATCAGTCCTCTTAAAAATAACTAACATGATTGTTCTATAAATAGCCTTCCTTAGTAAACCTGGAGTGTTAAAGACAATTCTTCGCAATAGGAATTTATTTATTGATGGATCATTAAATAAAATCCTTAGTCCCACCCTAGATAGAAACGTCCGTCACGCAGGGGCTGCGTAAACTAAGCAGATTTCCCACGTGAAGTTATACAATAGAGAAATCTCCATATGAGAGCCAAGCAGTTACGGAAGGGGCCTACCTAGCTTTTGGCGAGAAACTCACTCTTGTGTTACCACCCACATTTAATAAAAATGCAATATCTCGGTTAATATTCAAGATATAGAGTAAATGTATAGAACAATATTTATAGTAAATATAAAAATTGGTTCTATACAATTTTTTGATCCGACGTATGGTAACGGAGATATTTCGAATTTTCGAAAATCCCTCCTCTAACGCCCCCCCCCTCCCACTGGTCCGATTTCAGCCATTAACGAACTTGATCTGTCTTTTTGCTTTTTGCATAAAACGTTTAAATATCGAGTTTGGTAACGATCAAACCGCTAGAGCGTTATCAGGAATATATATATATATATATATATATATATATATATATAAATCAAATTTTGAACGGACCTCATTTTCGTCATCTCCTGGGTAGGATCGATGGATATTTGAAGAAATTTTTTGAAAATCGCGTCATGAGTACGACCTCAATAGCTGATTTCCCTTATGGGGAAATCTGCTAAAAGGGTAGTATCCTGTAGATAACCCGTCCTAATTAGCAATATTAGCAAAAAATGGTTAATAAATAATAATAATGCCAACCTGATTTAGCCAAAATTAATCAAGTCATTAGTTCTATATATTTATGTCTTAATGAGGCTCGATTCAATAAAAAAAAAAAAAAATTGACGTACAATTACTTATTGGATTTTTTTTTAGAATCAAGTAGACTTCATTTGTTGTTTTACGTCTAAAGTTAAAGTTCTATGTAAATTCAAACAAAAAAAAAATCGCTAATTTTGATTATAATGTGTTATTTTTTCAAAAATTCTACGGCAATGCGTTAGGCCAACGGCTGAAGACCGATTAATATAGTTATAGTTAAATATATTTACAAATCGAAATAAAGAGTTACATATAGGAAATTCTCTTAACACAAGCCTTGGTCTTGTGAAAATGCTGCGCCAGAAGGATAAAAAAAATGTTTACAGACTATCCACAAATACCATAAATCCAAATTTATGAATCTTATGGAAATGGGCTGAGTTGCTATTACAAACTATGAGAAATCTCCATTCAATTTGAATAGTAGATTACGCTTGCATAATCAGCAATTGGTTTGAAATTACTGAAAAACGATTCCCATCCATTAAGATATAAAACTTGCTTACCTCAGATCCTCAGAACTCCCACTTTAGTAGTGGGAAGCTTCTAATACAACATAGTTTTTTTGTTTTTGTTTTTAAATAAGGGCCAAAACCTAAGGCTGATTGAATACTCAGTGAAGGTGTGCTAGAAGAATCGAAAGAAAAAAACAAATCATTAAGATTTGGTAACCTTTTTAAAAAAAAAATGTTTGAAAGGCATCCACCTTAGAGAGGTTGCGGAAAACTAAGCAGATTTCCCAAGCTGAAAACATAACCTCAAGTACAATTCTCTAGGGGCTCCGTTAACTACGCAGTTTTTCCAAGTGCTGGTGATGTTCGTTTCATCATATGCTCTCTATTTCTAAATAAAATCCGATGAGAATAAGTGGGGGGTTTACTGGCCCCCGAAACAAAGAATATGCGAACATCTCTCAAATATTATATTTAAGTTATTCTTGGTCCAATTTCAGCCATTAACGAATATGATCTTTAGTGTTTACTGATACGCTTAAATACCGTGTACGGTATAGATCAAATAAACATTTTCGAGTTTAGGAATTATAATTTTCCTAGGTGACGTCATCACACAACGTATTTGACAGTATCACATCCAGTAAAGATACGTCGAAAACAGGATTTGGTATTTTATTTCAGAATAAGACGTTTCCTGATACATTCTCTTATTGTTAAAATTACGATGACTAATAGTGGGTGTTTATTTAAGACTAAAATTCAAAATATATTGGTTAATATTTATGATAGAAAAAAATGTATAGAACAACGTTTATAGAACATCTTATTTGCAATAAGATACAGATTGGCTCTATAAAGTTTTCGATCCGACTTATAATAATAGAGATATTTCAGGAAGTTTGAAAAGTTTCCTTTTTATCCCCCCCCCCCTCCCCGGCACGATTTCAGCAGTTAACGATCTTTAGTTTAACATGAAACGCTTATATATCGGCTTTCGTAACGGTTAAACCAAAATTGTGCCCCCTAGAGCCGTAAAAGACATATGAAGGGTCAGGGGGAAAAAAGATGAAAGTGACCAAAAAGTGATTTCGAGAAAAATGAAAAACAAAGTTTGATTTCTATTAACTCCTTTTTGTTAATATTAATCATTACTTTGTTTTTTAGTGTTATCAATTCCTTATATATATTCAGTAATCAATATATACAGTTCCATGTTAGCTCCTTGGTGAAATGAATGAAGGTTGAAAAAACAAAACTTAATGAACAACTTATATTTTAATGACAATGAACAAAAATATTTTTATGGAAAATTTGATTCAATCTGGGTTAATACCAGGTATACATATGCGCTGTTATCGTGAACAGCTGCTGGATTTTTGCTGGGCAAATTCTCAAAGAAAGCCTTCGCAGGCAGGGTTAACCAAACATTTTTTTAGTTGTTGCAAGTCGTTGGAAACTTTTTGTTGAGAAATCGGGCCAATGGTTCATTCATACAGGTTAGTTAAAGGTCTACGTGGGAAGAAGGACGTTTTCTTGCGTTTTTTTCCCCTTTTTGGTTGGTTTCCAAAGGGTATTTCTGCGTCAATTGTAACAACGAGGATAAAAGTGTATCGGTGAAAATTTTTTGATGGATGTTCATTCTTGACCTTTTAAAACAACGCACTGGGCCATAGTGGGAATAGGGGGCCAATTGTTTCAAGTACATAGGATTCAAGAATTTCTGTCCCATTGTCTTGAAAAGTTCTTGGCTGGCAGTTGATCAGGAGCAGCGGCCCTCTCTCTGCTATATCTTATATAAATTCCCTCCGATTCATCGGGCAACTCAACCGGTAAGTATTGCTGGTTGAGGTACTCATGATTTATCACAGTGCGAGGTATGAATTGCCTCGAATGGGGAAAAATATACTTCAACACTGTTCGATACGATGGCTTCTCAGTCACTAAATGATGAATAGGTACAGTAATTAGGGTAATAATTTTTATTCTGCACAGCACAGGAATCGCAAAAATATCGCTTGTGACATTGCATCTATTTTCCCCCTTTACCCCAAATCTTTTTAATGCACATTTCGGTCGATTCTCGTTCTTTTTTCCCCCTTGTTTGTTATACCAGATGATATTACTCCTTCATAGCCCCTTGATAGCGCTAATATCTTAAAATCGACGAAAAAGTGACTTTCATCTTTTTTCCTCCTGGCTCTTCATATGTAATTTGGTAGTCACGTCATTTTCGTCATCTACGTGGGATCGATTGACATTTGAAGAAAGTTTTCAAAAATTGCGCCAAGAGTACAAACTCAATAACAGATTTTCCTTAAGGGAAATCTACTAGCATGAAAGTAGCTTCCAACTCAACGAAATATGAAAATTCAGAAAGCAATGGTAAGTATGATAAGTAACATGAATAGAGTAGTTTCTGACACGACACCCAATGGTTACAATAAAGTATCTGGTGGAATTCCATTAGATATGTTAGCAGACTTCCCCTAAGGTGAAAGGGGTGGGTGATGAGTGAGGTCGTACTCATGTCGGAATTTTCGAAATTGTTCTTCAAATGTCCATCGATCCTACTTAGTAAATGACGAAAATGAGGTCCGTTCAAAACTGTATGTATATATATATATTGTCTGTTACCGCTCTAGCGGTCGCAATTATTGTTTAATCGTTACCAAACTCGATATTTAGTCGTGTTATGTAAAAAGAAAGATCAAGTTCGTTAATGGCTGAAATCGGACCGGTTGTGTTGCCGGTATGTAGATTTATATATTGTTAAACTTCAAGCGGGAAATCTGCTTTGTTTACGCAGTCCCTTCATGACGGACTTTATTGAATATGAACAGAGAGTACCATTGTAATATCCTGGGCTAGGTCCCAAACCTACTTCCCGATTCGCCCATCATTATTCAATATAGACGTTTGGATGGTTCGTTAATTGAATATGCATATTTAAGGTTCTATTTGCACAAGCACGGGTGTGAATTTGAATAACATGCTTAACCCTCACTTACTTCAAGGGAGGCCATTTTTCAAAGCCAAAAACATATTCCATTTATCCTATATTACATCGGTGGTTTGTAATCAAGTGTATTATAATAATGAATAACAGTAGTCAGTATTTAATCATCAGTTGAAATTGTTAACGTACTCTCTTTTTAATTTACAGTATTCATAAAAACGGTAAAATCACTTCGAGTTGACGTTTTATATGTATTCTGAACTGGTTAAACTAATAAAAGTTATCATCAATAAGTTATTTATGTAATATAACTATAAGGTATGATTTAAATTAGCATATATATAACTGGAACCCATATCAGACATTCCGTTTTGAGTTGATTTGATCAGAAATGTCCTTTTAGCAGATTTCCTTTAAGGGTTGTTGCCCGACTTCGGAAGTAATTAGAAACTTTGTTACCCGTCTTTGTCTGTTGTAATACAAATGGTTTTCTGTGGAAACCTAATTATGGTAATTACAATCCCCCCTCCTATCTATGGTAGAGAATATTCTGTAGCACACGTAGACAATATTCATAACCCGGATAATTCATCATTCATGGTTTTAGCAGATTTCCCTTAAGGGAAATCAGGTATTGAGGTCGTACTCATGACGCGAGTTTTGAAAAATTTCCTCAAATGCCCATCGATCCTACCCAGGAGATGACGAAAAATGAGGTCCGTTCAAAATTATATATATATATATATATATAGATAGATAGATAGATAGATAGATATATTTGTCTGTTAACGCTCTAGCGGTCGCAATTTTGGTTTGATCATTACCAAAGTTCATATTTAGTCGTTTTGTGTAAAAAGAAAGATCAAGTCGTTAATGGCTGAAATCGGACCAGTGGGAGGGGGGGGGGGTTAAAGGGGGGATTTTTGAAAAAATCGAAATATCTCCGTTGTTATGCGTCGGATCAAAAATTTGGAAAGAATCAATCTTATTCAAAATTAAATTTACTATAAATATTGTACTATACATTTTTTCTCTATCTTGAATATTAACCGAGATATTTGCATTTGTATTGTGTGTGTGGTCGACAGGAGTCGGCTACGTTCGGGACTTTCCGCCGAGAGCTAGTGCGGCGGTTTTCGTAACTATTCGTCCCTCGTGAATAGGTTTAGAGAGCCCTTACTGCTACTGTTATTATTAGGCAGATTTTTCTATTGTAAAACTTCACATGGCAAATCTGCTTAGTTTACGCAGCCCCTGCGTGACGGACTTTTTGTTACGGATAACGGATAAAAAAAATGATCTTTTATTAGTCATTCAATTATTAAATTATTCGAATAGGCCCAAATCTGACTCTATGTATATTGGTTCAATGGCATGGTTATAGTGAAAGCAGTTTCGCAATAAAATAAGACTAGCAATAGAACGATTGACGAAGCAGCTGGAATGCACGATTTAGTACTTTGACGTCACTATTTCAAAAGCCTTTAAGCTGATAATGAGCAAAGTATCCATAGACAGTGAAGATAACCGAAGAGAATTGTAATGAGTTACGTTAATAGCGGCAGTTTCAACAGATGATAAGAGGAAAGGCTCAAGATTTTCATTATATAACCATTATGATCTTCAATAAACTCTTAAAACGCTCCAACAAGTACTCTCAATATTTGTTATAATTAAAAAACCATTGTGAACAGACATCTCTCTCTCTCTCTCACTATCTATCTATCTATAAATATATATATATATATATATATATATATATATATATATATATATACATATATATACTAGTGGACCCGACAGACGTTGTCCTGCGTGATATTTCAAGCGATTAGGATATTAAACAAAGTATGAAATGAAAAACAAATAATATAATAACTTCATTATTCTTCTTTTTGAAGTAACATCAATTTTTCTAAAAACAATTCGTTATAATCAATAATGTTCATATTGGAAAGAACTGTTGACCATATCAATATTTCCATGCAAATTACTTGCTTCACACATTATTATGTGTGAAGAAATGTTTAAAACAAAAGCTACTTTTAATAACACAAAAAACAACTTCTGTTATGTGCAAGTTTGCCTAAAAAAAAAAAAAATTTAATATGGCTTATAATCATGTTGAGAATAAATGCTAATTCACATACCGAGTTTTGTTATGTTCGGTTGAATCATTAGTGCCCAATACCATTGTCGGATTCCGCTTTAGTTTTTTTTAGTCTATATCTCATTTATACTTTGTTATATGACAAAAGTGAATATAGCAAAAGTTACTCTAAATAACAAAATAAACAACTTTTATCCTGTGCATATTTGCCGAAAAACCAATAGGAAACGAAATATCGTTATTTTTAATTTTAGGTCTCCCTTACAACCCCCACTCCTGCTCCGTCTACAGGGCTGATTTGTGAATCTAAACCATCAAGGGCGTCACTCAAACGCATACAAAAAAATTCATAATTCACTCAAATTGGGACAGCCGTTTAGGAGGAGTTCAGTGACATACACACGCATAATAGAATTGTATATATAAATATATATATATATATATATATATATATATATATATATATATATATATAAATGGGTTGTGCGGATTAAGGCGTAGGTACATCTACCACTATCCTCAGTAAGCTAATATAATAGATGCAGGTACCCCCCCCCCCGTCCGAATAAGCGAGAGCATTAGTGTAAGTTCGCTACCAGAGCCCACTAGTGTCGCAGCGCATATGGGCTAGATGGAGTTTAATGGGACTTCGGATCTCGTTCAAGGGTGAATAAAGATCTCAAAGGTCTATAAAGCTAAAAGAAATTATTTGTGTGTGTTGGTGGGTGGTTGTGTGTGCGTGCTAGCGTGTGTGTCTGAATGTGTGTGTGTGTGTGTGTGTGTTTGTGTTTGTGTGTGTGTGTGTGTTTGTGTGTGTGTGTGTGTATGTATATATGAATATATATATATATATATATATATACTATATAAATGTATATATAGTTTAGAGATAAACTAATTAACTTTTATGAACTCTACGTACTTACCACACTCAAATATAATTAGCTACCTCTTTATATCTGCATTTACTCATTACACTATTGATGTCGATTGCGGACTGAAGTTTAACTGTATAAAAGAGGAAAGCTATTGTAGTTTTCTTGGAGGCCAAATAATAAATTCTTTCTAAACCTCCCTTATTATTAGATTTATTGAAAAACAGAAAAATGTCTAAAGATATTTTGAATAAGTACGGCCTCAATAGCTGATTTCCCTTAAGGGAAATCTGCTAATATGGTTTAAAGCCAAAAAATAAATTAAAATTAAGGGTTTTAACGTCTGCCTTCCATTGACATCTCATTTTGTATTTGTATGACAAGAGAACTGACCACATAAGGAAGTGTCTGTAAATTCCCCAAGAGGATGCACCAATCGCTGACCACAGGCCTATCTTAGCTCTCCTTCTGCTACATGACGTCATCTGCCATCTTTCCTCTTCTGCTTTCTCATTATCACCTTGTCCATTATCAGTTATTATCTCCATTATCATGGATGGGGAGTTTTGCTTAATTTTCAAAGCCATATGATTGTCTCTTTGGCAAACATTACAATCGTAGATGAATATTTTTCACTCATTTAGCACTCACGACATATTTAGTAGTGTCTTAAATAGTGGATATATTTTTTTTTTTTTTTCGGACGGCAAGAACTCGACAACCGCTATTAGGAGTAACTGAAATGTGGAGTTAACTGAAACCCAGATTGGCAGATAAATAGCGAGAGAATGATATTTTGGTGCCAGCGTTGAACAGGAAATCACTCTTGTCTTGTTGTCAACAGATTTCTAAGATTGGCTAGCGGTCGCAATTTTTGTTTGATCGTTACCAAACTCGATATTTAAACGTTTTATGTAAAAAGACAGATCAAGTTCGTTAATGACAGAAATCAGACCAGTGGGAGGGGGTTTAGACGGGGGAATTTTCGAAAATTCAAAATATCTCCATTACCATACGTCGGATCAAAACATTTTATAGATCCCATCTTATTAAAAATTAAATTTACTATAAATATTGTTATATACATTTATTCTCTATCTTGAATATTAACCGAGAAATTTGCATTTTTCAGTTTTCAGCCTTCAGCAAACCCCCACTTCTAACTCAGTGTGATAGATAAATCGAGAGAAAATGATATTTTGGTGTCAATCAATTATTTATATACAATATCAAGAAGAAGGAAATATAATGGGTTCGTAGATTTCGCTGAAGAATTCTGCGTTGTACAGTAAATTACTCTTGTCTGTTGTCAGCAGAATTTATTTCACTTCAGGTGATGGGCGTTCGTCTACAATTCGTCTAACGATTGTCAAAATGTCTGCACTATTTAATATCATATTTTACTTTGAAAAATTATAATTCGTACCCATTGCTGTTTAAATCAAACTGAAAATGGATTTAAAAGTGAGTTATATAGATGAAATATGGGGAGAAGAAGCATTTTATGGAGATATCTTATCAGGCACGCTCCTTGGTATCTTCATGTATGACCCTGACTGCATAGTACTTCTATTGTAATGCCATTTTCAATTCTGCACCAATCAACGAACGTGAATATGTATAGAGGCAAATTTAGCACGACCACCAATCTAACTAACTAAGGTTTTTCTTAATTATTGCAGTAAAGCTATAATTATTTGAAGGGTTCTATCAAATTCGATGGAGAACCGTAAACTAAGATTTACATAGAATCCACTTCACATCTAGCCTGTCTTTTATCATCTCATTCATTTTTTCTTATCTGACTTGAAGCTATGGCTTAAATACTGAGCTTGCTGTGAATGCACTTCTACTCTATGGTTAATGACGCTAAGTTCCTATCAGTTCTGTTGGAATACGCCCATCAATCTGTATTGCTGCAAGGAAGGTCATTTTTTCGAAAAACCAGACGTTGACACGTTATAAACTGGCCTTATCATCTCCATTTATAAGGATCTGAAAAAGTTTTCTTAAACAGACCTTCCTGAATCATTTGTAATGGGGACGCCATTTATGAACTTGTTTTTTAGTTTAAAACTTTTAAATATAGAGTTTGGTAAGAACGAAACAAAGTATTGTGACTGCTAGAGTATTAACACACATAAATAAAACTAGTAAGAACACGCAAATAAAATCAGAATATATATAGTAATAATATCCTTAAAATCGAATGAAAAAAAATAATGATATTATATGTGAATAAATACCAACTCTTTATGCAGAAAACTCGGTATTTATTTATTAAAACAAATACATATCTCAGGTTAACAAGTGGGAAACAGATGGGGATTTATGATATTATTGTCATTTAAATTATTAATAATGATATGAAATAAACAATACAGATACAAATAATCTCACCCAATTGAAATTCATAGCTTTCATTTACGAAGTATGCCAGATCTGGGCTTCGGTGGCAAGCAGGGTCTTCAATGTGGTGTATACTTCTTATTTGTTTCTTCTTGTTGTATATGTGAAGAGAGATAGAAATCATATGAAAATATGACGAAGAGCAAGCAGATACCGTGTGTTCCCTCTGGACAACGAGAAAAGACAAGTTGGAGGGAATGAAGTACATCAGCACTTGAATGAAGCCCGATGATATTTACAAAATCTACATTGAACAAAACCGAAATACTTAATGGTTAACTTGACTATAATCCATTCAATGCTATTAGTATTTATTAACGTCAATTTTGTACTACTAACGCTAATTGGGACGGGTTATCTATAAGTTACCACTCTTTTCTAACCCTTTTCTACTCCCCTTGTGAGAATTGAACTCACCACTGTTAAGTTTACTATGTTAGATATATAATAGAAAACCAATGCCTTCTCTCACATGACTAACCTGTGCTATCAAGAACACCTAAATATTACATGTAATAATAAAGATCAAGTTCGTTCAAGGCAGAAATTTGGTCCAGAAGGAGAAAGATCTTTAAAGACACCTTTATGACTTTGAAAATCCTTAATGTTGAATGTAATGAAACCAATTATTATGTTTACACTTCATCTCAATATAGCACACGGCCAACTCCACGTTATGTTGAGATAAGTGATAGGCATGGTAAATTAAACCAGTTTAGATGACTATATTGGTCAATTTTTATATTATTTGATTATTGTATTAATCATTAGTAATGCACTATAATTTCATATAATGCAGTCTCATAACCAGATTTTTAAAAAAATATTTTGTTGTTTTTTAGGCTACCAAGTGAGGATAGCCTTACTCGCACATTTTGGCTACTCGAGTGACTGTAAGTATTTTTTTTGACAGAATTAGGTTTATATTGTTTGTACATTTTTATTACAATCTTAACCCTTTACGGTACTTTTTTTTAATCTAATGATGCCCAAGGAGTATTTAGCAATCTTCTTGCAGGCGTCACATAAATCAAGCACCTTCTTCAATTACATAAGTTATTCAGGCCATTGATATTTCGTAGTATTTTTATATCATCTCTTCAAGGGCAAAAGCTTTTTCCCAAAATACAAAAACTGTAACCTTTAGCATTTCACAGATCTTTCTGGCAAAGGGTCAATCAATAAAAATGACTTTTCTTTTCTAAGGAAGAAAATTCTATGAAGTTAGAAAAATGAAAACGTTCTACATTAGGATCATTGCATGTATAGGTTTCATGTACTGCTGATACACCTGACACAACTTGCTCTTTAAAAAAAAAAAACTTTCATGATCTTGTTCTTTTGGTTGTTGGACAGTGTAAGGGGGTGTAAAAGCGAGTGTCTAGAAAAAATTTAAAACTGTGTTGAAAAAAAAGTGTTTGATGTTGGACTCCACCGTTAGTCCATATGCAGGAGATTTTCTCACAATAGCGGTTCAATATTGTGAAGGAAGGAAATAATTAATTCAACTAGATCGATTTCTAACACAGATATGCCGAAATGGTGTAGTTATGAACTGTTCATGAGTCGTATTATTTACAAGGTATACTAATGGCTACTACGAAGCGCTTCGGCTCACAGGGGTTTTGAAAATTATTTGGAATTTAACTTCACAGTACAGCTAGTTTCTATTTCTTCATTAGCTTCATAATTAGGCATAGACTTAATAATAAATGATAGGGTGAGAGTATCCCCCCCCCATCAATAATTTAACGTACAAAAATAAATAATTGGTATAAGAAAAATCAATAAAAAGTATTCTAACTTACTATTTATTTTATACATGTATTTATTTTCAGGTTTTGTAGAATCATTTATGATTCATTATCTTTCAGTTTTTTTTAATTATTATTATTATTTTTTTTTTATCTGAATGTTCTAGAAATAGAAAAAAATGGGGCACATCTGAGTTATGATGATTGGCGTATAAAATGCACAGCTTATGTAATAGCTTTGTTAACATTAAATTTATATCCTTACGAATAAAAAAAGATTACCCATATATTAAATTTGTATTTAATTATACAGTGTTATATGGTTTCTTCGTTTTATAATAATTAAGGTGATACGTTGAATGAAATCTATGTACACAAAATAAATGTATCTGTTTGAAGTGAGTCTTTTATATGATTTTTATAATTCACATGAATTACACTGACATCTTTTCTGGTCCAGCGCCCCTTCAATTAATAAAGCCCGTCACGCAGGGGCTGCGTAAACTAAGCAGATTTCCCACGTGACGTGAGTTTTACAATAGAGAAATTCCACGAGAGCCGAACAGTTAAGGAAACGGCCGAACTAGCTTTTGGCGGGAAAGCCACTCGTCCGTTAGCCGCCCAGATTTAATAAAAATGCAAATATCTCGGTTAATATTCAAGATAGAGAATAAATGTATATAACAATATTTATAGTAAATTTAATTTGCAATAAGATTGATTCTGTACAATTTTTCGATCCGACGTATAGTAACGGAGAAATGTCGAATTTTCAAAAAATCCACCCTTCTAACCCCCCCCCCCCACTGGGCCGATTTCAGCCGTTAACGAACTTGGTGTTTCTTTTTACATAAAACGACTAAATATCGAGTTTGGTAACGATCAAACAAAAATTGCGACCGCTAGAGCTGTAACAGACAAATATATATATATATATATATATATATATATATATATATATATATATATATATATATATATATACATATAAAGTTATGAACGGACCTCATTTTCGTCATCTACTAGGTAGGATCGATGGACATTTGAAGAAAAATTTCGAAAATTCCGTCATGAGTACTACCTCAATAGCTGATTTATCTTAAGGGAAAATTTCTGCCCCTATGAGTGCATGGGATGACCTCACTGCAAGCCACGATGCCTTGGGGATGTTATACTGATACCACAGATACAGTACATTATCTCTCATTAGACCCATTATCATTTTCGCAGCTGTGATTCTTTCACCCGGAAACATCTTGTTTTTAATTCAACTTTGTCTCTTGCTTTTCCTCGCTGGGCGTTAGTCCATTAGTTCTTTGAGTTTCTCAGGAACACTACCATCCTCCGTCCGTAAGCTTTTCTGCTTTTAAAATCCTAATGGTTAAAGAATATTTCTCCGTGCAGACAACGTATGAGATGCCAAATAAGTTATCTAATATTCGTAATCTTCTTTCAACACGTCTTTAGCAATCTTCTCTGAAGTATTAATCTCAATTTTTTTTTCTTGGGACAAGCATAATTTCTTGTGCTTTTGTTGCCAATCCGAGACTAGCATTTTCTCTATGATCAACTAATCATATCTTATGTTTGTATTTGGCTCCATCTTCTTCTATTTCCATTTTTTGTTTTCCATGTATGAGATATCCCCTCCCCACTAACAACGTTTTACAATGGGTCCTTCTTCCCGGGAAGAATAATAGGAAATCGCAACCCAGATTTCAACGGAATTACTCGTTTTGACCCTCCCTGAACACATTTTGACTAGTTTAGGCGTGTTGTCAGTATGTAAACCTTCAAATGTTGAAATTTCATAGTGTGATTGATATAACTTTAGAGAAACGCAAAAATAAAAAATTGCAAAACTAAGTTGGTTTTCTACTGCGTGGAAGTGAATTATCTTGCAGGTAAAAAAAAATGCAAATTTCTCTATATCTATTAGAGATAGAAAGCATTTGCACAGAATCTTTTTTGTCTATCATGGAAATATGAATGAATTATGATCTATGGCATTTTTCGATCCGATGTTTCGAAACGAAAATATCGTATATTAGTTTCAAATGTTCTTAAAGCAGATTTACCTTAAGCGAACCCTTTCCAGAGCACTACCATAAGCCTTCAATCTGCATCCCAACTTCCTATCACTGTGTCGGCAGTATACTGTCCTCCTAACAAATCCGTATCGGCACACTTGTTTCAAGAATATTTCAGATACTTGGGTCCTCGATTCATCGCTGGAGGGGACTACAATGCCAAACATTGTCAATGGGGCTGCAGAACATCAAACACACGTGGACATGCTCTCCTCCAGGCCCTCTCTACTTTTCCTTCTAACGTCCTTACTCCCTCTTCCTCCACCTACTGGCCCACTTCCCGCTCTAAACTCCCTGATATATTAGACTATTTCATTACCTCAGGCCTCTCCCGGATCCCTTCAACAGCGTTCACACTTGATGACCTTTCATCCGATCATAGTCCTGTCCTTCTTCTGTTCAACTCAAATCCCCAGTTATTCCGATTTCCCGACAAACCGTCCCTCACACCTGGACCAGTTGATTGGGAATCCTTTCAAATGTACATTGACAAGAATCTTGACTTAAACATTTCTTTAAAAACGGAAACAGAGATAGACGATGCAGTACAACATATAACAGTAACAATTCAAAAATCCCTTCACTACTCGACTCAAATAAAACCACGGACAAACGCAATACCAAAAGAGACATACCTTCCACGGCAGTGTTTGTTGGAAGTGAAGAATGTTTACTTGGAGAGAGAGAAAAAAACGTCCAATTCTTCGCAATTTGTTTATTTCAGCGCTAAGCGCTTTCAAAGACTAAGGTCTCCATCTTCAGAGCTACTTGCATGCGCTCATTGGGAAAGACAGCAAGCGACTCTTCTTCCCCAATGAGCTTGCTGTCTTTCCCAATGAGCGCATGCAAGTAGCTCTGAAGATGGAGACATTAGTCTTTGAAAGCGCTTAGCGCTGAAATAAACAAATTGTGAAGAATTGGACGTTTTTTTCTCTCTCTCCAAGACATACCTTCCACCCCATTTACGAACTCTACTCCAAGAAAAAAGACGAGCACGACGAATATGGCAAAACACCAGGTATCCTTCTGACAAGACAAAGCTGAACCAACTAACCAGAAAACTCAAAACAGAATTAACACACTACTACAATGATTGTTTTAATTCATACACCAAGAACCTTAACACTTCAGACAACTCCTTATGGACAGCCACCAAACGCCTTCTCTCCTATAAATCCTCCCGTCTTCCCATACGTCGTGAGGACGGCACCTGGGCCAAGTCTGATAACGATGTAGCTACAACGTTTGGTCGGCACTTGGCCAAGGTGTTTACTCCTCACGATGATATCCAAGACCCTCGCCATTCTTCCTCTGTCGCCAATCAACTGGACATACCTCTTCCCTTATCGATTCCTCCTCCTGCATTCAATCCCTCTTATGTTATTAATATCATTAAAAAACTCGCTCCCAACAAGGCACCAGGTTATGACCTAATTACCTCTCGCATCTTCAACAACCTCCCGAAAAAAGCTGTCCTTTTTCTCACTTACATCTATAATGCTGTCCTCAGAACAACCTATTTCCCTCTACTCTGGAAATTCTCCGTCATCCATATGATCCCTAAACCTAAAAAACCGACACACCTCCCTTCTTCATATCGTCCCATCGCTCTTCTTCCCATAATGGGAAAGATCCTTGAAAAACTCATCCTTAAACGCCTGTATCCCCTCCTCGACCCCATACTTCCTCCCCATCAATTTGGTTTCCGTCATTCCCATTCCACAGTCCAGCAATGCCACAGAATAGTCGATTTTATCGCCTCCTCATTCGAAAACAAGAAGTACTGCAGTGGAGTCTTCCTTGACATAGCACAAGCTTTTGATAAGGTGTGGCACCAAGGTTTATTGTCCAAGCTAAAAACTACACTCCCTTTCACATACTACCTCATCCTCAAATCATATCTTTCCGACAGACATTTCCAAGTTTCATTTGGTTCCTCAGTCTCATCCTTATTCCCCCAGCTGGCAGGTGTACCACAGGGGGGTATCCTAAGTCCTTTCCTATTGCTTGCCTATACTGCTGACACATCACATCCCGAAACTTCCCTTCTCACGTATGCAGATGACACTGCAATCTTGACTTCCAACTCAGATCCAAATATAGCATCCGCATCTTTGCAAGAGCACCTAGATCTGCTAGAATCCTGGCTGACTAAATGGAGGATCAAGGTCAACAGCAGCAAATCAAGCCATGTAACATTTACCCTCCGACGTTCCATTTGCCCTCCAGTTACACTCAATAGCGCACTAATTCCCCAAAAATCACAAATTAGGTACCTAGGACTCACATTAGACAAACGACTAACTTGGAAACCTCACATCACATTAAAAAGACAAGAAGTGAATAGACGGTACAGACTTCTACTAAGACTACTTGACAACAGATCTAAACTATCACTACACAACAAACGACTGATTTATACAACAGTACTTAGACCAATATGGACATACGGACTTGAACTTTGGGGTTCCACTAAACCTTCAAATTCCTACAAAATCCAAACCCTCCAATCCAAAATACTCCGCAAAATTACAGATTCCCCATTTTACGTATCCAACTTAACTCTCCATAACGACCTCAACATTCCTTTTGTCAATGCCCTCGCAAAATCCCGATATCAGAAATTCCACTCTCTCCTTCCCGCACATCCTAATCCTCTAGTCAAATCACTTTCATCTACCCA
Source organism: Riptortus pedestris (assembly GCA_019009955.1). NCBI lineage: Eukaryota > Metazoa > Arthropoda > Insecta > Hemiptera > Alydidae > Riptortus > Riptortus pedestris. The sequence continues at coordinate 58,767,993 of CM032231.1, forward strand.
TATTCCAGAAAATCCAAGACGACGACTGAAGCGTAAGTGGCCAAGAGATCTCCTTGTGTAGTGCTCAGATTAACCCCATGTAGTACAAGCCAATGTTCCCTCCAATGTGGGTATTGTCAATGGACAATTTCCCACCTCAAGTGAATAATCAAGCCAATTGTTATATGATTCACACTATTTGCTTGTAATATTTTTATATGTTGTTGCAAATAAACGAATAAATATTTAAAAAAAAAAAAAAAAAACCTTAAGCGAAATTAGATATTGGGGTTGTACTCTTCACAACTGAAAATTGTCTCGTCTGTCCATCGATTCTACACAGGAGATGACGAAAATGAGGTCCATTCAAAATTATAGTGAGTGGTCGCAATTTTCGCTTGATCGTTACCAAACTCGGTATTTAATCCTTTTATGTATAAAGGAAGATCGTGTTCGTTAGTGGCAGAAATCAAAAAATTGTGAGGGTGTATATTGGGGGAATTTCGAAAATTTGAAATATCTGTGTTACTGTAAGTCGGATTGAAAAATTATACACAGTCGATCTTATTGTAAATTAAAATACCTATAAATGTTTTTTGTATACATATTTTCTCTATCGCGAATATTAATGATACATTTGGATTTTTCGTTTTCACCCTTAACTAAACTCCCACTACTACTTATGTCTTATAATCAATAAGCTATTATATCATGAATCTCTTTGTTCTAAGCTTACCTTATGCCCCCACCTTTATTATGCGAGATGCAGGCAAATTTGTTGTGCGATGATATCATCATTTAAGATATTTACGTTCTTGTCTAGAAAATATTAATTAGATCTACACGATACTCGATATTTAACCGTGTGATTCATCAATAAAGATCATATTTTTTACTGCCTGAAATTGGAACTGGAATGGTGGGGGTTTAGAGGAGTGGGGAATTACAAAATTCAAAATATTTCCATTACTATGAGTCGGATCGCAAAATGTTGTAGAAGCAATGATGCTAAAAAATTGATGTTCTACAATTATTAATCTACGCATTTTTCCGTAACTCAAATATTTAGCTAGTAATTCGTACTTTCTGGTTTTCAGTCAGAAAGGCAGTGAGATGAGATCACTTCTGTTTCTTACCAGAACTTAGGAAATCTGCTTAGTATAAGCGGCCCCTGCGTGACAGACTTTCTTTAGACTAATAGAGCTCGGAGGGAGTTGATGTGTTGCCCACATCAAATTTTTGCAGTACATAGTTACTCCCAGCTTTACATTCATTTCCACCATTCCCTTTTAAAGATTCAATATTTATAATATTTTTTCAGCTTTAAGTTATCTTCCTTTAAATTCTATTCTTATGGTTTGGAAACTAAGTTTGATTTTTGCATGTCTTCAGCAATTGTCATATTCTAAATTTCTATAATTCCTTGATTGACTAGGTTTAGTTGTTTCTGGATATGTGTTTTATGATTATTTTCTTAAACTATGATTTTCCAACCTATGTTGCCTTACCTACCTGCTGAACAATATCAATTTCTACATACCACACCCACTGATCAACGGGCCATAATATCCAGAGAAGTCTTTGTTTCTAGAGTCCCCAGTGTACCGATTGGGGACATCATGGTTCCATCGTTTTGACGTAGGTTTCACTCACACGAAAAACGCATACGCGCACATATCAAATTGTATCTGATGTATTTATATGTTTCAGTGCAGGAGGAGTGGTCTCACCTGTCCAAGAGCTGTGGGGAAGGTAGAAGGCAGTCCCCTATCCATATTGACACCGAACTAGCACTACCATTGGGTTTCCCAGCCCTTGAAATGGTTGGCTTTCATAATCTTATACCAACACCGGTTGCCATCACAAATAATGGACACTCAGGTATGTTAGTTACATAATTAACCTCAAGATTAGATTCGGTATGAGTAGTTAATTGTTCCTATATCAGTTTAAATTTTGCAAACACCTAGGCAAAACCTGATGCCCGAGAAAACGCCATACTGTGTGAATGGTTGATATTTGACAGAGCTGCCTTGACTATTATCATGTAAATATCTCAATTAAAAGGTTATTTTTGTTTTGTAAATAATATATGCTGGAGATGTGTCTAGTTCACTACAAAAACATTATTATTCTTCATTACTAAAACTCTTTAATATTATTGGAGGCAGTTCATGGAATATAAAAAGTCTTGTGCCTTCTGTGGCATTTTTCAAGTGCATCAGCATGATCAGAGGATCTACTGCACGTAAATCAAAATATTAAAAAAGATATATTATGTATAAAAGATTAGATTTTACCTTAAAATAAACAATTATTGAATTTCTTTGAGTAAATAGAAAACACTCCTATGATATTTAGGCCTTCTAAAGGGACCTTTGGACGAAATGCTATAGCCAGATAAGAGGCCTTGTCAGTGACTGTAGACCCTGGAAATAGGAATGATATGGAAGACTATTGTCTATAGTTTTAATATTGTCACCCTTCTAATCTCTACCAATGTATCATTTTCAAAAAATCTTGGTCAATGTTGCTTCATGATAACTCATATCACTAATTTTAAATTCATTTATAGTTTAGGAAATTCCTTTTCATAAAAATTATAATGTCATTTTCGAGATATTAAATATAAACTTGGGACTGAAGGATTTTGCATGTAAGCATATTTATGGTCTATGTATGCTGTAATGTTCAGTGTAAAGATTTTTAGTACAAGTCTTATATTTCAACCTATTAACTGACGTTAATAGGTTGAAATATAAATGGATTCCCGTAACAATATAAAGATTGGATTAATTTTAAGAACTAAATAATCCCTTTGTTTTTATCACACATGTACTGAGCATGTGAAATCATTCATTCGTTACACCCGTGAAGCAGAATGTGACGATTAGACGGATATTGACGAATTTGTGTTTGAAGTAGCTGTTACCCCTCCATTGCGGTTTGACATGAAAATAGTTTCCCGTCGAAATATAAAGATTAGATGCATTTAGGCAACAAATAATCCCTTTATATTCAAGAGTGGCTGAAAATATCTATTCTATTATTATCTTCTTCTATTCTTGGAACATGAAATGGACAAATAACGAAACTCCAGCCGTTCTACTGCTATTTCAACATCATACTTTCTGCTTGTAATGCATTACTACAACACCATTATCACTAAAACATTAACTAAACTTTTGGAAGAAAAGTACAACACATGGGAAGAGATTTACTGACCACCTCTGCTTGATAAGAAAAAACCACTTGAGAAAGAATACAAAATTTTTAGCGAGAAAATAGCATATATGTAAAATGTGTTAATTTTTTTAAAAAGAAATCAAGGCATGTATTTTGTGACAGAAGATTCTGTGCTCAAGACCTTTGGCTCGTAGCCTCTGAGAGGGGCTTCCTGATAAAAATGTGGAACTCTGTACTACTACTGGACTCCAACTTGGTCTTGAGAACCCAAAGTCATCCTGTCAGGAACCTATTACTACCTCCATTTGAACATATTTTAAATAATGCATTATTCTTCCGGTGTCCTAAAAATAATCGAGACAAGCAAGGTGTGCGTGAAGGGGCAAGCAATTCATCTAATTCATGAAAAGTAATGTGGTTTTAGAAAGTACGAAGTACAAAGGGGGCATTCACATATATTCGTAGTCTTCCTATTCCTATGCAAGGTGTTCTTGTTACTACATAATTTATCAGAAAACCTCCTGTTTGCCTCAGGGACGATAACCGGTTAGGACCCTAAGCCAACAAGGCCAGTAAGTAATTCATGTTGTTTTGAAGAGACCTTATGGAATCTGTTTACAACTTGCGCTGCCCTATTTACACTCAGAGATTAAAGTAGATATTGGTAATTATTGTAATGGGAAACTCCAATTACCAAAACCAAAAAGGACATCACGCGTAGGCTAGGTAAACTAACCAAATTGTTAAAGTGCTGGAATTTCACCACCACGCCATTTTAGCAGATTTCCCCTAAGGGAAATCAGCTATTGAGGTCGTACTCATGACGCAGTTTTGAAAAATTTCCTCAAATGTCCATCGATCCTACCCAGGAGATGACGAAAATGAGGTCCGTTCAAAATTATATATATATTTGTCTGTTAACGCTCTAGCGGTCGCAATTTGTGTTTGATCGGTACCAATTCAATATTTAATCGCTTTATGTAAAAAGAATGATCAAGTTCGTTAATGGCTGAAATCGGACCAGTGGGAGGGGGGTATAGGAGGGGGGATTTTTTAAAATTCAAAATATCTCCGTTATTATGTGTCGGATCGAAATATTGCATAGGATCAATCTTATTGGAAATTAAATTTACTATAAATATTGTTCTATACATTTATTTTCTATCTTGAATATTAACCGAAATATTGGCATTTGTATTCTGTGTGTGGTCGGCAAAAGTCGGCTATGTTCGGGACTTTCCGCTGAAAGCTAGTTCGGCTGTTTGTCCCTCGTGAATTGGTTTAGAGACTCGTTACTACTGCCGTTATCATTAGGCAGATTTCTGTATTGTAAAACTTCACGTGGGAAATCTGCTTAGTTTACGCAGCCCCTGCGTGACGGACTTTTAATCATTATAATGTACCTGCTTGTTACTTTTGACTAATTTTTACCGTTATTTCTCCTTCATGTGCTAATTATAGCTATCAACCAGTCTACGTCCCTCACAAAAAACAATTAACTACTTTAATATAGCCTTTAATTATATCATCTAGTCTGAAAGCAAATCAGTAGAGTTGAGCCCTAAATAAATACTGGATTTAATATAAAAAGTGATAATGTCTTTCTTATATGATTTTTTTTCCTATAATAAATTTAACTTTTATGACTCGTGATGTTTCCGATGCTGTCAATCAAAATAAGAATATAAGTAGAACTACTGTTATCAAACTGTTGATTAATAGATTATCCTTTCTAATTCCACGTAATTAATCAATGCTCATTTACAAGGCAAATAGTTTGATATTATTTCATTCAATTATGAATAGATCGGCAGAAAGTCAATTCGTCGCCCTTCCCCGTGTGCTGACTAGAGTAATAACCTATTAGCAGACCAAAACGCAATTTTTGAAAAATTTCCGGAAATGTCCATCGATCCTAACCAGAGGTGACGGAAATGAGGTCCGTTCAAAACTGTATTTGTGTGTGTGTGTGTGTGTGTGTGTGTGTGTGTGTGTGTGTGTGTGCGTGCTCTGTTAACGCACTAGCGGTCGCAATTTTTGTCTGATCGTTACAAAACTCGATATTTAAACGTTTCATGTAAGACATAAAGATTATATAAAGATCAAGTTCGTTAACGGCTAAAATCGGACCAGTGGGAAGGGGTTAGAGGGGGAGAATTTCGCATCTCCATTCAGCATTGTGAGACCTTTGATTAGTTACTTCAATGAAGGAATATCTATTTTAGCCTTCAACGGATTCACCACGCAGCAGTAACCACTGGGACTAAGTACTTCAAGGGTATAAGAAGACTACAGGAAGGAAAAGGGAGTGGCTATGCGGAATAGGAGTTGATGTATACGATGAAAATTAAGTGATTATTTAGAGCTTAAGATAACCTAATCTCCAAGATAAACTAATGTTTCAAATGGAAACCATTCGTATTTTAAACTATCATTGACGAGTAATACTTTTTCTAAACCAAAATACGTCAAAATTCTTACTTTAGGGCTGACTGTTAAATAAAAAAAAAAAAGCATATGATATGCGATAAAAACGAAGATAAAGTAACACAGCTAATTAGTCTAATAAACCTACTAAATAATCTATAGCAAAACAAATTAGTTTTCTTGGTAGCTGAAAGTCAACCGATAATGTAGTGTATTATACTTGTCAGATAATGTCCCGTTAATATTTATTCTTAGTAAACAAAAGTCGATTTCACAAACAAAATTATTTTTTTATTAGGTACTGAATAGTAATTGTTTTCATGTCCAGAAACAGCAGTGGTTACAAGAATTGTCAATTGGAAAGGCCGAAAGGAAGATATGTTGACAGGAACATACAATTAATGAAAGCTCTTTTCTTGATAGACTTTGAAAATGGAAATATAGTTTTAAAAACTTATAGGCATAGTTCCTATTTTTAGTTCGTTCATTAACTAAATATTTCCCACAAAAATGTAAAATTTATTATATACTATTACGAAAACTTTCCCCCATTATATCGATTCTATTTTGAATAGTAATTTTAACTAATGTATAATTTTCATTATAATGTTTAATTAATTTATGTTGTAATTGTTTAGTTGAAATAAAATCCCTGATAAAAGGTTATGCTGAAGTATTTGGAGCTTTTCTTCCCGGAAAATTTGAGGTTGAAGCAATTCATTTCCACTGGGGCAGCAAGAACAACAAAGGCAGTGAACATGTCTTGAACCAGGTGAGGTATGTCTCGACTAATAATTTATCAGATTCTATTAAGTTAAGTTTTCTTTGTGACAGTGGAGAGACTTGCCCATATACACCATTGTTCTTAGATCAGGGTATCCTTGGCTGGGAAAGGTTGGTAACCTACCGATCACCCGTCCCAATTAGCGTTAGTAGCACAAAGTGAACGTTAATAAATAAATTAGATCGGGGATTCAGGATAATAATACAGGGATCCTCTGGGTAAACGGCTAAGGCGACTTTAGCAAACCATTCAGTATATATTACTTACAGAAAAATACCAAAATCTAAGATTAAAGTCACACTAAGACTAAAGATATTTAACAGTTGTAGTAACACAAAGTTCGAAAATTCTAAATATCTCCGTTACTATACGTCGAAACATTGCACAGAACCAATCTTATTGCAAATTTGATAGCCTATTAATGTTGTTATGTACGTATTTTCTCTATCATTAACCGAGTATTAACCGAAATATTTCGATTTTTAAGTTTTCGGCCATCAGTAAACCCCCACTCCAGCTCATGTCATATTAACAGTAAGCGGTTATCCCATGAACTACTGTGTGAGGTACATGCAAAGGTTCCCGTAAAAATCAGGTATACTTGTTCTCTGGATCAATTACCAGATGTAGCCTGTGGATACTACAATAATACAATTTCATGTAAAATAATTTTTGCAAACAAACCAATACAGTGTACATAGTATCGAAAGATACTAGTATAGAACGGAAGAAAGAAAAATGTTGACTTTTGTGAACTTTTGGCTTCATAAACAAACGTACCTGAGCTGTTGGTAGGCTAACAGGTTTTAGGCTACCTCGGAAATAAGTATTTGTTCGATATGGTATGCATTGAGTTGGGGGCTCAGATTAGCTAAGCAAGTTAATTCATTCGTCTTAATCTCACTTGAGAAGCCGGAGTGCGAGTTCGATTCTCACCTTGGCTATAGGAATTTATTTAGTGAAAAAACTCATTGAATAAAATCCTTAGTCCCACCCTGGCTAGAAAAGGTTGGTAACCTGTAGATAACCAGCCCCAATTAGCCACAGAAGCAAAAAGTGGACGTCAATAAATAAATACCTTGAATCAACCATTGCCATACCATCGTCAAATAACGACAAAGCCTGATGAGAAAACTAGTTTGCCTGAGAAACGTTGCAGAAGAAAAGATTGTTTAATACAATATATCTGAAATTCACGCCTCAAACCAGGCTCTGCTTATGTAACAATTATTTGTTTATGATTTAACACGTTTTAACAGTGCTTCTACTCATCGAGAGTCAGACATTATTTGATATGTTCCTTTGGGACTTGGTATTTGTAGATTTTACTAATTTGAGTTACGTCTGCGGTAGTAAATAAATAGGTCGGATCCCCAAGCAATCACCCTACCTTCTGATACCTGGATGATCCTGAATATCCATGGTAGCTTCTGCTTTTATAACGAGGCACACTAAATATCCAGGTAACTTGCTCCTGCTATCTGGGATCAGAATCGTAGTTGATGGCGAAAATTTCTGAATTTTCTCTGGAAGTGACTCCATTGGGACTTCCTCAATTGGAGGTATATTGTTTTCTATTTTAGCAGATTTCCCCTAAGGAAATAATTGTAAGGTAATTATTATGAGTCAGCTCGAAAAATGTTTTATAACCTCTTATTAAGCTATTGATTTTCTACAATTGTTGTTCTATACATTTATTCGTAACTCGCATATTAAAAGAGGTATTCGTATTTTCTTGTTTTCAGCCTCCTATATTCCACATGGGATTTTTCCTTAGAAATATAGAGTTGAGATGAGATTAGTCCTTTATCATACAGCACCTTGGAAATCAGAATGGGGAGATTGACGATATCCAATAGTGCCATGAATCACTAGTTCGTGATTATTATATAAATGTTTTATCTTGTGACTGAGGTAATCTTCCTAGGAGTTTGTCAGGTAATCTATAGTTCTTGTCAATCAATGCTTTAGGAGAAGAAATACGAAGCTCAAGGTGCCAAAGATATGGAAAAGAATAAATTTAAAGATTTTTACTTTTGTATGTGATTGGCTATGGTCAATGTGTCAAAGATAACAAATTTATGTAATCAACTGTTTATATTAACTCCACTCGTATATAAAAAAAAAAACTAATTTGTTTTTTACGTATGAAAAACTAATGTCTACTTGTGAATGGAATTTTCCTCATGTTGCCTTTATTGTTGGATGGTCTGATGTAGAAAGCAACGGGACCACTGGTAATCCTTGCGGCATCTTATTCCCATGTTTGTCCCCTTGAAAATCGGGTTTTCCTTTTCACGGGGTCAGCTAACAAGTGTAGTAGTTCTTCAGGTAATCTATAATATATCTATAATATATCTATAATATTCAAATGGCCAAAGATATGGAGAAGAATAAGTTTAAAGTTAGGTGAAAGAAAACAATTTCAAAATAAAACTGTTTTTATTTTCATCCAGATAATATTTTAGACAATTTTTTTCATCGTCATTTAAAAATGTCCAGTAAAGGTACATTTTAAGCTATGGAAATCGTTGAAATTAATTTAATTTTTAAGTAGGTAAAACTTTTACAATTATAACATTTTTTAAGTGCATTTAGCTACAATTCATCATAACTCCTTTTGTTATTTGTAGGCATTGGTGAAGTATTAACCAATTCTTTGCAAGCTTGACATATTACTTCATACTCCATAATCTGAGAGACAAAACCTTCATTAAGTGCAATGCAAAGTCGCTTATTTTGAACATGTTTATGTGCAATGCTAAAAAAACGAACAGACTTAATAAAGTATTAGGTAAGATTTATTCATTGAAACAAAATATCAAAAAAAGAATTTTCAGCAAGGTTTCATTGAAGTAGACAGTTCTGGGAGTGTCAGGAAGAGAGGATCATGTACCCACTCTCTTATCCTTGATTTGGAACTTAACGTGGAACAAAATAGACTATAACTAATTTGACGCTTAACGTTTTACGAAAAAGACTCACAAAAAAATAATGTAGCTAAAAATAAGGCATTATTTCTCAAAAAATCGAAATATTTTTTTTTTAGTGTACTCTCAATAAATAGTCTAAATAAAGAAAACAAATCAAAGTGGTCAGTAAATAAGTCAAAACTATTTATTAACGCCAACATTGGGCTACTACGGCTAATTAGGGCGTAATCAACAGGTTATCAACCTTTTCTAGCCAGGGTGGAACTAAGGATTTTATTCATTGAGCTAATCACTAAATAATTTCTTATTGCCTATGTGAGATTCGAACTTACAACTCCAGGATTATTATTATTTTTATAATATGCTAGCTAAGGCACCCGACTTCGCCCAGGAAATCATTTGAGGCTGAATGATGATGGTATTTTTGGGGGGGCTTTACTATGTACAATATTTTTACATTTTCTCATATCAATGCTTAGGATTTATACTCGAGTCAGGTGTGCTGTTGATATTTTAATCATAAAAGTATTTGTTATGTAATTAATTCTACAAAATACACAATATTTTTATATTACCCGTTACTTTTATATTTATATTTTTCAATTACTTGCATTATAAATTACGATAAAGATGTATATAACAAAAGTTACTCTAAATATCAAATTAAACATCTTTTGTCATGTGCAGGTTCGCCAAAAAACAATAGGGAACGAAATATAACGATTTTTCATTTCATGCCTCCCTAACAACCTCCAATCCTGTTCGTTCCTAAAAACGGTAATATAGCTTATAGTCAAAAATACAGAGTTTCGTTGATTTCGATTTAGTCTTTCGTGTCCTATAACATTGTTGACCCCTTCTATAGTTTTTCGTGTATACCTCATTTATACTTCGTTATACAGCAAAAGTGCATATAACAAAAGTTACTTTAAATAACAAAACAAACAACTTTTGTTATATGCACATTTGCCGAAAAATGAATAGATTACGAAATATCGCGATTTTATATTTCACACCTCCCTTATAACCCCCACTCCTGTTCGTACCTCGAAATATAGCTTATAATCAGGGAGGTGTTAATACCAAATCACATACAGAGTTTCGTTTAGTTTGGTTGTGCCTTTTGTGCCGTATAAAATTGTTGACTCCCACTATTGTTTTTAGTGTATAACTCATTTATACTTCGGTATATGACAAAAATGTTACGGCACAAAAACAAAAGTACTCAAAATAACAAAATATACAACTCCTATACAATATCCTTCACTCAATAAAACCCACTTAGGTATTGAATCTAAGAGCTAAATATTCTACCACGAGCTATGTATATTATTACCAATACGTTAACTGCTCACGAAGAGCTTACGAGAGCCGCATTTCCTTGATATAAAGTTTAAAGGTATCCCCTACGGACACACACACTTATATGTACTTACAACGTAAATAAGTACGTTAAAATACCGATGCATATGTATACATACATTAAATATATGGTATATATTTTGGCAAATTATATTGATAACATCATTGATATTTGTAAATAATCTGTTATAAATCTTACTTGAAGGGGACATTGTATCTTTCTATTATATATGCAATAACTAAAGCAGCACTTCTGGATAACCCTGTGTTACTGTGAACTAGAACCTTTCCGCCTTTGTTTATTGCATCATTGATGAAGTTATTTACTGTTCGAAAGTACTGTATAATGTTTTCATATTTCGAATCAGCTATTTTCAATGTCAAATATCTGAAAATTCAATCATTTAATTAGTTTTAAACTATAGTTTTTGTAAGTCAAATTTCATTATGACGATTATGTGTGAGCTCTTAATTAAACCACGCTTATAATTAACCAATCTAGTGGCAGACATTTGAGAATACAGTAAACAAATATTTAACGAGTGGAATTAATTTCGTTACTTATCGACTATTGGGAGGTCACCAAAGATGATTATTAAATCACAATTAAAGGAAAATCAATTTAGTATTAAAAATAATACTTCTAGAATTTATAAATGACAAATTGGTTAACTCATTATTTACATATAGAATATTTTCAGGTTCAAAACTGCTTAACGCTATTCCCTGTTATTGTTATAGACGGTTCATACTTGACTACGTTACCTCAGTCATTCTATTTCTTTTATCAGAAAATGAGTGATCATTTATTAACGCGACTTGGTGTTTATTCCCGCCTGGGCAAATAGGAATTTATTTAGTGACGGAATTCATTAAATAAAATCCTTAGTCACACCCTGGCTAGAAAAGGGTGGTAACCTGTAGAGAACCCGTCCCATTTAGCCTTAGTTGCAAAAGGTGGACGTTAATAAAACAATTTTAATTTTTATTAATGGTGAATCGTTTATTATTACACCACTTGGACAAAGATCATCTTGCAAACGACGGCCGGGGACGGCTACTTTATGCAGCTACTCCAGTTTTGGGCTAATTCTAATTTAAAATTATATTTTGAAATATATGTTGTGATTCAAATAAATTCTAGAGCTGTTAATAATAATTAATTGTTTTTTTAAATTATGATTTAATAATCGTCGGGTGGCTTCCCGATAATCGATAAGTATCAATTCCATTCTTTAAATATTTTTTTACTGTATTCTCAAATTTCTGGCCCTCAATTTGTATACCATATAATTTATGTAAGTGAGTTCTTCTTTTTTCTTAATCTCAAATGTTTTTTTCATTCATTTCCCTTTTTTGTACATATCAAAATATTAATTAATATCTTTCTCTTTACGAAGTGACCTTGAAGAGATCTTGCCACACCAACCCTGTGACAAAGCGTGCATATGTAAAATACCCAATTTAATAAACTTGTCAGGTTACTACTCCAGGTTAACCCTTAACAATCAAACAGTAACTGCACTACGGCAAATACCATCAATAAATTTCCCTGTAAATTTTGGCCAGTTTTCTACACAGGCAAACCCACAACACAATTAAGCATAATAATCATTGCCATTTCCTAACAATTATGACATCCCCTGCCAATTACTTCTCAAGCCATACAACCACTAAATTCCATTTGATAAATGCTTCTCTGTTCAAACTCAAGACGCCTGTACTTTGCGAACTCCAGGCCTGTATTTTGCATCCATACACTCCAAATAGTGACTAATACAGTTCTAACTGATGGTTCACGAATCATACGATTCTACTAATGGTTTACTTGAAATGGTCTTCAAAATTGGGTTTTATAAAATGTGCTTCTCTTTCATCTCTGATACAAATGATGTGGCTTATTTCATGTTCCTTTAGATATTCCAATTTTGACTTGATTGCCACTGCATATGGACCAAGAAATAAACCTGGTATTATCTCCTGCATATTCCTTCTATTATTATAATCCCATTTTTCTAAAAACCATCCAGGACCAATTATAATAGCTTCCTGGAATCCAACACATATTTTTATTAAAAAAGTGAATAATAGGTACACATATTTAATATTTCAAAAAGAAAGGAAATTATACAAACTAGGTTTTATAAAGTGTGACTATAACTCATTTACAAGCGGCATAAATGGTTGATAGAAGAACCCAAAGTGAAACACCAGACTATCTTTTTTTACTCAACTTTAGATAACACTCGACACGTTTCACCATTGTCTCGAATTGGTCGCTATTGTCAAAATAAATGGTCTAAAATTATATCACAGGGTCCTATCTCACCCCTGCACTGACTGGTGTCCTCCTGCACAGAGAGCCAAGTTGATACTGATAAGTAGGCCTAATCTATATTATTGGGATATAATCTAATCGAAAAGCCTATGCCTCTGAGATACTTGCGGCCTGCATCTCAACGATTAAAAAAAGGTCCGTCACGCAGGGGCTACGTAAACTAGTCACATTTCCCACCTGAAGTTCTACAATAGATAAATCTACATACTGGTAACAATTAACAACGCCATGAATTTGAAGTGAATAAATACAAACGGTAATGAGAAATCTCTGTCAATTTTAATAACCTCCTAACATAAAGCGTCTGAATAATAAATAAACAGGTCCAACTTGTCTCTGGCTGAACAGATAGATAGAAATATTCTTCATCGGAAATAAAAAACAATTACTGTATTATATCTGAACATATTAATTTTATTGAAAAATATTTACTATATCTAGTACTGTAATTTATAATGAATCAGAATAATTTATGTCTCAATCACTCAAAATTTAGGAACCCAAAAACATAATACGGGGGGGGGGGGAACAAAACATATTTGCCTAAATCTCGAATAATAAAGGTCTCTTGAAAAAAAATATTTGGTGTTTAAGTTTCCAATAAAGTGGTCTATTATATAACATTATTATTAATTAACGAATACTTTTTGCTACTATGGCTAATTGGGACGGGTTATCTACAGGTTACCCCTCGTAATACTAATATTGTCAGGAGTAGAAGTATTAATAAAACATACGTTTTCAAATAAATGGTTTCGCCAGTCGGCGGCAGACTTCTTGATTGGCATTTTAGATAGTTAAATAGAACTTAACCTTTTTAAATAAAAATTTAGCTATCAACAAATATGTTAAAAGACATGTGTATTCTGGATAATATTAAACTTTATATTTTACTTGGACTCAGGTTAGCAACATGTCTTAAGATGTTGGGTCTTTATAGATCCATTAAATCTAGTACTGTGAAATTGACTCCCGCATGGATAGTAGGATTGTATTTATTATTGTTATTTATTAACATCCGCTTTTTGCAACTAAGGCTAATTGGGACGGGTTATCTACAGGTTACCACCCTTTTCTAGCCAGGGTGGGACTTAGAATGTTATTTAATGAATTACGTCACTAAATAATTTCCTTTGCCCAAGCGAGAATCTAGCTCTCCTCGGAACGTATTTAGTGACACACTACCACTCTGTGTAGAGTAACGAGAACTGTTGTCTGTAATCCATCACCATTAATCGTAATGAAGACGTCAATATAAATTCTAAAAAAAATTACTCAGCTACACCCCTTTTTTCCGGTGAGCGCCTAATTACCAATTTTATAAAAGGATTTTTATCTCCTACTTAGGTCAACAAGGATTATATAGTTGCGTATAATTCTGTAAGCATACGTAGATGATGTGTGTGCGCGTGTGAGTGAGAGAGGTTACATTAAGTGTTTTAAAATTACTGCTCTTAATATCAATTTCTTATTACAACCATTTATGCCAATAGGTTCCCAATGGAAATGCATATAGTAACGCGAAACAAAAAATATGGAAACGTATCTGAAGCACTGACACATCCCGACGGGTTGGCTGTTCTAGCTATTTTCTACCATGTAAGTCAATTTTCTACACTCAAAGTTTAATTACTCGTTATTTATGAAGGCCATTTTTATTTATTACATGCAATAAATTATGAGAATTAATTTCTTAGTTGCAGGAAAGAGCGAGCAGACCGCTCAAACACATCCTGGACGATCTGCAAATGGTGCGAAGTGACGGAAGCACAGTCTACTTGACCAGATCCTTTCCCCTGGCCCTCCTCTTGCCGGAATCCACAGATGTGTTTTATAGTTATCATGGCTCATTGACTACACCTCCTTGCTCAGAAGCTGTCACCTGGTTTATATTTCCAGACTCACTCCCCGTTTCATATTCTCAGGTAGAATTTCTTCAAGAAGGGTAGCCATTAACCTTTAACTACTACCATGGGCAAAAAAACGACCCGAGCATAAAATAAAAATTAAGGTTTCTCTGGTTTCTTGCTAGACAGCGCCACCAGGTAGCATGTATTCTCCCCTTAGTAACAGCTGTTACAGTTAACCTCTTCTTCTTGTTTCTGTGATTACCTGTGTCTGTCTAGTTAACGTTTTGGGGTCATTTTTTACCCGTGGTCGAAATTACGTTATTAATAATAAATCGCTTTCAGTAAACCCTCACTCCTACTCATGTTATATTAATAATAAGCTGTTATATCATGAACCCTCTTCAGTACAAGATTGAATAAGGAATATTGTTTTCATTGAACTTTTAATTTGTGAGATATATGCAAATACGCTCTGTTGATCCACCCCCCCCCCTCCTTTTCTGTTCTCGGATTACTAAATTTTAAGCAATTGAGATTAAAATTATTCTCATTCATTACAAATTACAGCACTAGCTATAGTAAATAGTTTTCAATAAAATTAATATGTTATGTTAAGATATAATTCATTAATGGTTTTTATTTCCGGTCTAGAATTCAGTTTGGCTGGCCTGTTTGTTTACAATTAGATGTTTTCCGTTGTAGAGTTATTAACTTTTAAATGAAAGATTTCTCATTACCGTTTGTATTTATTTACTTAATATTCGCGGTGGCGTTACCAGTATGTATATTTTTCTATTGTAAACCTTTCCTTGGGAAATCTGCTTAGTTTATGCAGCCCCTACGGGACGGACTTTTTTTTACCTTGTCCTCGGTTCCAGATATATTCAAATGTTTAATCCATTCGTCACCTCCTCATCGTTGTTCATTATTGATTAGTTTAAGCAATAATACTCAACCAATGATTTCTTTTCGAGTTAATGAATAGATCGGTTTGTAGTAAGGAAATACATTCGGAGTGAGCGCGAATATAATGAATCAGCATTGCTTAAGATGCATGCTGAGCCCGTCGGGCTTAGGTGTGGCCGGGATCATCAAAGCACATGCTGGGAAACTCCCCATATCATCCTCATCTTGGCCACGAGACGAACAAGGATGGAATAATTCATTTAAGTCATGTTTAATCAGCGATTAGTTGGACACGAAAGCATCTTCTCCGTAATGCATGAATGCAATTAGATGAAAATTACTATTTTTCTAGGAAGTTACCGGGAATGTCTTATTTGGTGATTTCCGACAATAATGTAAAATTCTATTATGTTAATTGAATAGTTAATCATCGCCAAAAGGTGTTTATAAGCTCAAAAAAGTAAATTATTTATATATGAAGATTATTTCTAATTCATCTGTGTTGCACTTAAAGAAGTTTAGGGTTTTTTTTTTTTTTTTTTTTACTTTACCCACACCAGTTACTTATTTCTAAAACAGTGATTTGCGTTATCGTTGAATTGAACAATGAAGGTTCATTTCCAAGGATACCAAATATGTTGTGATGCCGTCTTTACTCGAAAATGTTTATTTTATCTATTCCATACTCCGTATTTAACCGTTTCAGTCAACACTGAAGATCGTATTGTTATTGGCTAAAATCGGGGGTAGAATAGTGCATTCTTGGGAGAACTCGAAAATTCAAAATGTTTCAGTATTTAAAAGTCGGATCGTGAAGTTATATATAGCCCATAATGACAATGATGCTCTACAATCGTTGTTCAATGCATTTTTTCGTAACTCTAGTACATAGCGAGTTATTCGAGGGGGAGTTATTTAAGGAAATCAGCTATTGAGGTTGTACTCATGACGCGATATTTGAAATTTTTCTTCAAATGTCCATCGATCCTACCTAGCAGATGACGAAAATGAGGTCCGTTCAAAACTGTATATATATATATATATATATATATATATATATATATATATATATATATATATATATATATATATATAAATTTGTCTGTTACTGCTCTAGCGGTCGCAATTTTTGTTTGAGCGTTACCAAACTTCATATTTAGTCGTTTTATGTAAAAAGAAAGATCAAGTTCGTTAACAGCTGAAATCGGACCAGTGGGAGGGGGGGGGCTTTAGAGGAGAGGATTTTCGTAAATTCGAAATATTTCCGTTACTATACGTCGGATCGAAA
The DNA here is from genome assembly GCA_019009955.1 of Riptortus pedestris. Classification (NCBI taxonomy): domain Eukaryota; kingdom Metazoa; phylum Arthropoda; class Insecta; order Hemiptera; family Alydidae; genus Riptortus; species Riptortus pedestris. The sequence continues at coordinate 58,785,046 of CM032231.1, forward strand.
AATTGTATAGAATCAATCTTATTGAAAATTAAATTTACTATAAATATTGTTATATACATTTATTCTCTATCTTGAATATTAACCGAGATATTTGCATTTTTATTAAATGTGGGTGGGTAACGGACGAAAGTGAGTTTCCCGCCAAAAGCTAGTTCGGCCGTTTTCGTAACTGTTTGGCTCTCGTGAAATTTCTCTATTGTAATACTTCACGTGGGAAATCTGCTTAGTTTACGCAGCCCCTGCGTGACGGGTTTTTTTTATATAGAAATAGAGATTATGTGGTGAGAGGAGATCACTAAACCAGTACTTGGGAAATCTGTTAAGTTTCCCGGCGTGACGGACTTTTAGCAGATTTACATTAGGGCGCAATTTTTGTTAAACTCGATATTTAAACGTTTCATGGCAAAATAAAGATCAAGTTCGTTAATGACTGAAATGCGACCAGTAGGAGTGAGGGGGGGGGGTGGTTAAATTACGAAAATTCTTAATATCTCCGTTATGATGCTCTACAATTACTGCTGTATGCATTATTTTGGAACTCTATTATTAAGCCCTCCACCACCCTTTTAGCATCGTTTTTTTTACATAAAAATGGAGAATATGTGGTGATATGAGGTCACAGGTATGTTATACCATCACTTGGGAAATCTGCTTAGTTTGCACAGCCCCTGCGTGACGGACTTTTAGCAGATTCCCTTAAGGGAAATCAGCTATTGAGGTCGTACTCAAGATGCGAGTTTCGAAAAATTTCTTCAAATGTCCATCGATCCTACCCAGGAGATGACGAAAATGATGTCCGTTCAAAATTATATATATATATATTTGTCTGTTAACGCTCTAGCGGTCGCAATTTTTGTTTGATCGTTACCAAACTCGGAATTTAATCGTTTTATGTAAAAAGGAAGATCAAGTTCGTTAATGGCTGAAATCGGACCAGTGGGAGGGGGGATTTTTGAAAATTCTAAATATCTCCAAAATATATTATAATGCGTCGGATCGAAAAATTGTATAGAATAAATCTTATTGCAAATTCAATTTACTATAAATATTGTTCTATACATTTATTCTGTATCTTGAATATTAACCGAGATATTTGCATTTGTATTCTGCGTGTGGTCGCCAGTAGGCTATGTTCGGACTTTCCGCCGAGAGCTCTGGCGGCCGTTTCCATAACTATTCGTCCCTCGTGAATAGGTTTAGAGGTTAGGTTAACTGCTTTTTGGGGCTAAAAACTACAAGGTTATTACGCCCTAAATAATGTTTTAGATTTAGAGGTTTCTTACTACTACAGTTGTTATTAGGCAGATTTCTCTATTGTAAAACTTCACGTGGGGGAGTCTGCTTAGTTTACGCAGCCCCTCCGTGACGGACTTTTTCTTATTACAATAGTTTCTTAATGAAAGCTTTTAGTATTAACTATTTTATCTAGATAGACATTTTTTATTTTGGGAAAATATATCCTGATATCCATTCCCCTTCTTAGTATTTCCCCATATTACGTAGCTGTGGCTTATAATGAAGAATTCAACCAGTTTATGAATAATGGTCTGGAGAATGTAACGAGGAAAGAAGTTAGGTCAAGCTCCACAACGAAATAACAGGTTTGAATGTTCTCAGAAGAATTTAAGCGAGTAGTCACCACTCTCACAGAACTCTGGGAAGTCCTGCCTATTTCTGGATAAGGAAAAATTAACTTAAAATAAGGAGGAAATAAGACAATAATTTCAAATCCGCCTCAATTATTTTTCAATGGGCCTAACTTAAAAGGAATAAAATATTTTTAGATTTCCAAGTCTTTACCATTAAAACCAATCTTGTCAATGTCTGGCTTTGGCTGAGTAATGCTATTTGAATTTCCCATTGCACATTTATAAAAATTTGAAATACCTTTTATTTACTCATTTCGGAGTAAAGAACGTACAGACAGGTTCTTGATGGCAGTGGATTTATATTTTTTGTTACTTTATTATTAGCAGATTTCCTTTAGGGGGAATCTCCTATTGAGGTTGTCCTCAAGACTCGATTTTCGAAACATTTCCTCAAATGACCATTGATCCTACCCAGGAGATGACGAAAATGATATATATGTCTATTAACGCTCTAGCGGCCGCAAATTTTGTTTGATCGTCAGCCAACTCGATATTTAATCGTTTTATGTAAAAAGAACGATCAATTTCATTAATAGCGAAAATCGGACCAGTGGGGGGGGGTTAGATATGGGAATTTCGAGAATTTGAAATATCCGTTACTATACTTCGTATTGAAAACTTTTACATATCCATTCTTATTGCATATTACCCATATCCGTTGTTATGTTCATTCTTTCTTTACTTCAAATATTAAACAAGATATTTGCATATTTTAATTTCCAGCCTTCAATAAACCCCCTTTTTTGTCATCGCATGTTAACAATAAACCAACATATCATGAACTGCCTTATTTCAAGCTGAAATGCCAAATATTGTATTCAACAAGTCGTTTCTAGACAAAATACATGCAAATACGTTTTGCTAACTCCCCTTTTTTTGTTCTTGGATTACTAAAACTAGAGTGATTTAGATGAAAAGTATTCTGGTTCATTATAAATTGCAGCACTAGATATAGTTAATAGTCGTCAGTAAAATTAATATATTATATTCAGATAATTTTCAGTAATTGTTTTTCTTTACGGTCAAGAATATATCTATCTTTCAGCTCTGAGAGGTTTGATGACCTGATTGTTTACGATCCAAACGCTTTCCGTTGTGGAGGTTATTAAAAAGTATATGTATTTGTTCACTTAATTGTTTAAATATGTAATTTATCTATTGTAAAACTTCACTTGGGAAATATGCTTAGTGTATGCAGCACCAGCGTGACGGACTATTATTTTTAAAAATGAACCGTCCTTTGATTGGCCCCCTTATGATGGAAATAATTTTTTTATATATTACTCCATTGCCATGTTTATTGCATTAACAAAATTTTAATGATTCTATAGAGGTGTGCCTCCTCCTCCCCCCCCCCCTTTTAGTAGATTTCCTTTTTAGCAGAAGTCACACGAGCTATTGTGATTGTACTCATTACACAATTATCAGAAGTTTCATGTGTACTCGATCCTACCAAGTAGATCACAAAAATGTAATACGTTCACATACGCGCGCGCGCGCGGATACACGGACACACACACATGTGTGTGTGTGTGTGGACGTGATCAATCTGCTAAATTAACGCTACTCCCTGCATTATGCACATATCATTAAACGCCTGACCGTTGTTAGAAATTATCAATTTCAGATTTTTATTGAATTTATTATTTTATAATATTAATCAATTAATATTTTCTATGCATAATTAAGAGATTTTTTTTTTCTCAGATGGAACAGTTTCGCCATTTGTCATCGGGAAATGATGTTCTGGTTGACAATTTCCGCCATGTTCAGAAATTAGGAATGAGACGGGTTTACGTAAGAAGACAACCAACTGAATACTCTCCTTTGCTTGCTGCTCAATGGAATGAGACAATTCAAAGAATTTGGAAAGATTAGACGTGTATATATGTATATATTGTAAAAGAAATGTAAAAACCTGTAAATAATATTTATTCATATTAGTTTATTAAGAAATATTTTAAATGTAAATGTGATGTCATGGTAGTAGACATGAATTAAATAAAATTCTTGTTTTAGTGTTATCATTTTTCATTTCAGTAAAAAATAATATCCCGAAGGCTTCACAGAGCTTGAACATAAACAGCTAAAAAGCCATACCATTACCATTACCAGCCACCACCGATTGATTTCCGGTCCACTACGTTAAACTCCGTAGCATCCTTCTTCACTTTTCAATCCATCTAATCTTCAGTCTCCCTCGTGCCCGACAGTGTCACATTTATTGTTTTGTAAAGAGGGCCAGATAGTCTACTGACTGTATTTCCTGACCATTGGAACATCATAGCTTCCATATCATGTGAGATAGACTAACGTTTCACATATAATCTCTTCTCTCGTAATCCTTCTCTAGAGTCCGAAGTCATCTTCCCATTTTGGACCTATTGGCTTAAAAACCTTTCAATTTTCAGCTGATTTCCTTTACTGGAACGGTTATTGAGGTTTTACTTATGACGCGATTATATATATATATATATATATATATATATATATATATATATATATATATATATATATTAGCATATATATAAACAACACACACACATATATATATATATTAGCATATATATAAACAACACACACACACACACACATATATATATATATACAACAAATATGATGAGGTGAGGGCCGGAGGATCCATTGTCGCACTTTCAACGTGGGGGTAGACTGCATATTTCATATAAGAGCTTGGTGAAAAATATGTGTGTAGTGCCAATGGACTAAAAATTTATCAGGTGAAATAGACTAACGTTTCACATATAATCATTCTTACGTAATCCTTCTCTAGAGTCCTAAGTCATCTTCCCATTTTGGACCTAATGGCTTCAAAACCAATTTTCAGCTGATTTCCTTTAATGGAAGTCGATTATTGAAGTTTTACTTATGACGCGATTATATATATATATATATATATATATATATATATTAGCATATATATAAACAAATATATATATATATATATATATATATATATATATATATATATGATGAGGTGAGGGCCGGACGATCCATTATCGCACTTACTTTTCAATGTGGGGTAGACTGCATATTTCATATAAGAGCCTTGAGAAAAAAATGTGTTTAGTGCCAATGGACTAAAAATTTACAAAATCTCACGTGCTGAGGATTTGCCGATGATGTAGCTCTTATCACAAAAGATAAAGATCCAACCAAACGTTAGATCGAGTAGGCAATTGACAGTTTTAAAAAAATTGGCCTAAATATAAATGCGAAAAAAAACACAGCAAACAATAATTAAAAAGAAAGGAAATTCCGACCATGCATGGGCAAGCAAAATTCAATATCCAAGTGACTAAATAAAATATCTGGGAGTGACGTTTGAGCAAGAAATCCGCCTCGAAACTAAGAAACTCACAAGCATGGTGGTTGAAAAACTTCACAAGCTGTCATCCTCCAGCTTGCTTAAGCCATGCAAAAAATTCAATATCTTAATTCTCGATCCTAAAGTCGTACACGTTTCCTCTATCTCGAATATTGTTCGAGATATTTGCATTTTTAAATTTCATCCTTCAGCAAAATAATCTCTTATAATCTTCAGACCGTCGTCATTGGGTAATGATCGGTACACCTTCGATGCAATAGCACTATCGTCAAAAGTTCTACTACTCCTTTTGCCAGCTGTACTCGATGATCAGCCAGTGACGACGGTCTTTTCCGATAGGTATGACAACAGTCTGATATTTCCTTTATGTAACTGAGTCACAAAAAATCTTATTTCAAATTATGTTTATGTAGGTTTCTTACGACGGGAGAAATACAGGCTAGAAGATAAGGTGAATTGACCAATGTATCATTCTCCCACATGGGAGTATGCATAGTTTACGCACTCCGCTTGACGAACCTTTTTTGTTTCCATTTGCTTGATTTGTGTGATAGTTGAAAAACTACTGGCCTTGGCAACGTAGAAATTGCTTTCGATAGTGGAAATTTAAGTGCTGCTGACAGCGTAAACTGATTTTTTTTTTACAAAATTGTGTTGTCAACCAGCGCTACTAGAAGGATAATTTAATTTACACTCAGCCTTCAGAACAATTTACACCACATAGTTTTTACAACTTAGTACAAGCTATACCCCAAGTACTGTTCAGGTGCAAAGGAATCTTTAGATATTTTAGTATTAAAGGATTATTATTTGTTGGGTAATGACTGCGGTGCATATGATATATGACGTCACTGTTCTCCCACAACCCATCTTCTAAGAAGTAATGAAAAACACTTTTTTTTAATGACAAAACACTAATACGGCGAAATATGGGATATCAATACTTACGATGCCATAATTTAAATTGAAATGTTTTAAGAAATTGTCCATGCTCTAAATTTACTGTGACGAGTTGCTCTTCGGTTGCTTATTCTATCCGCCTTTGTTTATCTGGAAGTTTTCATTACTGTTATAAAAGGTTTTTTTTTTTAAAAAAAGAAAGAAAAATATTTGGTTGCTTTCAGAAAGTTTAGTATTATTTTTAATTACTTGTTTACTGGTGGGTAGTACAATAATGTTTAGGACGCTTAGGGTGATCTTAGCATCTAAAAATAGTGTGCCCTTAAGAAAATCATTTCACTTGGACCATTTAAATGCACAAAAATGTTCTAAATCTTCAGTTAAAAAGGGTCCACCTTGGAGCATCCTTTTTTTTGGAACAGACGATTTTTCGCTACAGAGTTTAAAAGCTCTGTGCTCAAAATTGTATGTAGTGAGTACAACTATAAGGTATATTTTTCTAAAAAGATGAATTTTATTCTGATATGTTCTAATCTTAAGTTGAATTTACAACTAGGAGAACAGGTACTCTAATTAGCTCACTGGAAGTGGTAACTAAGAAAAATTCAATTATTTGTAAATTCAGCAAAGAAGAAAATCTGCCTACTTATTACTGGCCAATTAACCGAGAAGCCTTCAATATTAAATATCACATAGGAATAGTTGTTTCTTTTGGGAATCTCATTACAAAAGATATAATTGACTCTCTACCTTTGTGAGTACGTCTCATTGTTACCTATTTTTTTTAAAGTTACATAGTTTAATACTTTTAATTAGTACTAGTGCACAATTTTTTAATGGCTCAGATTAGCCACTTGGGTTAAGGGGTTGGTCTTAGTAAACCTATAGTCAATGGGGTTTATTCCTATATGGCCAATAGGAATTTATTTAGTAAAGAACTCACTGAATAAAATACCCAACCTGGCTCGAAAAGGACAGCCACCTGTCCTGATTAACTATAGCAGCATAAAGTAGATGCCAATAAATAACATATAATGCAAGTTCTTACTTGTTATTATTGTTATAGCAGTAGATCACAAGTGAGATTGAAGAATGTCTATAGGTACTGTGAAAGAAATTAGTATTTATGATGAAAATAAATAAATTTTTATAAATAACATTTTATTGTGCTACTGTTAACACTAAATAATTGAAAATCATTCTGTGGAGGAAAGAGTATTAAGTTGAATATACAAAGTGAATCTCTTGAGTGTTATTTGTTCTGAAAAAATAATTAATGCATTGTTTTTTTTCAAATGATACAGGTAAACACAAAGTTGCTTGAAAGAATCATTTCAAGTGTCAAAAGCTGTAGAAACTTAAAACCAGCTTAATTATACTTGGCTGGCTGATATACTTTTGACTCACAAACCTTTTTAAATATGTGCTTTATGATTATAAAACATTTAATCAAAAAATATTAAAACTAATTAAGATTGTTCTTCTTATTGTGGACCCAATATTCAAATGTTCTTCATACTTTAATGCCAAGGGTCACCAATAAAAACTCCTCTTAACTCAGACTTTATTGACGTAAATTATCCCTCTGCGCTACTAATGCTTTTGTTTTTCTTATTTACCATTTAATATCATGAGTGAAGCTTCAATATTATGCCTTACATATCAAGGTTACTTGCTCAGCGAAAAATAAAATGGGAATTCTGATATCATCTCATGTGCATATTTTACACAGCCTTTGCATGGCAGACTTCATTATCCTTGTGAGTGTTGTTTATCATGGGACAGAGGTGCCCCCACAAAAAGTCTCCCAGGGGCTATGTAAAATTTGCAAATTTCCCACTTGCTGATCACTCAACTGATCTGACCCCATCTATTATCCTTGACTTCTGATTAAGAAGCCGATGTAAACAGGGCTTAAATGTTTAAGCTGGATGGGAGATGATTAGTGCCTTGGGGAGTGAGAATTTGCAGGAGAATAAAAACTAAAAAATGAAGATATCTTGCTTAATATTCAATTTAGAAAAAATATTTATAAAACAACAATTGTAGAATATATTTTTTTAACTAGATTGTTTAATTAAAAGCATTCTACCTGAGTAGTAGTAAAGATATTTTTATTTTGCCTCTCTTCCTAGTTCCTAAATTTGGAATTAAATGCTCCATGGAGGTTTTATAGGGGGTGAAAACTGATAAATGCAAAATTCTTGTTTAATTGTGGTTTTTATGTATGTAATGTATTTTGCCTTATATGTACTCATAAATTAAATTGAATGAAAGACAAGGACTGTAAAGCCATTGAAGAATGATAAAGTGATATATCCGTCTAACATTATATATGTAAAATAATGCATCACCCAATTCCAGAGGCTCAAAATCCAATCTCACAAACAAAATGTGCTACACAATTTTTTCTTTTGTCATGACATGAATTTCAAAAGGTTTCTTCAAATGTCCAACAATCTTACCTAGTTTAGTAGTTGACCAAAATTAAGTCTGTTTAAATGTTGTTTATACAGACTTGTGATCACGTTCATACACTCACTCAAACTATAATCTAATTTTTTTTTACTATGTTCTAAATTGACTTTGATTTATTTATTCCAGGGGCTGTATTAATGTACATGCTTCAATTCTACCTCGATGGAGAGGAGCCGCACCAATAATACATGCTATTTTAGCTGGTGATAATGAAACTGGAATCACTATAATGAGGATTCGCCCACATAAGTTAGTTTCACTTTCAGTTTTTCTGATTGTTGTTTGAAATGAATGCTTGCAAGATGAGGATCTGATTCACAAAGATATATCTATTTTTTTTTTTAGCACACATTTGTGCATGTCAGTGCTTGCATATGTCTAGTAATTGCTTGCGCTTGTAGTAAATATATAATTGGTTATTCTAACATATATGATAAAGCTGGTTATGTGGTGATTTTATTTAAAGTAACCAACATTTAATATTTGGGTGACATATGTGATATTATGATAATATAGTTGAATATTTAAATAATCCACCTTCCAATGAGAGAACTAATGTGTGAAGAAAATTTAAATCCCCTAACAAGACATCAGGATTTGGCTTATGAAATGAAAATTGTCTAATTATATTTTAATGGTCATATAGGGATTAGATCTCCTGAGTACGTCAAGAGTAATGTACAGGGTTTTGTATTTTCCATAAACATTACTTTTCTTGTGGTAAGGCTGTAAATAGTCTACCCCTTTTCATTCTATATTTACCTATCTTCCCACCCCAATAATAATAATCATAAAAATATGCTGCAAATTTTGCCTCAATTTTTATTTTTCTGCACCTAAATTTAGATGTTGTATTTCAGATTTGATGTTGGAGAAATTGTGAGGCAATATAGGATATCTATTCCTGGTAATGAAACTGCCATGGAACTTGAAAAAAGGCTTGCCTTACATGGGTCTAATTTACTAATGGAGTGTATGAGAGATCTTCCTAAATGTGTTCAAATGGCAGTGCCACAGCCTGAAAATGGAGTAACATATGGTAATTGATTTACCTTTCATTTAATTTTTGTTAACGCCTAATTTTATTTAGTTGGTTAATTAAAATAAAACTGACATTGTTAACTTGATAAATGATTATTAAATTATTTTTATTTCGTCACCATTGGTAGACTTACATATATCTGTCAATTGATAGTCTCCCTATATCTCAGTTAAAATAAAACTAGCTCTATTGTTGAACAACAATATCAGGAAGCATATTTGTTATACAATTCATTGAATGTATATTTATGAACTCAGTAAATAAAATCCTTAGTCCTATCCAGTCTAAAAAAGTCCGTCACGCAGGGGCTGCATAAACTAAGCAGATTTCCCACGTGAAGTTTTACAATAGAGAAATTTTACGAGAGCCAAGCGAGTCAAGGAAATGGCCGAACTAGCTTTTGGCGGGAAAGTAACTCTCGCCCGTTAGGCTCCGAGATTAAATTAAAAACAATTCAATCTCAAAAAGTCCATCACGCAGGGGCTGCGTAAACTAAGCAGATTTCCCACGTGAAGGTTTAGAATAGAGAAATTTCACGAGAGCCAAGCAGTTAAGGAAACGGCCGAACTAGCTTTTGGCAGGAAAGGTCACTCGTCCGTTAGCCGCCCAGATTTAATAAAAATGCAAATATCTCGGTTAATATTCAAGATAGAGAATAAATGTATATAACAATATTTATAGTAAATTTAATAAAATAAGATTTATTTCGTACAATTTTTTGATCCAACGTATAGTAACGGAGATGTTTCGAATTTTCGAAAATCCTCCCCCTCTAAACCCCCCCTCCTACTGGTCTGATTTCAGCAGCGTTAACGAACTTGATCTTTCTTTTTGCATACAACGACTAAATATCGAGTTTGATAACAATCAAACAAAAATTGCGACCACTAGAGCGGTAACAGACAAATATATAGATAGATAGATCTATATATATATATTATATATATATATATATATATATATATATATATATATATATATATATATATACAGTTTTGAACGGACCTCATATTCGTCATCTACAAGGTAGGATCGATGGACATTTGAAGAAAAATTTCGAAAATTCCGTCATGAGTACAACCTCAATAGCTGATTTCCCTTAAGGGAAATCCGCTAAAAGTCCATCTGCATTAACTAAGCAGATTTCCCATGTGCGTCACGTATTTGCATTTATCTCAAAACATAAAAGTTCATTGAGAACAATATTTGGTATTTAGGCTTCAAATAAGGTGCTTCATGATATAATAGCTTATTGTAAACATGACTTGAGTAGGAGTAGGGGCTTACTGATGGCTGAAAACTAAAAAATCTAAATATCTCCATTTATATTCGTGATAGAGAGAATATGTATATAACAACATTCATAGGAAATTAAATTTGCAATATAACATTGGTTATATACACTTTTTTGATCCAATGTATAATAATGAAGATGTTTCAAATTTTCAAAAATCCTCCCTTCTAACCCCCCCCCCCTCCTTCCCACAGCTGTTAACGAAGTTGATCTTTATTTTTACATATATCGATTTGCTTATATATCGAGTTTGATAATGATAAAACAAACATTGAAACCGCTAGAGCAGTAACAGACAACCCGTTATAATCTCAATAGCTAATTTCCCTCAAGGGAAATCTACTAAAAGGGTAGAAACCTTTAGACTACACATCCCAATAAGCTGTTGTAGCTCACAGTGAGCATGAGTTAAAAAAAAATATTTATCTTATGTACTAGTAAATAAAATATTAACATGAATTGATACAACTTATTATTATTATTATTTTTTTTTATAGAATCAATAAAATGTATTTATTTATGTTATAGCACCAAAAGTGGATCACTCATTATCAATAATTGACTGGAGAACAGTGAGTGCACAAACTTTATTCAACATGCATAGAGCTCTTTCCCATATTTATCCTTTGAAAACTTGTTGGCACGGACAAACAGTGAAATTCCGAAGTATTTTTCTTGATCCTGAGTCTCAAAAGCTCCAAAAGCAGTCAAGTTTAGAAGCAAAGGACTCTCACAAAAGTGCTCTTGATTTTTTAAATAGTTCAGCAGATAAAGTTGAACATTCTTGTCATATTTTGAATAGTGCTGAAAGTTCAGGACAGTGCTTTTATGATAAGCAAAATAAATTATTGAAAATAAAGTGTGCTGATGGACAAAATGTTATTGTAAATAAATTGCAAATTGCTAATAAAATAATAAGTGGTCCAGATTTCTATAATGGTTTTATGTCAAAACGAAGTCATGAAGATTGGATTTTTAGTAATCCTGTATGTTAAAAAAAGGTTTATAGTTAAGCTATTTAATACAATTTTGTTATTTATTTTGATTGTTGTTTTTTTTTTTTTTTTTAGAGAAAATAAATAAATGTTAGAAAAGTGCTGATGATATTCTATACTGATAGTAATCTGTGGTGTTTTCCTTTGTGTAACTGTGTATATGAATTTTTAAAATTAATGATCAAAAAAATACATACTAAATGTGACTTCCTCTGGCAAAATATAAAAATTAAATATAAGAAAGTGTAAAACAAATAACAGAAATCTGTCACACAAGGGCTGCACAAACAAAGTAGATTTCCCACATGTTGGTATAGTATATCTGTGACCTTATCTCACCAGATATTCTCTATTTCTATGAATGAAACCGATGAGTAGGAGTGGGTTATTGAGGTCTGAAAACAAGGAAGTATGAATGACTCGAATAGAATTTGAGTTACAAAAAAATGAACAATAGAACAACTATTGTAGAGCATTAATAATTAAACAAGATTGGTTCCATAACATTTTACGATCTGACTAATAACATATATATTTTGAATTTTTGAATCCCTCCCCCCTAAACCTCCACTATTCCAGGTTCAGTTTCAGCCGCTAACAAATATGATCTTTAGTGTTGACAGAAAAGGTTAAATATTGAATATTGTATAGATAAAATAAACATTTTGAAGTTTGGCCGTATTACTTAATTGATGACATCACCGCATAATCAATTCGCATCTATCTCCCATATTGAAGGTCTTGAAAACAATATTAGGTACATAAGCTAAGAATAAAGTGGTTTATTATATAACAGTTTATTGTTAATATGACATGAATAGGAGTGGTGTTTACTTAAGGATGAAAATTAAAAAAATCCAATTAACTCTGTTAGTATTCATATTAAAGAAAACATGTATGTAACAACATTTATAGACGGTTACATTTACAATAAGATTGGTTGTATGTACAATTTTTTGATTCGACTTATAGCAGTGGAGATATTTCAAATTTTTGGAATTCCTCCTCCCAGTGGGCTGATTCCAGCCATTAATGAACTTGATCTTTATTATTACATAAAACGATTAAATGTCAAGTTTAATCATACAATCAAACAAAAATTTTGATCACTATATTTCCCTTAGGGTAATTATGCTAAAAGGGGATTAATTCTTGAGTGGCACATGATGTGGCTGATAACAAATATAAAGTTCATTGTGCAGGAGCTGCATGACTAAGCTGATTTCCCAAGTTTTGGAATGACACACTAGTTATCCCATCTCACCAAGTATTTTTTATTTCTCCCTTAGTGAAAAGCCTATTTAAAGAAGTTCATTTGTGAGCTGTAAAGGAGATGTTCAGCGATTCAGTTGCTCAAAGTAAAAATTCTGTTCAATCTTAACCCTTAGTCAGTCGTGCGGGGTCTGATGGACCCCAGGCGCCAAACAACCCCATGCCAATTGTTCAGGTCTGAACTTGCACTCCTCTCACGTCTGCTAGCTTCCTTTCTCCATAGCCTCTCTTATTGCCAGTTGCAATTGTCTCACTTTAGTGATCGGATTACTAGATAAACTAGCTTTGGGGTCTACCGGACCCCATGCGACTGATTATGTTGCATGTCTAAAAAACTATCAGTCAATTCTTTGTGGCTTCTGGAACGCAACGAATGTGCTAAAATTACACAGCTACTGCAGGCAGATATTTTTGAAGAGGCAGGAGAAGTTTTGGGAGGAGACACTGACTCAGAAACTGAGGACATTCAGGTGCGTGAGGATGACTAGAATACTGAGGAGTGCGCTGGTTCTGAAGACGAAGCAGGAACTTTTACTCCTGGTACAGAACTTCTTGTGAAAGGTAAATATTGGTATACATGGTCAGTAAAAGAATCAAAGCATTCAGTAAGAAACAAACAGCGATGTGAGATATGCAGTAGATAAAAGGACCGTAAAACAAATGCCAGGTGTTCTTCCTGCTCTAAATTTGTATGTGGAAGTCTCCATAAATTGATATGCCTCCAATGTTGTGAATCATAACTTACATGTTTCATACTGCTTTAAATAAATTTACTCTTTTATCAAAGTGTAATCTATAGTTTATTTTTCTTAGTAGATATTGATTTCCTTCATGTAATAGTAAGACCAGGACTCATGGGGGATATTGTATCCCACCTCTCGGTAGAGCCTAATCAGATTGTGCATAGACATTGTTTCAGGCTAGGGGAGTGTAGAACAGGGACTACCTTAGCGATGGGCAAGATGCCTAGGTTCATGAGTGAATCGATTGTTAGGCAAAAAAATCGCGACTTTGGAGGAGGATGCATCGAGACTATGACAGTATGCAGATTAAAGAAAAGCATATGCAAAATGAATGGAATGTGTATTTGCACAAAGTGAGCGTTTTCCGTGGATCGGATGTAACACAGGATACGTGTAATATAATCGCGATTCAACATGAATCCTGTGTGGTTTTGCTGAATGTGTTCATAGATGGTGCGCGGGAAAACCAATGGACCAGTGTTCGGCTAAGCGACTTTGCAAAGTGGTATTAATGATGAAGCGCATTCTCAAATTAGATTGATATTTTTCTTTGTCCTTGCTCTCGGACAAGTGGATAGACATATCATGTCATTCCGAGCGCAATATACTTACGCTGAGTATATTATATATTTGTTTTTTTAAGTAACGAACTGCACTTTATTTGTTATTGATTTCCCGAGCTAATAGGAGTAGAAACGTTTATTATTTTATGTGGTTTCGTTGGCTTCCTTGCTGGGATGAATGCTCTTCTTCTCCTACCTGGATTTCTGCTCTAGCAGTCTCGTCATGCTTCATTGTGCTAATTTTCGGTAGTCCTACAGCTACCTTCTTCAGGCTGTATATCGCCACTATTTTCGTTCAAGATGGGTGACTGTGGAAGGTCTATATGATCGTGCCACTGCTTTCGGAGCACCGAGTGTTGTAGTTGTGATATTGTTTCCACACTTCTGTATAGAAACTTAGTCGATCTTCTGGCGAAATTGTATCCCCAATCCTGCATACATACTTAGTCGATTGTCTGGGGATATTGTATCCCCAATCCTGCATAGGAACTTAGTCGATCTTTAGGGGATATTGTATCCCCAATCCTGCATAGGAACTTAGTCGATCTTTAGGGGATATTGTATCCCCAATCCTGCATAGGAACTTAATGAATCTTCTGGGGGTATTGTATCCCACTTGTGCATTGTAACTTAGTTAATCTTCTGGGGATATTGTATCGCCTCTCCTGCTTAGACCCCCGGCCGATTTACTTAGGTTATTGTATCGCCACTCCCGCTTAGAACCCTGGTCATTCCAAGGTACGGTCATTCTACTTGGGTTGTTGTATCCCCACTCCCACATCGATCCCGAACGATTATGCACAGCAAGTGATACAGTTAGGCCAGGACACTGCTGGGGTTATTGCATCTCCACTCCCGGTAAAGCACCTTTGTCGAGCTACAGGAGGTATTGTATATCCACTCCTGCTTAGCTCGCCGGACGATTATGCATAGCCAATGTTTACAGATCTGCTAGATTTGTTGTTAGGTCCTGACCTTACTGGGGTTAGTGTATCCCCATTCGTGTTGGTGCCCCATTCCTGTATGTAGTGCTTTGAATTAATTGATGCACATGATTTATCAAAGGGTTCTCCAGTAATGCAAGCATGATGGTCGCCCGATTGTAACAACCAACAGAAAGTCCGTCACGCAGGGCTGCGTAAACTAAGCAGATTTCCCACGTGAGGTTTTACAATAGAGAAATTTCACGAGAGCTTTACGAAAACAGCTGAACTAGCTTTTGGCGGGAAACTCACTCTTGTCCGTTATCCACCCACATTTAATAAAAATGCAAATACCTCGGTTAATATTCAAGATAGAGAATAAATGTATATAAAAATATTTATAGTAAATTTAATGTGCAATAAGATTGATTTCTATACAAATTTTCGACCCGACGTATAGTAACGGAGATTTTTCGAAAATCCTTCCCTCTAAACCCCCTTCCCACTGGCCTGATTTCAGCCATTAACGAACTTGACAAGTCTTTTCACATAAAACGTTTAAATATCGAGTTTGGTAATGATCAAACAAAAATTGCAACCGCTAGAACGTTAACAGACTATATATATATATATATATATATAATTTTGAACGGACTTCACTTTCGTCTTCTCCTGGGTAGGATCGAAAGACATTTGAAGAACATTTTTGAAAATCACCTCAATAGCTGATTTCCCTTAAGGGAAATCTGCTAATATTATAGTGCTGTTTATTGCTCCGGGGATTGTGAATTTCTATTGGTGGAAGTTTTGACACAACGAAGTATGGTACCCCCGCCACGGCTAGTTTCTGGGGGATAACATATTTTTTCACTGCATTTTACTCATTCAGGAAGTAACTGACTAAACTCAAGTTATATATTATACTTCTTTGGTAAAGGTGTAATATAATCGATTTTCACTTGATAAAGTAATCGATTGTAGTATTATTTAATGTGGTTATTTTTTTGTGTCAAAGTGTATTTATTATTATTAATATTATTGATCCTAGCGTAAACAAACCACCCAGGGCTTACTCTTGTTTCAAGAGGCCTTTATAAATAAAGGTATCCTTAGTTATGCATTGCAGTTTACATGATGGTAGTATTTACTTGATATGTGTGCTGAAATAAATTTTTGTTGAAACATTAATTAGTGAAAATAATGTTGAAAATTACTGCTATAATATTCATTTTAATACTTGGAAAATAATTCTTCACTGGAAGGTATGATATAATTTTATAGGTATGAAAAAATCAGTTTTACCATAATGTACCTAATATGAATCAATTATATCTGCTATTATTTTCTTGTTCTTTTGGGTGTCCTTTTTTCTTTTCTGTTGAATTTGTATTGACATTATGACTAGAACAATTAAAATAATTTTGTGATTGGTAGTCATTCATCAAGACTTTTAAAATATTAATAAATTTATGGTTATGGCACAATAATATTGTTTTGTTTTTTTAAAATAAGAAATTTTCCCATCTGTATTCATTTATCTTTCCTTTAGTAATGCTCAAAATATTTATTCTACAAACTAATAATGGAAGTATTGATTTCATTCGATCCTAAGTATTCTATGATCCTTCTGTCAATGTATGAGGGGACCAATATCAGTATAATATACCATCTTCAATACTCAAAATTTGTGTTTGTTCTTATAATGTACTGGAACTATATACTTTCAAGACAACGTAACTGCTTGCCTTATGATATCTGTTTAAGATTGCGTTCTATATTTTTTTCTGTAGAAAAGTGTTACATTAAAAATGCTGTCAATGTTTTGTGCGAATAACCCACTAAAATAAATTAACTAGCAATAAGTTTTAATGTCTATCTGTCTCCAAACAGGCATATTATATATTTTTGCTAGACTATTCCAGTATGTTCTACTGCTTTTAAGTCACGATGCCTGACTAATTCAGTTTTTAAAAATTGTGAATTTTAAAACAATACTCTATAAGGGAAGTGCAGTTTTTAATCAGTTCCTTTGCTTCTTGAATATGTTGTAATTTACAAATATTGCACTGTGTTTAAAGTTAATTATTTCAAATGTTACTTTTTTTATTTCATTTATTTATTGTACATTGGAAAATATATATAAAATTTTGAGTAAGACATGAATAAATCCTAACTTTGCGATAGAACATAGTGACACCCTGGTTGAAAGCCTAGCTACATATTTTTTTCCCTAGTTTTATTGATATGTAGTATTAGTTGAATATATTTAAAAACATTCTATACCCAAAATATTTCTTCATTATGCACTTACAAATTAGGGAGTTAATCATTTTTATTGTTTTACAGACTTCTAAATGGAGCCAGCTACTGAAATTTGGATTAAAGAGGAGCCTGAAGACTATTATGAAAGTAGAGACCCTAGAAATGGTTCGGCATTATGAAATACTTTTCAAAATATATAAATTATAATTATTATTATTTCTGCATACATTGGTTGACAAGGCACAACACTAGACTTGCATGAAGAAGTAAAGTAGGGGATTCGAAATATACAAATCCAACACACGAGTAAAAAGACCAAGTCTGTCCCTGGAACACTGCTTGGGCACTGGTGTACCCCACCATTTCCTTTTAGTTGTGCAGTTTGCCACCAGACACAGTTCTATAGACATTAACTTTCTAGTAATCTCATGTGTTTTTGGAATCTTTAAAATAATCAAATTCTTAGGTTTGCTCCAATTCTCAGCATGTCTTCAACTGTACTTTGGAGTGGCAATTATCCCAGTGTACTGTTCATATAAGTTTCTTATAACAACAGAACAATGGATGTCCATACCTACAGCCATAAATAGTTAACCAGTCATAAGTTAACAGTTGTCGGTACTTTCAGAAAAGGCCAAAGAGAAATAAACACCACAAATTATGAAAGAAACAATAATTCTGTAATGTTCCTTTACAGTGACTTTTTGTATTGTTGCATTATTTAAAAACACACAGGCATGCTATTCAACAAATAACAAATTACTACTTTATACTAAATACAACCTAAAAAAATGCTAAAAATATGCATCAATGCTCAGAATAAATTTGAAAACAGATAACATATAAAATTATAACACGAAACCCCAAAAATAACTATTATATATAAAACATGTAATTTAAAAAAACATTGTAAAAGAATGAAAGACAGGCGTTCCCGGCTACCATGGTTCAAGGTACTGCTCTCTTAGCTCTTTACAGGCATCTGTTCTCACTTTCCTGAGTGTTAAATTTAATTTCCAATTTTCATTATTCAGCAAACTGAATGTTATTTTAAACCTCTGTTAAAGTAAAATTAAATTATTTCTTTTAATTCGACTTTTTCTTTGGGTTAGACCAGCATCCCGCAGTACATTTTTTGCCATAATTAGGGACAATAGCAACCCTGCGTCAAGTATTATATATGTACTTAAAAGCTCGGAACCGATTAGAACAGTGAATGTTGACTTATGGTAGGAAGGCAAGAAGGAATGCCTGCATTGATATTCTACATTCATTCCTATAGATTTCCATTTATAGCTTTAGAATTTTAAATTATTGCATACAGCTAACTGATGCACATTACACATTGAAGCTGAAAGAATGTATTTTTTTTAAAAATAGAACCTGGTGAATTAAAATGCCCAACATTGTCTACTTTAATAAAAATTTGTCCGAAAAAATTGTTGGACATTGGCTGTGAAGTTTCACCTCACCTCTACATAGCAAAGACTCCCCCTCAGGCTATCATTTGTTTGTTCCCTCCAAAATACCCTTTATAATAAGAATTTTATTTCTCTAAAGGACTGCAAAAAGCAGTCTGGACCAGTTTTTCATCTATAAGTCAAGGGCGTTTTATGAAAATTGATTTAAGAAACTTCCGAAAAGACGGGAACTGGTTATCAAACAAAATGCTAATTATATTGTATATTAAACTTGACGAATAGTATTGTTTATATTTGTCTTCATTTTCCCTGAAAGTTGGTGAAAACTTTCTGAACAGCCCAATATACTAAGTTCCCTCCAGATCTGATCATTATGGCCATTACGATTAAACTATAGATAGACAAATGACTTTTACTTGTTGCAGTAGGACTCAGTAACACTGTCAATTGTAAGGGATTTGTATTAATATGTTTTCCTGTATATCTTTTCTTTTCATTTTTGAGATTACCCAGTTAATAAATAAAATGTTATTCCAGATTATGGTCTGTTTGAAACTAAAGAGGAGCCTGAAATTTTAGAATGTACTGATAAGGATACCAAGAATTTTTTTAACCTCCAGGATAATGCACTAGGTATTGTATATCTTTTAAAACTCAATTCCATTCTATAAATATCTATAAACAAAATAATTTTCAAAACTGACTGTGTACTATTTATATATAAGTGCAATGTAGATTATATTGATATTAATATTAGAATTAATTGAAACAATTATCAGTTTATACACAAGCAGTTCTCTTTCATTCTACATTCCTAAGCCCAGATTAAAGAAGATAGTTCTTATGGAAAACGTCTATCCTCACCTCTATTACAACCAGGTTTTCCTTTAATTAATTCCATATAAAAATATTACCAGGAAGGACCCATTCGAATGTTTGGGGATGGGGTTTTGTTAATGGGGCCCAGGAAAGAGAAAGAAGAAAGAATTGTTAAAGATTAGCACATGCATCAATAGCAAGCAGATAATTTCACTGGTGTAAGATAAAACAGATGTGTTTCTTAAGAGATAAAATTTTAAGAAAAGAAAGAAAATTCTCCTATTCAAGAAATTCTCAGAAAATAAACTAATGACATGATCATGTATGACAGCGAAACATAAACTCTTACAAAAGAAAACAGCAGAATACTGCTAATCCGGTTTAGAAGAACCCAAAGATAATACTTTAAGCCATCAAGGAGCAGGGCAGATTGTGCATTGGAAGCGATGCCAAACTAATGGAATTATATGGTGAACCTAACATCCTGCAATAAAAAAGGGCAGTCTGCAATGGTTAGGTCCTCTGTGAAGAAGAATGCATATTTTCAGACTGCCTAAGAAAGGGGTAGCATAGCCTACCAGGAGAAAGTATGAAAGGAGGGTGTCTTGATGACGTGAAAACCATGGCGATTGTCCAACTGAGGTGGTAGCTGGGACTCGAAAACAGAAGCCTAGCATATGTATGGTAAGTATATTAAAAATATTGTAAATTAAAATATCCTCAATATTAAAACAATAAAAGTGATAAAATTTACCATCTTTACAGTGAATAACAAAATCACTGTAAATCAGTATTCAAGAAATATTGAGATTTAAGTATATAGAAACTAATTTAGGTGTATGAAATACAAATATTAATATGTTAGAAATTAATCACAATTTATATTGTTTCTTACTGAAGATATATCTTATTTCACTGTTGGTCAAGAGACTACTGCTAGCTAATTCATCCCTTTCATGCAATATATGAGATTCACCTTCAGTCTTATAGATACTCAATATTGAGGACTCATATAAGATTAATCAACCCCAATTATTTATTCAGCTGGATCAAATAATCACAAAAATGAGAATAGTAGATGTTTTACTTTCCAAAGCATATAGTGGTGCCCTCCTTTCATTTTGCATGTGCTGTCTGGCACCCTCCTTTTAGAAGATTTCCCCTAAGGGAAATCAGCTATTGAGGTTGTACTTATGATGTAATTTTCAAAAAATTTCCTTAAATACCCATTGATCCTACCCAGTAAATGAGGAAAATAAGGTCTGAGCAGTCACCATTTTTGTTTGATCATTATCAAACTCGATATTTGAAGGTTTTATTTAAAACTTCAGATCAAGTTCATTAATGGCTGATATCGGACCAATTGGAGAGGGATTTTGAAAATTCGAAGTATCTCCGTTATTATACGTCGATCGAAAAATGTTATATAACCTATCATTGCAAATGTAATGTATAAATGTTTTATATACATATCTTTCTTGAATATTACTCCAGATATTTGTATTTTTTAATTTTCAGCCTTTAGTAAACCCCCACTCCTACTCATGTCATATTAACAATAAGTTAGGATATCATGAATGGTTTTATTCAAAGCTTAAATCGAAGTATTGTTTTCATTGGACTTTTACTGTGCGAGATAAATGCAACTATGTTGTGTTATGATGTCATCAATTAAGATGTTCCAAAGCTGCTTATTTGATCTGTATCATACTCAATATTTATCCCTTTAATTCAACACTTAAGTTCATCGTTGTTAATTGCTGGAATTGGACCAGAAACAGAGGGAGGGTTTAGAGGGGAGATTCAAAAACTCTGTTATTAAGATTTGTTCTATAAAGTTTTATACAACCCGTCTTGCTAAACTATTAATGCTCTACAATTGTTGTTCTATACATTTTTTTCATAAAATTAATCAGATTAATTGCACTTTCCTGTTTTCAGCCTTTAGTAGACCCCCACTTCTACTCATCAAATTTTTACTTAGATATAACAAATATTTGGGGACATGAGATCAACAGTGTGTCATACCTGCATATGGGAAATCTGCTTAGTTTATGCAACCCCCGTGAGATGGACATTTCTATCTTCCTTTAGTTTTCCCAACCTCTGTATTTTCCTTTCTTAGTACAACTAAACTTCTGTTTCATTTTATATATTCTGATGTATTTATTTAAAAAAAAATTTCTTTATGTAAATATTAAAATTATGAACTCAAGTAGTTGAATAACATAAATTTGATCAAAAACGTATTCAAAACTAATGCATTTACTAAACAATTTTTTTTTGTATTTAAAAAAAAAATTATTTTTTCCTTAAAGGCATAAAATGGGGTCATAATCACTTCTTCAAATTTGCAGATTATAAAATTGTATTGCTTTCAGTAATTTGGAAGACTCCTGTTCCTTTGATTAAGGCATACATAGAGCCAGACATTCACTAAATCAACTGAGTAAAGGTTTCAAGGTCAAGGTTCCTCCATTTCTTCTCAGCAGCAGAATGGGTCATCTTAAGTGATCTAGTTGTGGACTTGCACTTTTCTTGCCATGCTTCGAATTTTTTAATTCTACACTATTGCATTGAGTTATCTATGATCTATTTACTCACAGTTCTTTTTCTTGCCTGCGCCTATATTGCTTAATACTTGCCAATGTACTTATATGGAATGTTTTTATTTCAGGAGATAACAAACCTATTGATATTAAGCAGGAAGTCCTAGAAAATGGTCTGAATGAAACGATTCCTACCGAAGGTAGCTTCATTATTTTTCTGTTTTAAGTATTTCAACATTTATATACAAATGAATTATTAAAAAAAAAACAAAAAACAACCCTTTATTTAAAGACACAATGTCAGATTTATCTACTTGCAGGCTACCAGGGATTATGTTTTATAAACATATGCCATAAGAATAATTTTGCATTAAACAAACTAGTAATAAATCATATAACAAGCTGTTGAAGCTTCGCCACATTCAAGAAAGACTTTTGACTTTTTTTTTGTTTTTTACCTGAATTTAAATTCTTAAATATCCTCATTGTTATATATTGCAATACAAAAATGTTAAATAACCGATATTGTTGATAAAGTAACCTATTAAAATTATTGAAATATACATTTTTCTCTAATCCAAGAATTAGTTAGACATGTTTGTTTTTTTAAAATTTACAGCCTTCAGTAAACCTCCATTCTGATTCATGTGATTTTCTCCTTTAGCTACCCTCCCTAAATCTATTTTGCCTGGATTCATCATGCTGTCTATACATATCTCTCACAATTCAAAAGTGATTAGCTATCAAATATTAGGTCTATTGTAACATCTAAGGTGCAGCAGCACAACTTCCTTTCCTTTGTTTTATTGAAAAAAGGAAGTTATGCTCCCAAACCCTGTAGTTGTCTCCCCTTTTGATCAAAAGGAGAGGCGTTTTAGAGGAGGGTGGAAATAATAATAAAAAAACATTTCTTTGTACTTATAAAAATTAAATTATCTATTAACGTCCACTTTTTGCAACTAAGGCTAATTAGGACGGGTTCTACAGGTCCATCTACAGGTAACACCCTTTTCTAGCCAGGGTGGGACTAATCTATTAAATTAATTTTGTCACTAAATAAATTCCTATTGCCCAGGCGGGAATCGAACTCGCCACTCTAGGCTTACCGTGTGAGATTAAGGTCGACGCTTTAACTCACGTGGCTAACCTGAGCCCCCTTGTACTTATAAGACAAAGACAATTTAATTAGGACCTTTTTTGTTTATCAAAAATGATCTGTAAATTATGTCATAACATTTTTTGATCCCATGCATTATAGGAGAGATAGAATATAGCACTGTTCCACACTGTTTTCTGTTTTGATATTATCATAAGCGACAGTGTTATGATGCCATATTTTTTATAACATTCTGCATTTCATAGTGGCTTCATGATTTGAGGAAACCAATTTAGTATCACATAGGAAAAATGCATTATTTATTAATGAAAGTATAACTTTTGAACTTTCTTGAGTAGCTAAAAAACAATACTTATTTTTTTTATCAACACTAATACAACCCTTATTATTGTGTTATTATAATTTTTATTTTACATAGAATAATAACGTGATTTTAACATATTATTTGCAGGTGCAAACCTTGAGAAGTTATTTACTTGCTATCATTGTGGAGCATCTTGGGATGATTTGAAATTATTAGAAAGCCATATAAAAATAGTTCATTGGATAGAATTTGGATTTGAGATCCAGTCAATATTAAAGCATGGACCAGAAACAAATGGTGATCGTATAGTACCAACAGAGCCAGAAATAAATTTCCTTCCTGCATCTCCTAATGGAGTTCTTTTGGAAAGTACTCCTCCTGCAGAAATCAAAAAGCCTTTTCAGTGCCCACTATGCCCCTTTACAACACTCGATTGTCAAGAATTGCAAAGCCATTTGCTAAACGACCACAATGGCGAGATGTCTACATTGTTCATCAACCCAAACTACGATTCGCCAAATGCCCTGAAGTCACCTATTGTCACAAAGCCGAGAGGCAAATGCCATTATCATTGCACAGACTGTGATTATAATTCATACAATCCTTGCAATGTTAAACGGCATATGATGGCTAAACATACAAATGACCGTCCGTTCCATTGTCCATATTGTGACCATCAGACTTCTGACCAAAGCGCATTAAAGGTGCACATTCGTGTGAAACATAGTGACGATAAACCTTATTGTTGTACTCAGTGTGATTTTAGGACCGCAGTTGGTGGGTACATTAAGAAGCACATGCAGTCAAAGCACAATAGTCTTAAGCAGTACAGCTGTCCCAATTGCGATTATAGTTGTAATACGGCTAACAACCTCAAGAACCACCTGGCGATAATGCATATAAAAGAGAAACACTATGAATGCACTAGCTGTGACTTCACTTCTGAGAGTTATGGAGCTCTTTCAAGGCATATTATGAAGACTCACCCTAGCAAGAAGCCATATCAATGCCCATATTGCAACTATTGCTCTGGATACTTTGGGAATGTTAGTCGGCACGTGCGGATGAAACACACAACTGAAAAATCTCATAAATGCCCTTATTGTAATTATGGGACTGTAGAATTTTCAAATCTGAAGAGACACATGATGATGAGGCATACTAATGAAAAGCCTTACCTCTGCCCACACTGTAACTATAGCTGTGCCGGCTCGAGTAATCTAAAACGCCATGTCATGATGCGACATTCTGATGAAAAACCTCATCGCTGTAAATTGTGTACATATTGTACTGCCAATTCAGGCGACTTAAAAAATCATATTTCTCGTAAGCATACTACTGAAAAACCATTTCAGTGTATGCACTGCACTGCTGCTTTTGCAATAATTGGAGATTTCAATAAACATGTAAGATTGAAACACAGATGAAACTTCTCTGAGACGTCATAAGATACTATTTTTCGAGCGAGAGTGCTCTGTCTATAATAAGCAGATAATGGCATCATCCATTTATATTTAGAGTAAGGTAATTCTTTGTTACAATTTACTTTTTATTTATTGGTTACTAATAATAGTATGTAAAATAATGGATGATTAAGTGTCTCTTAATGTCAGAAGCTCTTTATTAGGGCTTAATTGTTATTACTTTTTATATTTTTATTGTGTACTTTTAGATTAATTTATATAACTTTGATTTTTTTTAATCACAAAATTATTTATTTTTAAAAATCTCTCTTCAACTTAGGAGTTAATACTAAAGTACTATCTTCTGATATAATAATTTGGTATTGTAAGGGCTGTCACGTTTGAAATAGTTCATCAAATATTTTCCTTTGCATTTATATATTCCTTAATTAAATTATTATTTATTTTACTTCATTTGTAGAGAAGGAAAACTACGAATAACAATTGACTGGTTACAATTGTAATTTAGAATTAAATTGTTTAATTTAGAATTATCAAGCTGTCAAATTATTTTTTATTAAAATGGTCAGTGTAATTTCACTCTCACTTTCTGGATCTTCAAAAATGGCACATAAGGGTGATTGATTACTTATGCTTATCGCAGTAACAGACATAGGTCATTCTCCATGGGTACTACTTCGGCATTCTCTCTCTCTCTCTCCCCAAGGATCCTGTTTACATGGTCATTCTATTGCAGTCTTCCCATTTTAGAGGAACTCATGTTACTGGGATGATCACCACTAACCTCATGTAGATTTCTAACTGTTATCGAGAATAAATTCGTTTATCCAAAAGGAAGTCCATTCATTTTGCCTGAGGCATTAGTGGTTTGTGCCTTTCTTTGTCTTTGGGAATGGTAAAATAACAATTTTAAGCATGTCAGTTCATATCTCGTATTAAATTTAAAAAAATGTAAAACAAGGAAATGAAAAATTAAATTTCACTCCGTAAAACTTTACGGGGGAAAAAAAAATGTTTTTATATAATTTAAATGTGACACAGATTGGTAACCTCAGTGTTTAATTTCATTTATAGTTTGAGAATTAGTCTAGGCTTCTTTTCTAACACGTTTAAAGTATGTGCACATACTCATATAATGTATAGGTATGTCACTTAAAAAAGTGTTAAATCTAATACTTCAAATATTTCACAGCTCTCTTCACAAATTCACTAATGACCAGTCAGGGTTAGTTATACGCTTCCATTTAACAATGTTTAAGTAGCTGTTTTTGAGAGCAGCATACCTTTACTTAGTGATATATTTCTGTTCAAATGTTCTAGTCGAAAACAAGGTATATCTGAAAAAAAAGAATATATCAAGTGCCCTGAGCGAAAGTCGCAATCAAGGTGAAAATGAATTTATTATTATTGTCCAGGAGTATTTAATCCAAACCTAAATTAATAATAAATTTCAAAGGGTTCTCATAAGTTTTGTTTAATTAGTCAATATATTATTTCTATCTCAAGTGAAATGCATATATTATCATTTATTTATTGTTTTGCTTGCTTTGCAGTTTTTTTCCTGCAAAGTATATTGGGATCTTAATTTTTATTTAAAAAATGACAATGCTTAATTCAATATCATTAGACTCATTGTGATTGTTTTAATTTTATTTTCCCAATAATCATACTTATTAGTTTTTATTAGACTTCTCAGATTATTAGATAAATGAGCAAATAAATACTGTTAATTAGTTCTAATTTATTTCTTGATAGTTCGAATAAGACCAATACTATTCGATTATAATCTTGTAATTATGATTTTGAGCAATATTAATTTGATTATATTTTTTAAGTCTAGTTTTATATAGCTCTAACTAAATAGTAATTTGAATTAGGATTGTGGTTATTCCACATGTATTATGGAGTTAAAGTGTATTATTAAAATTGTATAAATAATACTAATATTATTGTCAATCAAATGTTTATGTGCAGTAAGTTACCATGTATTAATATGAGAACTGTGATACATAATAAAGAACTGATTTTTGTTTTGTACTCCTGAAGTTACCAAATTATTTGCTTTTCAAGTCAACTATTCTTTTTTAATGAATGCCCCCTAGGATTTGTTGCGATCTGGCTGCGGTGTCCCTCACTTTTTCAAACGTTAAATTGGGCGAAGTTAATAAATGCTTCAAAACTGCCTGAGGTTGGGAAAATGTCAGTCTTTCAAAAATTTTATCAAACCAGGTGGGCTTTAATTTATTAATCTCGTAAAGTGCCTCCAAAAATTCTAAGATAGAATGAGGGTCGCTAGTCCTCAAAGTGGGTACATTATTTAATAGGGAGTCGAAATATGGGGGTAATTTTTTAACAGGCTCAGAAATTCTAAATGTATCCTGGAGAAAAGTGTAACCTCTAGCTGGAGTTGATGCCTTCTCTTCAAATTGGGTTGGCTGTCTAGAAATACTAGGAAGGGCATTATCATGGGGAATATTTGTTGGTGCCTCAAATATTTTGGAAAAAGTCCCCGCACACTCCAGCATGCCCCCTAAGCACTCCGTAAGCTTGGTAAAATAAGAATGAAATTCTGATTTAAATTCTAATAACTTTTTTTCAAGTTGCAATTCGACTAATTTTTCTATACCTTCAGCACTTAAACTAGAGTCGTTGATTTGGTGGTGTTGATCCTGTGCAGTCATATTTTGTTGTTCGGCATCCATGATGAAAAAAGAAAAGGAGACGGTGGACACAACAACAGGACAACAAAAAATAAAATTATTTAACCTTCCTAAAACCCCAATTACTCTAAACTGGGTAAAAAATTAATTTATAAAAAATTTAATATAAAATATAAATTTAGCGATGTCTACGCTAATCGGCAGACGCTAGATAAATTACGTAGCGTATAATAAAAAAAATAAAAAAAAAAAAAAAAATATGCCGATAGAAAAGGTTCAGCTACAGTTAGTAGTGAGACCAAAAATTATTGTGGCTTCTCAAAAAATGTTGAGAACCACGCTCTGCTACCACTTGTTGCGATCTGGCTGCGGCGATAAGCAGTGGAAGCTGAAATATATGAAAAATCCCACAACCAAATCACTAACAAGAATTTAGGAAGGGCCACCAACAATCGACTCGAGTCCAAATTCAAATATATAAATTTATTTATAATAAAAATATTCACCAATTATAAATATTAATAATTAAAATGAAAAGGCACCTTTATAAATATAATGGGGGACACTTAATAATACTTAGTCTATATTACAATAAAAGGACTTAGCTGTTTAAAGAAGTGCTGACTTAGCCGTGAGAGATAGTGTAGCCCAGGCAGGCAGGAACAAGCTGAAGGATTGACTCTCGGACGGACGAGAAGCAAGGTCTCCCTTCCAGAGGATGCGCAATATGACTGACCTAATCCCCCGTAAGAGGGTCCTTTTATAGGGCTAATCCGGGAGTGAACTTTGAACTGCCGATCGAAATACGCTCAAAAAGTGCATTTAACGTGAATTAATTATCGAAATTCATCCGTATTATTACTTAGTGTACCGACGTTAAGAGCTGTGAATGTTATTATCAAAATCCATCGGCGTTATCTATGAAAATGCTAGAGCACATGGTGACTTCACTCTAAATTGGATATAATTCTTATTTAAAGGTAAAAACAATCCATTTAAGCATTCATACATAATAATCTTAATGTGCTCTGTGCTGGGAATACTCAGAATATAAAATATATGGCCATTTATAATGGGCTTATGTAATGTAATGTCAATTTCATTACAGATTTATATTTATTAATGTCATTTACATTAGAAAACACTCAACAAATTTTTAGGAAAGAATAATAACCAATAACAAAATAGAATACATTTTTTTGTGTAAAATCTGGATTTGTCAGTGCAATTAGAGAGTAAATTATAACAATAGCTGATTTCCCTTAAAGGAAATCTGCTAAAACAATGGAAAATTATATAGAGCATAAAAAATAATAAAATAAAAATTCGATCAGTATAAAACATTTTTTTAGTTACTAAATTAAGATGTGCATAGGAATTAATTTTACATATTTATGCTTGAGGGTGTTGTGGCTATCAATAATATTTGTACTAAAAGAATTTTCAATATTTTTATTACAATTTATCAGGGAGAAGTATTTGTAATTTGATAATAAATGAAAGGAAGAATTGATTGGGAAAGTATAGGTGAAGACAGATGGTGTAGAGATTTAGTTTGGACCAGTGGTGATTGTTAGTTTTTAGGTTTATGGGGATGCACATTTTCCAATATAAAGGACATTCAAAAGTCCGTCACGCAGGGGCTGCGTAAACTAAGCAGATTTCCCACGTGAAGTTATACAATAGAGAAATCTCCATACGAGAGCCGAACAGTTACGGCAAAGGGCTAAACTAGCTTTTGGCGAGAAACTCAGTCATCCGTTACGGCGCAAATTTAATATAAATGCAAATATCTCGGTTAATATTCAAGATAGAGAAGAAATATATAGAACAATATTTATAGTAAATTTAATTTACAATAAGATGGTTCTATACAATTTTTTGATTCGACGTATGGTAACGGAGATATTTCGAAAATCCTCCCTCTAAACCCCCCCCTCCCAATGGTCCGATTTCAGCCATTAACGAATTTGATCTGTCTTTTTGCATAAAACGTTTAAATATCGAGTTTGGTAACGATCATACAAAAATTGCGACCGCTAGAGCGTTAACAGACAAATATATATATATATATATATATATATATATATATATATATATATATATATATACACAACCGCAAAAAAAACCGGACACTTCATTTTTGTCGTATTAAAAGCTAATTTTCAGCAATTTTCTTTATGTGGGTATTCTAGTTATTACAGAGAATTTAGAGTCTAAGTCCATTGAACTAATCCCTTCAAGATTAGTAAACAATTAGATAAAACTCAGATTAGATTTATTTGTCGTGAAGTTGATCTATTCTAAACTGTAAGCAGTTTTTCGCATATTTAAACATCTTTAATTATTAACCAAGCATTTTCTTTAATTAATGTTTTATTTTTATTTCGGTCCAGAATAATGAGTCTTTCAAACTTAGATGGAAGGCCGGAGCTTACGTTACATTGCCGAAACGCTTGGGGTAGCGAAGTCTACCATTCACTGTGATAAAAATGAAGAATAATTTTTTTTTTTTTAAATGTGTTAATTTATCTTTTTCTTTTTTTTTATTTTGTATTTTTTTGTAAATAATCAATAAAAATTATTCACTTTTGGCAGATTTTGTTTAAATAACCTATAGATTAACCAATTATTTTAATTAAAAAGATTAATATACATATATATTAAGTATTTAACAAAATTATGTCTAAATCTAAGTGTCCGGTTTTTTTTGCGGTTGAGTGTAAATACATATATATAATTTTGAACGGACCTCATTTTCGTCATCTCCTGGGTAGGATCGATGGACATTTGAAGAAAATCGCGTCATGAGTACGACCTCAATAGCTGATTTCCCTTAAGGGATAGTTTAGCATACAGATACTTTACAACAAAAAGAAATGAAGTAATTAAAATTGTTGAGGAAAAACCCATAAAACTAATTATCCCTTATGTAGCTCTAGTGGGTCACATCCAGTATTCTAGCTTCAACTAATTCTCCCTCGTGGCTATTCCCTGTACTTTTGTTTGCTAATCGTATCATTAGGTAGCAGAAAATGTATTATATTAAAACTGCAAATATACTAAGTGTGGGTCACCCTATAGTCCCTTAGATTTAACCAGTAACTGACCCTTCCCTCTAAAAGGCTAGTTTCTGTTTCCTTCTCTGAGACAACAAACATGTTGGCTTCATCCTATTTATCGTTGTCATATAATTATCACATACTATAGTGCAACTTACAAAAAAATTCTATTTGAGTAACTTCATTTGAATTGATTTGTAAAATAAGGAAATAAACAGAAAATAAGAGTGGAACCCACTGAAGAAATTGTTTTGTTCATAAGGAAGAAGATAAAAGAAAAACGAGCTATTTTTGTAGAGACTGTGAATTTCATCTTTGCCTTGAAACATTATGTGCACAAAAAAAACAAAAATTGAAAATAAATTTAAAAAAAAAAGTTAAAACTAAATTAACACTAAAACTAAAAAGTCTGTCACGCAGGGGCTGCGTAAACTAAGCAGATTTCCCACGTGAAGTTATACAATAGAGAAATCTCCATATGAGAGCCAACAGTTACGCCAAAGGGCCGAACTAGCTTTTGGCGGGAAATTCAAAAACCCGTTATCGGCCCAAATTTAATAAAAATGCAAATATCTCGGTTAATATTCAAGATAGGGAATAAATGTATATAACATTATTTATAGTAAATTTAATTTGCAATAAGATTGTTTCTGTACAATTTCGATACGACGTATAGTAACGGAGATATTTCGAATTTTCGAAAATCCTTCCCTCTAAACCCCCCCTCCCACTGGTTCGATTTCAGCCGTTAACGAACTTGATCTTTCTTTTTACATAAAACGACTAAATATCGAGTTTGGTAACGATCAAACAAAAATTGCGACCGCTAGAGCGGTAACAGACAAATATATAGATAGATAGATAGATCTATATATATATATATATATATATATATATATATATATATATATATACATACAGTTTTGAACGGACCTCATTTTCGTTATCTACTAGGTAGGATCGATGAACATTTGAAGAAAAATTTCAAAAATTCCGTCATGAGTACAACCTCAATAGCTGATTTCCCTTAAGGGAAATCTGCTAAAATGATGTTTCATCATTTTGCTTACTTCATTTCCTCTCATCACTTTTAATTCTTTTAAACAAATTATCAATGCAGGACACACTTTCTTTGTGAATACTTTCTAGTGGGACAAGCTTCCCTAATTGTTTTTTGCTATTGGAGTAGGTTATAAAAAAATACTATATATTATTAACTCATAATATCAATTAGGAAAAATATTGGTCAGAGCATATTTAATGTTCTTGTCTGTCTATGAGCCATTTCATTCCCTATTTCATTCTTATTATTCCTGGAGTTACTGTTAAAATATATAATTTCTACTTTCCCAGACATCTGCTTCTATGTCCACAAGTTCTTGAATTATCAAAGTTCCTAAATAAGTATATATATGTTACATATAAGTCATCCCTTCAATTTGTTTCCTGTTAAATAAAAGAGTTAGTACTAAATTAATCAAAACACAATTAAACTTGCATATTTATTAATATATTTAAAAAATCAACAATAATAACAACTCAAAAAATATCACAAAATAGTTAACTGTTACATTAGGGGAAAAAATCACTAATAAGAAATTATCAAGACAATTAAACCTAAAAAATAGAAAAATATAATAAATTTTATTAAGTACATCTAAAAATTCTGTTCTTAATTTTAAAAAAAATATGTTTTATAATTTAACATGTTAAGGAAATAGAATATTATGTTCCCACATACTGACAAAAAGGTTTAACTCACTAATAATTAGTAATACTATTGAAAATTGCTAAAAATATACTCCAGCCTGTAGTTGGTGTTCAATATGCCATTATAATTGAATGATAGTGCAACATAGGCAGTTTATTCCAAAGATGAATAATACATTTTTTTTTTTCATATACTTACTTTGTTAGACAAAAAACATAAATTTTAACACATTCATTTTGACTCTCCATCTACCACAAAATTTGGTAATTTGCCTACTGATTTTAAAGAAAACTATATTCCTTCAATCTCTAGTATAATATGTAATGGGAAACACTAAGCAGTAGCTGAAGTGACTACTGTATATTTCACAGTCTTACAAGTATTATAGGCTCCAGTGTTTTTACAACGTTATTTGAAAATCAATGAAGAAAACTTAGTTGAAGGACTTTCTATTGTTTACTACATATGGAGCACATTTGTAATGCTTTTAAATATTATAGGTTTTGTTGAGAAAATAATACTTTTTTATTGATTATTCTACTACTTGTCATAAGAGCACAATTTTTACATGTAAAAGCTTGTACTCTTACTGTGTGGTATTAATTACCAAGAAATCACAAAGCAAAACACTTCTAAATTTCGAATGAACTTGTTCATACCAGAACAGTACAATCTTGGGAAATCGCTAATTCCAAAAGGCTTCTACTCAACCATAACCTTAATTTAAGCTGGCCCTTCATAGTTCAAGGGTTTCAGTACCCTTGCAGATCCTATGAACTTTTATAGTTACACAAAACAATAAGTGGTTTGAAATCATAATTAGTATTAACACATCTGCTAAAGACCCAGCAGAACCATCCTCCCCTTGGCAAACTTCATAAAAGCACCATTTTGACTATGAGTTATGAACTCAGTAACTCTAACAATTTAATAAATATTAAATGAAACTAATTGTAAATATATGTTTAATCTTCTTTGTTAATAAAATAAACTTTTTTGTTACAATAAATATTAATACTGTAATGAACTGAACAAGTTATATAGCCTACTGTTTCATATAGTAGGTGAAGAGTGAATGAGATTAATATTATCAAAGTTATTCTCCATAATTGTACGAGCTTGTTGTGATGTACATTATTCTTGAAAATAAAACTTTAAAATGGATTATAACTAATGATATAAAATGTTCAGCACACTAAAGAAATTTACAGATATAATGACAAAAATGAACTCCATCACAACCTTTTTTGTAATTAACTCCTTAATATTGCAAAGTATTGGGGTAATATTAACTCCAAGAGTTATTTAGGTTGAAGAACAGAAGGCCTAAGTACATCTATTCACCCATTCATATTTTGATTAATTTATGCCTTATATAATTTTTTTAATTTAAACATCACAGAGATGTATCTATAATTTGTTATTGTAGCTGTCATAACTTAGGTTATGAAGAATACAAGAAAAACATAGTCATTTTTGTTTTGCAAATAAACATTCAGTAAGTTTTATTATATGGTTTTCTTAACTTCAAGTAAGTAGTGATTGAAGTATGGTAAGTTTTTAAATCCTTGTGTCAACCCTTGTTCATCATTCCTTTATTTTTTGTTGAATTTTTTATCAAATGTCAAGGCTGTGTGAGTGAACAATGGTACTATTATTCAATTAACACACTAATGTAATTTATGTTTAGGCCTTCAAAAAGGAAATCAAATATTTAAATAGACTAAGTTGATGGACAGCGACATTAGCATTTAAATTATTAATCTAAATACAGACACAGGTTTTACCGAAAAAAACTGAGGGATTACTGAAATAATTTAAAACTCACATTTCAGTAAATAAAAACTCAGGCAAATTACACGGAGAGCTGCTTACAATTAAAATAATTGGTTGGGGCAAACAGCAGAATCTTCAGCATCTGAGAGAATAGCTGCAGGCTGAATTAGGCCTTCTGAAAATTGTCCATCTGCAGCAGTTAGTTCAGGACCCTGAAGAGCATGCTTCTTGATAAATTCAATAGCACCAGGCTCATCAGGAGCAGACATGAGAAGTGCCCATCCCCAAGCCACTAGTGCAAACGGCTGAAAAATAAGAGAGAATATTGTTACATGGGTAATAAAACCAATGTTTATATAGATATGAAAGACCTATTAAATGATTAGCTGAAGTGCATTAGATGGGAAGAATAAAAGACTTTAGCCAATAAAGGAGATTTAAATTAATATTTAAACTGGTATTGAAACTAAAATCAAAAATGATTGGAGCTTGAGAAGGTATTGCACCAGTAATAAGTTTTGTAAGTACTTTTGAGCCTTTCTTCAGAACAGCAGAGACAGAGATGTGTGGTGGAAGACTTTTATATAGGCCTACATTAATATTTTAATATTAATATAAAATTTATTTTCACAGAAAATATGAAATCTTTACTTACTCTTTCTGGTGGTAAAAGTGTGTAAGGTGTGATGATGTGTCGGAAAAGGCATCCGGTCACCAATTCTCGTAATTCGTTGACTAGCTGAGGATGGGCACAAGGATGATACAGAAATACAATTGCTCCATGCTGGAGGACAGAAAATAACAACTAATAAGTACATTTTGAAAATGTAATATTTAATAATTAGATATTGATATTAACGTTTTCTTATTTTATTTTAAATTGAATTATAAAGAGATTGTGACTATTGAATAAGAAATAAGCAAATACACATTAACTTTTCCCTTACTTCGATGATATAAAGGATACTTCATATTTTTTAATGATATTACCAAATTCACACATCAAATTTATCTACAGAGTAATGTGTAACAATTGTACAGATTTTTCACTTACTCAAATCTAAACTGAAATATTTGTATTTGCTTTGTTTTCAGACTTCAGTTAAGCCTCACTAATGCAATTTTCACTTAAAATAACTGTTTCACTAAGACTCTTATGTCCAACTAAAGTTTAACCCTTTCATTGCGTAAAGCCACTATAGTGATGAAAGGGTTAAGTTTGTTATTACATAAGAAACAGAGAATCAAATTTCTGATGATATTATAAATTTATGACTTGATAAATCTGCTTAGTTTATGTCGCACCTACATGGCTGCCTTTTGGGAGTACTAGAGTTTGATCAGATGAAAGGAAATTTAACACTTGTGGTTCCGAAGAAAGTGAGTGTGGAATAAACCTAACATTTATCTATTAACCTTGAAATATGTGAGGAACTGTAGAGCATGGTGTGCTCAATGTATTGTTTGTACCTAGTGGCCACCATAAGTATTGATTTTAACATTTGCCCAAACCTCTCTTGGCAGATAAGGGCCATATTTACACGGAGAACTGAAAAGTGTTACTAATTTTGTGAGAAAGAAATTAACTGTTACCTCAAGACTATGAAGCCATCTTTGCCGGGGGACAAACTTATATTCTCCATAACGAGGCCAGGCTGGTCTGTGTGTTCCACTAAAAATAAAATCAAATAAAAAAAAACTTAAGTAAAATAAAATTATCTTTATCTCTATGAGTATATACATGTATTAAAATCCAATTAAGTGATTAAAATAATTAATTAGCCACTTTTTACACTATTTTATTTATAGTGGAAGACTAAAAAAAATAAATAAATAAATCTTTTTTTCAAAGACATCAAACATCTCATGGATTTTGATGGGTATAGTAACAAGAAAAGAATAGCTTCCATCAATTATAAGACACAACCAACCTCAAGAAGAAAGATCTTAAACAAAAGAAAAAAATAATTCAATTTGCGTCAGACAACACCTCATTTGTCATGTAGAAAACCGTTTAAAACTAGCTGCTATATAGAATTAGATGAGGAACTTTAAGAGTGCGACAGTTGACCGAGATGTACAGGAAGTAATTTCTATTACATGGGCTATAGGTTATGCAAAAATAAAAATGGGAACAGGATGGTTAGTCAACATCGTAAGTCTAGAGAAATTTAACAATAAGAAATTAAATGACAATAAACATATAAAGAAAACAGATCTTGATGTAACTTTAGCCCTCTGGAATTTCTTACGAACAAATAAACAACAATGATTTGCCAGATATATTGAAGGGATGTTAGCTGATATACATAACATTGCACTTCAGATATTGTTTTCTTACAAAAGTAGCTATACAACTTTTATCATTATTACCACATCATTTTATCTATAAACTTGTTTATAATAGAAAATTATTAAAAGCATATTCATATTACATTCTGAATTTTAATGGGAATTTTGCAGACTTTTGAGAGGATTGATTTAATCTTTGGAACACCTGAACAGGGAAGTTACTATTATTAGAAAAATGCACCTTAAAAAACAAAAAAAAACTATAGTCTAACACTTACAATGTTGGTAAGTCTTTAGAGTAGTGTATTTCTTTCTGCATACATTCATGTTTAGCCTGAAAAATGGGTTAACATAAAATTAAACATATAATTAAAGAAAACGGATATCACATTTTTAATGCGGACTATCAATTACCTTATATGCTTTTGGTATAAGACTTTTCATAATAATATTCGGTAGATTATAGTCAGGAAGGAAATATCTCTGGGGGTTGAAGCAAGTATAATTAATAGGAGATCCAGACCAGTCAACAGTTAGGTTAGTCTAAAATAGAAAATATTTTTATATAAAAAAAATGTAAACATACAAACACAAAAAGGGAAAATAAAGAATGCTTAACTGTTAAGCACTGGAGTAAAGTAAAATTGTTGATGGTTATTTGATAAAAAACATCTTGTCCCAAGACTTTCTTTGTGCTTTCAGATTCAATAGAGGCATTATTTCCATAAATGCATCCTTAATTACAGATTATTTTTTATTTTAAGTAGGTACTTAAAGGCCAATATCCTTAGTTTTGAATAATGGTCTATAAAATGTGTACTCTTGAATTGAGAATATCCCCCGATCAATGTGCCTAGCTAGCATAGAGATTGATTGCCAAACCAAAATAAAAAGGAGATGAGAAAAAACCTTTAATTTGCTGTTATAAGGGCGCTACCATATTTTTGGGTCGCTGACTGCACGTTATTCGTTAGGATAACAAATTATTGTAAAGCAATTATAAGTTCATTGCCAAAACATAATAAGAAACATCTTAAATAAAATAAAATAGTACAGTTATTTAGGATATGCAAAAATACTATTGGGTTGTAACACATGAAGTGTCCGATTTTTTTAACCCTAATCTTTATAAAGGATTAAAACGTTGTGTGTTGATTTCAAGCAAAATATTTACCATCTATAATAAACATTTGTTAATCCTCTAGTCACAAGCTATGTTTGTTTTTGTCCCAAGTAGGCTTACATATTTTAGTTTAATATCAATCGGGAACATGGAAACACGTGATTTTCGGATAATTTTCTTTTACGAGTATATTCTTGGTCATTCCGCGGCCCAGTCAGCAAGGAATATTAATCATGTGTTTGGCGAAGGAAGTGCTAATGAAAGAACTATTCGTCGTTGGTTTTCAAAATTTTCTTCAGGAGATACGACTTTAGAAAATCAGCCCCGTGGACGACCTCACTCATCAGTGGAGGACGAAGATCTTAAAAAAGCTGTTGAAGAAGACCCTCATAAAACAGTCAGAGCTAGGCACAAGTCATATGACGGTCTCCAGGCATTTAAAAACGATTGGAAAGGTGAAAAAGCTCGATTCCTGGGTCCCACACGAGCTCAACGAACGTCAGCAGTTAAAACGCCAAGAGACGTGCGTTTCTTTGCTTGCTCGTCAAAGAAACGAACCATTCCTCGGATGCGTAATAACATGTGACGAAAAGTGGATCATGTATAACAATCGACGCCGATCAGGTCAATGGTTAGATGCCGATCAGCCTCCTGGGCAAATGCCAAAACAGAATCTCCATCCGAAGACGTTAATGGTTACAGTATGGTGGTCTATGACCGGGGTCATTCATTATTCTTTTCTACCAAAAGGCAAAACAATTGATTCCACATTATACTGCAAAGAAATTGAGCAAATGCATCAAAATTTGATCAAGCAACAGCCGGCATTGGTAAACAGGAAAGGACCGATTCTGCTTCATGACAACGCCCGACCACATGTTTCAATACAGACAGTGAACAAATTAAAGGAGTTGGGCTATGAAGTCCTACCAGACCCCCCCATATTCCCCTGATCTATCTCCTACAGACTATCACTTTTTTCGGAGTTTGGACAACTTTTTGCGAGGAAAATTTTTTATAGATGATTTAGACATTAAAAATGCATTTTCTGAATTTCTTTCGACACGTGACACAAACTTTTTCAAAAGTGGGATAGAAAACTTGGTAATTCGTTGGCAGAAGTGTATTGAAAATGATGGTAAATACTTTGAATGAATAATATTTCAGATTCGATCTCAATTTTTCATTTTTTTCCTGATTCTACAAACGGTCATTTCATATGTTACAACCCAATAAATTAAAATACAAAATTATATAAATTTTAAAAAAAATAGAATGCAAACAATTTAAGAAAAGAAGATAAATTAATCATTTTGTCCATAATTATGGTAACTTATTATACCTAGTGAATAAATTAATATGGACTCTTTCAGTAGCAGCAGTCCACTCGAATATACTCCAATTTCTTCCAAAAAAAACATTCTTGTGTTGGAAAGGGCCCTTTCACTGTGAAGCTCCTTTTCTGAATATTTCTTCAAATTTTTCAGCATAATATATTACACATCTGATATCAATTCCATTCTTTTATTTTTAATAATTTCAGCTTGATCACACACGTTATTTTTGTACCTTACAATCCAGTCAATAACGTAGATGAATTAGCTATTATCTGGGTTGTTGTGATGCCAGTACTAGAAACCTGTATATATAGTGTATAAACCTTCTCAAAGCATTTTTACTTCTTCTTCTCTACTAGAGAGATTTTATGCTTGAGTTTTAAAAAAACAAATTGTTCAAATCGGCAAGTAACATAATTATTTCCTTTAAATAATAAGATTTTGAATTAAATGACTACAATGATAAAAATTAATAAAACCCATATGTAGCAATGACACATGATGATGTCAAACATTAATATACGAATGCCTGCACAGACACGTATGAACGCGCCCCACGCTCGCACAGTCAAATGAACCCGCTTTTCATCAATTCCGAGGTATGATATTTAAATTGCTACATTGGCCACTCTAAAACAAAATAGAAAGTAAGAATACTTCTTTATGACTAAATGAAATAAGACAAGTAGATTTTGAGAATTATAGGATTATTATACATAAATAATATTATTCAATTATTCAATATAAAGATCCAATAAGATTCAAGATAAATTAGCTACACTCTATTATAACACAATATTTTGTGAAATAATGCCCTATGTAAATTCACTTTAGCAATCAAGTGGAGGAAGTCTAACTCAAAAGAAAAACTTTAAATGATTATGGGAATCAATTTTATATCTCAATTAAATCCACCCATTTGGTGCCTAATCAGAAGAAAAATAACATCTAAAGGTACGACTACATTGCTACATTGGGTCTTCCACTAGCTGTGTCAATCTGAGTGTGGCACTCATAGTATTAACTTTGAAAGAACCAGAATACTAGAAATTGAAGAAAAGTAAAAACATAAAAGAGTATATGGATATTAAAAAAAATAGAAAAATGGTAGTAAAAAAAATAAACAAACAATAAATATTCGAATTGTATATTTTTAAATTTATTAGAAACTCTGTAATAAGGTCTATTACATATATTTTCTTTTAGAATTTAAACTATATATTGGTGATAATCGATAGTGATTCGTTTTTGATGTAACAGCTGACTCAGCCTGCCATACTTTGCAAAACAACTCCAGATTAACACAGCTAGTGGAAGGTCCTATGTAACAATCTATTCAGGAAACAAAAGTGATTCTAATAATCTTTTGGTTTTCCTCTGTGTTGACCTTCCTGATTGGCTAAGCAAATTGTAAATATTTCAAATATAGCTTTTTAATTAGTCACACCTGCACACTGCTAAAACAAGGCAAATTTGTAACGTGCAAGTTTATATAGCAAAACATGAAAAACTATAATAGTAGGAAATGTAGGCAAGTGGTTACAAAAGGGATAGCTGTTTGGTATTTTACATTGCTAGAGTATAACATGCAAAATTTTCCCCCTAAAATAAAATCCCATTGGTTCATAATGAAAGTACTCACTTTTCCATCATCACATGTTGAATTGATCATTTTCCACATTGAAATATCAGCAGGCATTCCTTCAAATGCAGGTAATAACGCAGGAGAAAGAGGTCTTTCAGTAACTTTTTCAGGAAACCATCTCCCTGTCCAATCTTCTGGAGATCTGCAATAAAAAAAAATCTGTCAATAGCGTAAGCTGTATTTTGATTAAAAAAAACAAAACAGGGTAGTGAAATCGTTCACACCACTATTACTTTGTGAATTAGAGGCTGGTAGACTCTCCTTGATCTGACATCAACGAAACTAGACCCAAAAGAAAATTGATTTCTGGATGAAGATTTAAAATTAAAAGAATTTAGAACAGGAATCATTCTTTGTTTGTAATACTAAAGAATATAAGATCTAAATGACATCCCTTTTTTCTATTTGTAGATTTCCCTTTCGGAAAATTTTTCGAAATTTTTCTTCAAATGTCCATCGATCTTATCTA
Source organism: Riptortus pedestris (assembly GCA_019009955.1). Taxonomy (NCBI): domain Eukaryota; kingdom Metazoa; phylum Arthropoda; class Insecta; order Hemiptera; family Alydidae; genus Riptortus; species Riptortus pedestris. Next base: position 58,826,222 of record CM032231.1, read on the forward strand.
GTAGATGACAAAAATGAGGTCCGTTCAAAACTGTAAATAAATATATATATATATATATATATATATATGTGTGTGTGTGTGTGTGTGTTACGGCTCTAGCGGTCACAATTTTTGTTTGATTGATACCAAACTTGATATTTAGTCGTTTTATGCCATAAACGATTATGAATGTTTGTGTAGACTGAAACTGTTGATATCAAGGTGTGGTATCGATAAAATAAACATATTCGGGTCATGAAATAAAATCTTAATTGGTATCGCCATTAAGTTAAATCGTTTAAGTTTGGAATAAGACATTACATGATGCATTTACTTACTGTTAAAGTATGATGATTAAAATTTACTGATGGCTGAAATCAAAAAATTGCTTATATATTGGTAGGGTTCAGGTTATCCATGTGAGTTAAAGTGTTGATCTTAATCTCACATGAGAAACCTAGAGACAGGAGTTCAATTCCCACGAGTAGAATTGATGAACATTAAATGTTCACAAATTTTGTGGAAATTTTTTTGGATTTCATGCCTTGTGTACAACCTCAATAACTGATTTTCTCAAGGGAAATATGCTAAAAGATAGGTACATATGTTATGTAGGGGTATTGAATATCATGTTAAACGGAGATTAGTCAAAACAATAACATGTGAGGTGTGATCTACTGACAAGTGTCAGATTAGGGAGGGTCTACTGCATTTCAGACTAATAATTATGGAAATATATATTATTTTACATTTCACCATGATAATTTGTTTGGAGCCCTTCTGTAGCTGTTTCTGGAAACCAGCTCTCATTTCTAGACTCTCTGAAATGGGGGAAAAAACATGCAAACATGCGTTAAATATTTAAAGCATGCATTATGACTGGACTATAAAATTTTAGACCTTATTGTAAGCTTATATAAATGTAATTATTTCTAAAATGCAGATAAACACAACATCTGCTTAAATTAATTATTAATGTGCTTTAAAGTAGTAAATTATACTATTTCAATTTGTTAGACAACTATTTTCACCTACAGTGTCAAAGTAAATATACATACATACATACATACATATATATATATATATATATATATATATATATATATATATATATTTTGTTTGTTTTTTATATATTTAATTACAAAGAGATATATCAATTTACATTTCACCATTAGAGAAGATTTTTGGATCTTCGGTAACCGTCTCTGGAAACCATCGCCCTGTCCAGCTCTCGTTTCTAGACTCTCTGAAAGTGGAGAAAAACCATGCAAACATGCATTAAATAAACTTTTCATGCAATACATCTGGTGGAATATAGTATTCAGCTGATATATACAAAGGGAAAGTTCTATTCATGCATTAAATAATTGTAAAGTGAGTAATGCAAAAAAATAATTAATTCTAACAATATAAAATAATAAGCAATACTTTTTGCATTGAAATTTGCTAGACAACCATTTCCACCTAGTGTGCAAGGAGCATACATGTATATTAAAAATTAAAAAGAGAATATCACTTTACATTTCACTATTTAAGAATATTTGTGGTTCTTTGGTAACAGTCTCTGGAAACTATCGCTCTGTCCAGCTCTCATTTCTAGACTCTTTGAAAGAGGAAAAAAAGCATGTTAACATACAAGACAATTTTTTAAACCATGCAATATCACTAGACTTTTAGTCCTTAATGTGAGCTTATAAAAATGTCATTATTTCTAACAATTGGACAAAACAATGCTTTTAACATTAAATTATTATTATTATTATTTATTAACATCCACATTTAGCAACTATGGCTAATTAGGCCGGGTTATCTACAGGTTATCACCCATTACTAGCCAGGGTGGGACTAAGGATTTTGTTTAGTGAATTCCGTCACTAAATAAATTTCTATTGCCCAGGGCAGGAATCGAACTCGCCACTCTAGATTTACCATGTGAGATTAAAGTCAACGCTTTAACTCACTTGGCTAACCTGAGGCCCCCTCATTAATTTAATTATGAAAGTTGTTTTACTGAAGCTAATTAAGAAAAGTATATCAAGTTTCAAGACCAATATTTCTACCTGTCTGTGGTATATACAATTTTAATAATTAAAAAAAGAATATGCCAATTTACGTTTCACCATTAGAGGAGGTTTTTGGATCTTCAGTAACCGTCTCTGGAAACCATCGCCCTGTCCAGCTCTCATTTCTAGAATCTCTGAAAGTGAAGAAGAAACATGCAAACATGCATTAAATATTTAAAGCATGCAATACAACTGGGCTATAATATTCTAGTCTTTAGTGTGAGCTTATAAGAATGTAATTATTTCTAAAAAGCAGATAAAGCAACATTTTCTGTTTATATTAATTATTGTGTTTTAAAAGAGCTAATTATGCAAATTATAATATTTAAATTAGTTAAACAACTATTTCCATCTAGTTTGCCAATAGTATATACATATTAATAATAAATAGAGATATATCAATTTACATTTCACCATTAGAGATTTTTGGATCTTCGGTAACCGTCTCTGGAAACCATCTCCCTGTCCAGCTCTCGTTTCTAGACTCTCTGAAAGTGGAGAAAAACCATGCAAACATGCATTAAATAAACTATTCATGCAATGCTACTATTCATATTGTTAATATGACATGAGTAGGAGTAGGGGTTTACTGAAGGCCGAAAACTTAAAAATGCAAATATCTCGGATCATTATCAAGATAGAGAAAAAAACGTACATAACAACATTTATAGAACATTACATTTGCATTTGATTGGTTTTATACAATTATTCAATCTAACGCAAAATAACAGAGATATTAGGAATTTTCGAAATTCTCCTCCTCCCACTGGTCCGATTTTAACCGTTAACAAACTTGATCTTTATCTTTACATAAAACGTTTAAATATCGAGTTTGGTAATGATGAAACAAAAATTGGAACCGCATGCCCACACACACTCACACATACACAGTTTCTCTCGGGTAGGATCAATGCATATTTCAGGAAATTTATTCAAAAATCGTGTCATGAGTACAACCTCAATAGCTGATTTCCCTTAAGAGAAAAACTCTATAGTATTGGTGTGCTATTGTTGTAGTAGATGAAATTTCTATACTCTACTAGAGGTGCTGGACTCAAGAACAATTATATACTGTGCTGTTACCGGGGCCCCTATTTATTCTCCACTCAGAATTGTTAGGCAAATGAGTAGCTACTTGAATAAAGAAGTAGCGATTTTTGGCTGTAATGCTAGAATATGGAAGCTGACTACATGACCCTCACACAAATGCTACATGGCAGACCACAGCCATTTGTGGTTTCTCTGTGGTTAATAATCACTTATGGATAGTGCTTATGACAACAACTTGGGAAATTTTGGCACTATTCAAGTTCATATTATCTTCATATCTTTTTTTTTTAATATCAAATTTAGCCTTAAAACAAAAGTATTCTTAAAGGACATTTCAAGAACCACGATAGAGCCAAATAGTCACAAATTAATGAGGATATAGAATTAGCTGCGTAGAGTTTATAAGACAAAAATTGTTCCTGCTAAAGAACACAATAAACTGTAGTAATAATGGGGAAAAAAGTCTTTGCGGTCTCATGGCACTTAAATACTATTGCCCTCAACATTGCATTAAGGAGAAAGGAAAATATAAAAGTCAAAAATTTTGATATCACAAATTGAAAATGGATGAATAGCTAATTGGGAAAAATAAGAATTTCTTGGTTAATATGGGATTTTTAAGTGAAATGGGTTTATTTAGCGATATAAGCCCTCCTCCTTGATGGGCTAAAAAAATATGGTACCAGGAGTTAACCCACCCCGATTAGCCTCAGCAGGATATATAACAATTTATTTTAAAATAATTTTTTTAGAATGTTGTATTCTGTGGGAAATGAGAGAGCAACATTGGATTATAAAATAGTTGAAACTCAGCTCTGTAATAAAATAATATTTTTGTTGGAAAAACATTTGTTTTTGTCTAGGCTGCTATAGAAAAACTATGATATCACAGGTCATATTTTATTTATGGGATATATGAGACGTCTCATGTATTCAAGGTAAAGGATATTCATCCTCTAAGAGCAGTGAGACTGCGAAGAACCCAGAAACCTTGGTATAAATAAACTGTATGGTTTATAGGAACTGGTTTGGAACTCCATTTTAGCAAGAAAATAAAGCTAAAGCTTTTGCAGTTCTCTAATGTAAATAAAACATAACTTCATCTTAACATGCAGCATCCTATATCACAAGCTCACAGGCAAAATCTTGACAGTTCATTTAAAAATAACCTTCCAGGGGTAAGAACAGTTAAATTTCTAATAATGTTATTTGCAGTTTTTTCAAAGATACATTAATTAGTGTAGCAAAGTATTTTAATTGTAGTTACATACCCACCGAAGTCCAGTTGCCTCCTTCCAGTCTGTTTGAACGAGTTTTCTCTTTTAGCTTGATAAATCTCTAAAAATAAAAGAATCGATCTTATGTTAAAAAAAAAAAAAAACATAAAACAAGTTATCACTATTTTACAGAATAATTCCTGAAAATGTCTAAGTAGAAGAAAGACTTCAAGTACTTGAAGCTAAAACTGAATACAATATGTTACTAAAATAAAGGCTGTATCATCATTCATACCTGAAATCTTCTTTAATAAAAACCTGTCATTGCTAGAATAAGGGCCCCCAAAATCAGAATCGGCACTGCAAACAGTAATAATTGCTAAAAGTAATGTGGTTTTCAAATAGGCGGGCATTGTTTTGCTGAAGACACCACTACTGTTGTCATAAAGTAAGGTTAGAATGCCCATCCATCCCTCCTTCCTTTTGTTTACCTCCGCTTTCGGTTTCACCCGGTTACAAACCACCTTTCTTTTCGGTGGTGCGCTAATAGCTTAGTACTTTTCTAGATAGTCACGGGCGATTCGGAACAGCTGATCGATTAGATGAAACTTACGACTTTTTTCCATCCGATGCAATTCACGAAACATTTTATTTATTTATGGACATCACATCAAAGGTGATTTGCCCTTTCAAAAGTCATAATTTGTACGAAGATAAATGACAAAAGTAAAATAGGTACGAGACAGAGTTGGGCAAATATGTAATTATTATTACAAGTTATAACTACATCAGTTGAAATATAGTTACAATTACATCTACTAATGTAATTAGTTATTGGTAATGGGCAACTACATTTTTCAACTAAAGTAATTAAAATTTCACACTACAGTTAGTAGTTGAGAAAATCAGTAGTTCCAATAACAACTACAGTTAGTAATTGTAACTGTAGTTGTAGCTGCAACAACAGGTACTTGGGTAGTTACTTTAAAAAACTGTGTGAAACACTGACTGAAGTAGTTGAGGCTGTTAAGAAATAACTAAGTACATCCAACGTCTTTATATTCAAAAGTTTATTATATTACATATACTACATTACTATAATAACTGAAAACTAACGAAAATAATATGTCTATTCATTTTTATATTTTCCCCTTCGAATGAAATTAAATGATACTTTTAAACTTTAAAATTTAAACAAATGAGCCATTAAAGTTACTCTTAACTCAGAATTCTTGTCAGACTGGCTATTTGATTTTGGGGCGTTTGCCATCTCAGCAAAAGAAAATAATCTCTCTTCTGCTCTGCTCCAAAAAATAAGGAGTTCCCGTCCTCACTATCACTTTCACAGCCACTCATTGTAATTTGTTTCAAAAACCATTTGATCACCTAGGAGTGGTGACGGATGTAGAAGACAGACTGGAGTGCAAGAGTGACAGGACAAGAGGTGATCGGCCGAACAAGACAGTGGCTGATAGGAGCATCCACCTTCAGTTCTATCTGACCATATTCTGTGCACCAAATCAACATGGCTCATCTCAGATGAGCCACTCATCACCACCACAAATGTATATATATATATATATATATATATATATATATATATATATATATATATATATATATATATATATAGGGTGTGTTATTCTTCTCGGAGTTTTGGTCAATGTTGGTGAAATAAATCTTAGTTTATGCCAATATTTCGAGAATCTTTATTTTCTCTTCTTCAGGGCTGTAAAATTACATGTACTACTTTATAATATTGCACTTTGTTATTACACATTATTGTAAAAGGGTGTTTTTTTTTCTTATTATTACTTACCAAGACTAAATAATCTATAAACTATTATACATTCTTATTGCACTATGACTAGGGTTATAGTAACCTTCCTTGTTTTGTTTACATAGCAGGGTCACAGCCTTTTGTATGTTTTATATATTTATAGTATGGTGTCTTTGTTTGTTAAACTATATTATAATTGTTGTACTGTAGTTATATTATTTTACAATAGTTATTGCTAGCCCTGAAGAAGAGAAAATAAAGATTCTCGAAATATCGGCATAAACTAAGATTTATTTCACGAACATTGACCAAAACTCCGAGAAGAATAACACACCCTATATAAATACAACCTGGTCGAAAACATCAGCACAATTATATATATATATATATATATATATATATATATATATATATATATATCTATATATATATAGAGGCGATCAAAATATATTCGCTCTTTGGAACGTAATATACAGCTAATTGTCTGTATGTAGTTGTAGTTATTACTCAATAACTACAGTTACAATTACAACTACTAATTGTTATTATTTTTATAACTACTTTTTATCTCAATTAATAGTTAGATTTATGAATACCAACTACAATTACTGTAATTGCGAAATCAAGAAAATGCGACTACAGTTACCAACTACATTTTTGTAACTGTAGTTGCAATTACACAACTAGTATTTATTAGTTGAAAAAGTAGTTAATTACAAAAGTATTTAATCACAGCCCAACTCTGATAACAGATAACAAATACCAAAAAACAATGACAGATAACAAAAATGAAATCGACACAAATTTTAAAAGTGAACATAAAAAAAAAAAAAAAAATAATGGTGATGAGCATAGTGGCTGGAGCCGAACTCCAAGATATTCTACTGGCCCCAAGAACACCCACACATCACAAAGCAAACACGTTATAATTTGCACGGATACCTTAGGTTCCCTACAAATACTAAACAATATTTACACAAATCACCCAATAGCCCAAAAAAAATAAAACATGAGCTTATCAGTGAGGATAAACAAACTACATTCTACTGCTTGCCAGGACACGGCAACTTAGGGCTGAATGAGATTGCGGATTCAGAGGCCTAAAAAGCAGCTGGAAAACTTGAATATAATATATAACTTGAACAAATAGATGCATTACATGAAGGCAAGACAAACAAAACAGCTCATCTTTCTTACATGGCAAAACGACTGGACTTACACAAGTACTAACAACGAACTACGAACTAGAAGTCGCACAAATAACTCGCTTAATACTTGAGTTACAAAAAAATGTATACATCAACAATTGTAGAGCATCAAAGCTTAACAAGATTGGTTGTTTTACATTTTCCGATACAACTGATAATATGGGAGATATTATGAGTTTTCAAAATTCCCCCCTATAAAGCCACTTATTCCCCTTCCGACTTCAGCCATTAGCTAATATAATCTTTAGCAGGGTTCATCGGCTATACCTAATAGATTACGAAAATGAGGTCCGTTCAAAATTATATATATATATAGTTATATATATATATATATATATATCTATAGATATATATATATCGTAGGCGTAATTGTTCGATTTCAGCCATTAGCTAATATGATCTTTAATGGATAGTGATACAGTGAAATGCCGAGTATGGTATAGAAGAAATAAGGATTTTCGATTTACTTCCGCAAAATCTTAATTGATGACGTCATCACGATACGTATTTGCATGTATCTCACACAATAAACATTCAATGAAAATAAGATTTGGTATTTAAGCATGCAATAAAGTGGTTCAAGGTACAAACAGGTTTTTGCTAAAATGACATGAGTCGGAGTGGAGGCTTACTGAAGACTGAAAACTAAAAATATGCAAATATCTCAGTTAATATTAAAGATAGAGGATATTTGTTTATAGCAACATTTATAACACATTAGTACACGACATTAGTAGACCCGACGAATAATAACGGAAATATTAAGAATACTCGAAATCCCCCCTTCTAAACCCTCCCTTTTACTGGTCGGATTTCAGACATTAACGAGCTTGGTCTTTAGTTTTATATAAAACATATTAATGTCGAATTTGGTAACGATCAAACGCAAGAGCGTTAGCAGGCAAATATACACGGATCTCATTTTCGTGTTCTGTTGAGTAGGATCGATGGGCATTCGAGGAAAATTTTGGAAAATTGCCTCATGAGTAGGACCTCAATAGCTGGTTTCCCTTGAGGGAAATCTATAAAAAAATAAGAATAAACCAGAAAGGCGATTTTTATAGTAACCAGCAAACAGTGAAGGCGAATGATATTTATAGTAGCCATATTTCAGAAATCTTAATAAATGAATGTGAAAGGAAGCTAGATTATGGAAATTGTTGTACAAAGGTGCCCTCAATCACTCTCTTTAATATGCCCATTCAAGATGAAATAACGGAAATGAAAGAAGGAAAAGGAGAATATTTTGGGCCCAACGTTCAATTCCTGATATTTCCTTTTTTTCCGAAGCCGATTGTAGAATATGATTGTGATCTGTTTATTTTCTAATTATGCGAAAAAAAGCCCGATGAGTTATTGGTTTTGTTGCTCAACTTCAATTTGCAATTGGGAGGTCGTGAATTGATTGGACGGAACTAGAGAGAGGGCAAACATAAACCTAAAAGCAGAGGAAACCTTGGCGGGAGGGTTGTGGGAGTAACGAATGAAAAAAAACCCTGGATATAAGGGGGTGAAATAGAGGAAGGGGAATAGTAAAGGGTGTATCCAAGGCAACACCCTAGCCCTCCTACCCTCGGCACCCAAAACAAACCTCATATCCCACCCTGGTTCCAGATCACACCTCCGCTCCAACTACCTCCCTGCTCACCCTCACTCTATTATTATGAATATTTGATCTTGAGGAGCTGAGACAAAGCTCCAATCCTCCCACTTAGCTGGCGTTCATTTTTGAATAAGCTGTGATGTCATCGAATTCAAACAACTGATTCCAGCAGCTCTTAGCAGATCAGCTATCATGGTCAATGAGCCATTGAGGTTGTGCTCAGGTCGTGATTTTCGAAAAATTTCCTCAAATGTACTTTGCTTTTATAAATAATAAGCAAGAAATAAAATAGAATTTGGTGGAGAACAATATGGTTTCAACCCGGAAGTAGATGTCAGACTGGATAGGAGAGCTATTGATCAAGAAACGAAGTTGCGTTTGTAGATTTAGAACAAGCTGGGTTGGGAGTGTTAGAGGACTGATGTCTATCTGTATCGAGATGACGTCTGTCACGTGGGGTCTGCGTAAACTAAGCCTAAGTCTTCTTGCTTGTATAACACACTTGTGATCTTATCTCATATTATCTATTTCTATCGGTAAAAAAACCGATGACAAAAGGTTGAGGGGTTGAAGGAAAACAAGAAAGTACATATAACTCGCTTAATACTTGAGCAACAAAAAAATGTATACATCAACAATTGTAGAGCATCAAAGCTTAACAAGGTTGGTTCTTCTATATTTTTCGATACAACTCATAATATGGGAGATATTTTGAATTTTCGAAATTCCCCTCAATAAAGCCACTTATTCCGCTTCCGACTTCAGCCATTAGCTAATATGATCTTTAGCAGGGTTCATCGGCCACATCTAATAGATTACGAAAATGAGGTCCGTTCAAAATTATATATACAGGGTGTCCCTACTTCCCGTGCCCACCCCCCTTAAAATCTCCAATTATTTTAATACAAGCCTGGGATTTGGTGTACCATAATTGAGACACCGGCAGAATCCTTTCAGTCTATACTCAACCTCCTGACCTTCTCCAGTACTTCATAACTTAGGAATTTCCAATGGAATGGACTACTTTTTATGGTGGATTCTTGAAGAAAATATTATTCTAAAACGATTTTATATCGGTGAAGTTTTCGATTTGACGCATCCTGTAGCCATAAAATGTAAAATCCTTATTTCAGAAACGGCACATTTTATTGGAAAATGCTGCGACATAAAAGTTGCAGCCAACAAAATTTCTTTGAAACAAGTCTAAGGGGAGAGGAATGGATTTCTTAAATTAAAATATATATAAAACAAAAAAAAAAAAAAAATTAACAAAATTAAAAACGTTCTTATGATTAATTTATTTAAAATATTTAAAATTAATTACGTAGTATTTATTTGTAAAAGGAATACATTTTTTCCACTGGCATAATTTAATGTAAAAAAACAAATCGTATTTTTTCTTTTTATCTGCGTTATTATGAGTAGGATCGAAAAATGTTAGAGAACCAATATTGTTAAAATATTGATGCTATTCAAATTTTGCTCTATACCTTTTTTTTTTTTACCTCAAATATTAAACGATTAATTCGTACCTTCTGATTTTCATGTCCAATATGTGGTGTGAAGAGATGCACTAGTGTCTTATACGAGTGGGCTATCTGCTTTCTTTACGCAGCCCTTGCATCAAATTGCTCAGGTTCTGCGTAAACTTACCCAGGCTCTGGCATGACGCACTGCTGAGCTCATCGTACATGTGTTCTATTCCCAAATAAAAATGCAAAGAATAGAAAGAAAGAGAAATAATTAAAGCAAAGAATAGAAGCGGATGGACAACAAAATAAGTAAAGATCTCTTGAAAAGATATTATGCCTGGAGTAAAACGTTTCATGATATATTTTCTTATTGTTAAAGTGTTAAATGACACAAACGTGGTTTGCTGAAGGGTGAAAACTAAAATAAATGATTATAACTCAGTTAATATTCAAGATAGGGGGAAAAATATATATACCACGTTAATAGGACATTAAATGTGAAATAAAATGCTTCCATACAGTTTTTTGATCTGAATAATAATGAATATATTTCGAAATTCCCCTTTAATCCGGGCAGTCAATATGAACTTGATCTTTAGCATCAACATTCAAATATATATATATATATATATATATATATATATATATATATATATATAATTATGAATGGACTCATTTTCATCATATCTTAGGTTCGAAGAAAGTTTTCAAAAATCACGTCATGAGCATAACCTAAATAGCAAATTCTTCATAAGGGAAATCTGCTAAAATACAACGGATTGCGTTATTTTTCTACGTTCGAGTCTATATAAGAGTTTAGAAATACATCCAGAATTAACAAGGCTGGGGTCGTGGCTTGTATCGCATCATACATTGACAAAACTATTTTATTATTTGTTGAAAAAGGAGTTTAAATTGAAAGAGTATTGAAAAATTTTTAATGTTCTTTTAATGTAGGATACTGAATTGTGGTCTGTTTCATTCTTTCATTTATATATTTTTCTTTCAGAGGAGTGTTGGGAAAAGCTAAGGCCGGAAGAAAGCACGGAAAAATGTAGAAAAATTTCTTTCATTTTGATGCGTCGGTACTAATTATTAATTTTCAAGTCTGCTTGTGTGCTGCTCCTGATATGTAGTGTCAAGTACGAGTTTAATATGCTCAAATATATGATTTGACAGGTAACACAAATTTCAGTGATCGATTAGTCTATATTGAGAAGGTTGGATAGGAATGTTGGGGGCTGTGTCTGCCTCTATGTTGGATCGCGTTTGCAATTAAATGTTCTACTCATAATGCTCTCTGACAGCAATTCGAATTGAATATTGCTGTATGATCCCTCATACTACCTCTGCAAGGGATTGAACAATACTCCTGTAATTACATTATTGAACAAGTTCAGTGAATTTGGTGGGGTTTTTAATCATATTATCCTGGCTATATACAGAGTATATTGAAAGCTTTCTCGAATAATTTAATTGTTGGCCTTTCACACTAAGTGGATATGATATGTAGTATATAACGGACAGCAGTTGATTGGCAACAGTTTAAACCTTAGATGTATATAATAGTATAGGTGAGCTCTAGGGATATACATTTGGAAATAATGTTTGAGATAAAGAAATCATCTTAAATATTAAGCTTTTTTGTTGACATCATTTGACCTGAGACCAAATAAAAGTAAATTTGGTTCATGTTGTAGCCCATCCATTAACGATTTTTTATCAACCTTGTAGAAACAGAGCTTTTATCATCTTAGACTGATGCTGCTGTCAGAAATCAGATTCCTCCAGTTGTGTACCCTTGATTTATCTATTAGTGCATCATACAAAATTGCATTGGGCATTTTTTCAGCATGATTCAACCATTGGAGAATACACTACTTCATAGCACAATGCATATTCGGTTCCCCGTAAAAATTCTTCATTTTGGTGTTATTCTAAATCCGTTATTCATTCATTGTGTTATGCAGTGAGGTAATTAAAAAAAATCATATTTTAATATTTAAATGTCAGAGGGGAGCAATAAGGCTTAATTATTGTTAGGGACTGTATATTATAATGGAAGATTTATATATCTCTTTGGATTTGTAGGATATAGGTTAGGTGTAGAATCATATGTTTTTGTAGTTGTAGACACACAAGGCAGTTGTTTGTTTTGTTGCTGTGTCATGAGTTGTAGAATAAAGTGATACATTCTAAACCTCATTTTGTGCTTAAGAACAATTATAATCAACAGGAAGTCAAGGGACTCCTGTCAATACTTCTTTAATAAAACAAAAATAATGTCTTTTCCTTAAAAATATATGCACCAAAGAATAATGTTTGAGTAATGAAACACGAATACATTTTACAAAAATAGTGTAACAGATAGTTACAACACACAAAAATATGTTTCAAACCCTCAATCACAAACATAAATATTTCGATAAAAGCGTATCATTCTCGGAAGTAAAATTCTTTAACAAACTTGCCGAATGTATTAAATCTATAAATAATATTCTTTGCTTAAAAATAAGTTAAAGAATTTCATATCTGAACGATGTTTTCATTCCAAGATGAGTACTATTGAAAATATTTAAGTATTAAATAAAACTATATATTTGTCATAGAACTAGTTCAAAAAATTATTTATGATCAGGCGCATTGTCTCTTTAAGGTATAGATACGTTTCTCATCGTTTACGATGGATAATATTCTTTTGTTAATATAAGACTAATTACAAAACATCCCAATAAATTAAAACTCCATGTTATATATTTAGTGTGTTGTTAAGATTGTTAACAAAATTAGGTATTGTATGTTATTAAATTGATAGACTATAAAATGTATTCATTGAATTTGAGACGGTTTTATGACGAATGTATTATATTAGTTTGCTATTTAATAATTTTGAAGAAATTAATCGACATAATATTAGTAACTGTGTTATAACTTTTGGATATACATAAATTTAATTTCTTTTCTGTTCATACAACTACATACCCGTCCCTGAAGGCTCTCCGGGCGACCTTAGACAGGCAGACGTGGTGCAAGTTAGTACTCTCTAACGCTTTTCAAATAGGCATTGAAGATGGAGCTGTTGCTTTGAAAGTGCATAAAAAACTTTTGTTATGCTCACCTTTGCCGAAAATCAAATAAGAAATTCTGCCGATTTATCATTTCATTCCTCCCTAAGAGTTTTGTTTAGCTCGGTTCAGTCTTTTGTGTCCTGGCAGTATTGTTACTCCCGCTACAGTTTTAGCGCGTTATTCTTCGCTATTCGACCTAACTGTAACAAAAATTACTTTAAATAACAAAACTAACAAGTTTTGGATTGTACGTTTTGCTGGGTGAAAAAAAAAAAAAACAATACAATAGGAAAAGAAATACCGCGATTTTTTCATTTCATACCTTCCATAGAACCCCCACTCTTGGTCGTTCCTAAAAATTGTATTATACCTTATAATCATGAAGGAATTAATGCATATTCAAATACCGAGTTTTGTTCAGTTCGGTTTATTCGTTTGAGCCCAATAAAATTAATGACTTCCGCTATACCTTTTTAGTATATATCTCGTTTATCCTTCTGTATATGACAAAGGTGTACATAACAAACTTTACTCTAAATAACAAATTAAACAACTTTTGTTATATTCATATTTGCCAAGAATTGAATGGGGAACGAAATATGGCGATTTGGCTTTAGGTTACAACCGCCACTCCTGTTCGTTTCTAAAAATGGTAATATAGATTATAATCAAAGAGGGGTTATTACCAAACCACATACCGGGTATTGTTAATTCCGGCTCCATCATTTGTACCCAATGAAATTGTTATTCCCTTTATAGTTTTTAGCGAATATCTCATTTATATTTCGGTATAAAACAAAAGTTACTTTAAATAACCACTTTTGTTAAGTGCATCTTTGCCTAAAAACCGACAGAAAATGAAATATCAGTATTTTTCATTTCAGGCCTCTCTTATAATCCCCACTCCTGTTCGTCTCCGAGAATATCGAGTATAGCCTATAGTCTAAGTTGGTTTTGTAGAAATATACGTAAAACTTTCATACAATTCGGTTCAGTATTTTAGGCATGAAAAGATAACAAATAAGCGAACAAACAAACGCCTAAGCCAAAAATTGCTGATATCATTTCAATGGTAAGTATGTGAAATAAAAAAGTGTCTTGATATTTTGGAAAAAACAAAACAATGTACAGGCAGAGGCTACAATTTTATTATATATATATATATATATATATATATATATATATATATATATCTATATATATATAAAATTGTAACCTCTGTCTGTACATTGATTTTTTTCGCGAAATTTCACGATAACTTTTCGTTTCACATGTCATAGACACCATAACTGCATTTTGTTTCTTTGGTGTCTGTTTGTTTGTTTGTTTATTTGTTTGTTTGTTTGTTACCTTTTCACGCATAAACGGCTGAACCGAATTTTATGAAACTTGGTATGTATATTACTACTAGCCCAACTTAGACTTTAAGCTATATTAATATCCTCTGAGACGAACAGGAGTGGGGGTTATAAGGGAGGCCTGAAATTAAAAATAGCGATATTTCGTTTCCTATTGGTTTTTCGGCAAATATGAACATAACAGAAGTTGTTTATTTTGTTATTTGGAGTAACTTTTGTTATATACACTTTTTTCATATACCGATTTATAAACGAGATATACGCTAAAACCTACAGCGGAAGTGAACAATTTTATTTGGGACAAAAGACCCAACCGAAATAAATAAAACTCGGTATGTGTATTAGCACTAACGCTTTCATTATAACAAGCTACACCAACATTTCTAGGAACGGGCAGGAGTGGGGGTTATAAGGGAAGCCTGAAATTAAAAATAGCTATATTTCGTTTCCTATTGGTTTTTCCGCAAATATAAACATAACAAAAGTTGTTTATTTTGTTATTTGGAGTAACTTTTGTTATTACACTTTTGTCGTATACCTAAGTATAAATGAGTTATACGTTAAAACTTTAGCGGGATCCAACAATTTTATTGGGCACTAACGAACTTAACAAAGCTCGGTATGTCAATTAGCATTAATTCTTCCATGATTATAAGTTATATTAAAATTTTTAGGTTCGAACGGGAGAGGGTTATAAGGAAGGCCTGAAATAAAAATTCACCGTTTTTACATGTATAAGAGACGGGAAATATAAAAATATCGAAGACAGTGAAGCCTTATCGAACAAATATTCTATTATTAGCAAATCCACGGCAACGACGGGTATCAATCCTAAACACTGGGACGGGTAAATGTCAAAATATTGTGCAATGTAAAGCCTGCTATAAAATACCATCACCATTCAGCCTCAAATGAATTCCTGGGCGAAGCCGGGTATCTGAGCTAGTATATATATAAAATTACACAAGCGGTCCCAATTTTTGTATGATCATTACTAAACTCAATACTTAAACATTTTATGTAAAACTAAAAATCGAGTAAGATGTCTGCTGAAATCGGACCACTAGGAGAAAGGAGGATACACGGAATGGGGGGTCCCTATGGTTATTTTCAAAGCGGTAAAAGGTTTAGTTGATCTTTCGTCCTACGGATTATTGATTGACATGTAAAATTATATAGCTAGGTGTCAAGATCATCTACATGGACTCATTGAATTAAGTAGTATGATACGAAAGAATTATCGGATCACTCCGATTTGGAAGAAAGGAACCTATCAGTTGTGATATTAGTTGTGAAGTATTATGATATTCGTGGCATCTGGAATGATTGAGAGGATTAGATAGCATGGAAAATGGTTTCTGAATGTTTGGGGTCGGAAATTAAGTAACTATTGCACTGATTGAACTAATATAATATCATCTACTGAGGTCAAAGGGATTACTTAAACGCCTGAAGTGGCACCGGGTACTATGTCGATGAGGCATTAATGAAGATTGAAAACTATATAAGTTTGAAATTTGTTTCATTAAAAGAATAACTTAGCCTTTAGAAGTTTGTCTGGATCATTTTACTAATCTTCTTCTTGGATACCATAAGCACCTGAAAGAATTACTGAAAAGAGACCTTAATTATACCTACAATGGCCATGTGGACTAATTAATTTAATGATAAACCACCCTAACTGCTTTGCATCAATAATAATAATTCATTTTGACGCATGGGAAGCCCTTTATTGGCGATGCAGCTTTTCCGGCATAAGGCTGTATGCGACTTCTAAAGTATTACATTCGGGCTTCGCAAGTCACCTCTTTAATTACTATATTTGAAAAGGCGCACAGGAAGAGCACACAAAGCCCTGTTGTAAATGTATTTGTATTTGAGGGGGTGAGCCAGAAATGGCCTTGGCCTTGGTAGGGCTATTGATTGGCCGGGAGTGGCGAGGGCAGTGACCCTGAGAGAGGTCGATAGTGAGCACGAGCCTAGCCTATAGCCAGGACCGACCTTGTAACACTACCCCCACTCTCACTCTCTACTCTCTCCTCATACACCCCCGCCCTTTCACCACCCTCTCTCTCCCCTTTTCCCTACTCTACATACCTCCTCTCTTCCCCTTATCCACTACACCAATCCTTACCCCTCGGAATTGGGAAAAATTTCTTTAATATCCATCCACCACGTTTCCCCTCAAAAAGTTTCTGAGTTTTTGTGGTTACATAATACTTCCTTGTTTTAAATAGTGAATTTTCATTGTTGAATCATTATAACTTTAGAAATGATATAGAACGCTTCATATTTATATTAACAAAGTGACTAGGTGTGTTGCGATTACGATTTACTGGATGCAGTCTGTGGTTATGATTATGTACTCTACCATCATGGCTATTCTCAACTCCACTGTTTACCTTGAACTAAGTATTGCAATCTGATAAATATCAGCAGGCCCAGTTAGTTTAAAGCACAAAGGGGACCGTTCAATTTTTCCGTTTGTTAACAATGAGTAGACCACAGGTAGAAAAGCCAATTTTAGGGAAAACAAAGAGGGTTCGACACACCAGTCCCGCCCATCCTCCTCCCCAATTTGCAACAGACACTTTTGGTCAGGACCTAAGGGACCGTTGAAAGATCCGTTACTTGAACTAAGTTTCTGGAAACTTATGTTTGCTTTAGGGCTCGCATGACCCAGATACTTTGCACAAATCACCTTCATGGATGTTCTGCTGTGTTAGGGGCAGGCAGTCTAAGCTATTTACCCTCATGGGAGCGCGGATCTCACAGGTCCTTTTTGTTTATATAAAATAGGCATTCTTTACTGTTTAAAAAAATACAATAAATAAATGTGTCTTTCTTGCAGAAATAAACATTCAAACCCTTAAAACTAGTTCTACAATGTATGTTTCTGTTGAAATTCTTGTCCAAACTGCAGTAGACCAGTGTGGTTCTCGCGCTCGTTCAAGTACCTATCAGACCGCTTCAACTCAAGGGTTAAAGATAAAGTGTCTTCATTCAATTCACGGGTTGCTAAGGGAATGAATGAAAACTATAAAGAGGCAGGCATTACATAAGAGGAGTGACATTACATAACACACTACATGTCTAAGTGTTCTTCATGATTGGACAGTATGAAGATCAAGTTTCAAGTACAAGGAACTCTTGTAAGGGATAATAACCTTAGACAAATAATTCTATGTCTAATAGTAGAATAGACCCTCCCTTCCTTCTCGTAGGATTATGATGTTCCTTAGCAGTTTTAGCAAGCTTCTTACTGGTACTAAGAGGTTAATTATTAAATTTCACAATGACAGAGAGATGCCCGACTCATAACAAGGACAGCCTCGACAGATACATTGTAGGAGTGCAGGGCAATTGCCGAGGGATGGTTAGGCCTCCATATATTGACAAGATTAGGTAGCCCGGCCCATCTAATCTTGCCCGAAACTAGAAAGAATTGCCAATGGAGCTGCGGCAAGTTATTTTTAATAACAATAAACCTCTCTGCATGACTCATAATATCAACATATAGAATTGGTACAATTTTAACAACAACAAAATATAAATAAAATTGATTAACAACATATAAACACATTTATTAACAAAGAGTTATTATATTACATTGTACAATATTCTAACACCTCGAGGGGGTAATTCTGAACATATGAATGATCTTTTTTATATGTCGGATCGAAAAGTTGTATAGAAACGAGCTTATTAAAAGTCTAATGACCTGTAAATGTCGTCATATACATTTTTTAAAATTTTCAATATTTACTGAGATATTTCTATTCTAGGAGAATCCCTTTAAGGGAAATTAGCTATTGAGGTTGTACTCATGATACGGGTTTCGTCACCCCTCCCCCTCCAATAATTGAATTGTTACTTAGAAAATATATGTTGAGGAGAGATCAATAGTCTGACATACTATCACGTGGGAAATCTGCATAGTTAACGCAGCCCCTACATACGGATTTTAATCTATTAAAATGACCATTGAAAAAGTAAAAATAAAAAATGAATGGTTGACGCTGTGTAGCGACCTGAATGATTGACAAAGAAATACAACGTGTTGTCTCGAAGAGAGCTGATGTCCGACTGCCTCTTTCCTCCCTCCTACTCACACTTTCTCAGCAACTGGGAACAGTTCTGCGGAAGTGACTCGATGACAGTATGTCTGTTTGCTTGTTCAAATTGGCGTTCCTGTGTTCTAGTTTAATATCTAAACATTCGTGGTGGAGTTGTGGTGGGTTTTCGAAAGGAGTTGCCGGATGTTTTCAAAAGTGAACAAATGCTCTTTCGGTGTGGTCCTTATTTTACGTCATGACTGACCCATGAACTTCACACAATTAGAGAATTAGACAAGAGGAATTTGCAATACAGTATGCCCCTTTCCATAGGGTTTTATAATTATTCAGATATGCCTTTATTGGGAGATCGGTGGCGATTGATGTTGGTGGTGTGGGTGGTAGTGTTGATGGTGTTGGCGTCGGTGGAGTTGGTGATAGCGGTTACGGTATTGGTGGTGGTTGATGTTGGTGGTTATGGTGTCGGTGGCAAGTTGCTGGTGGTTGGTGGTAGTATCGTTACTGTTGGTGGCGATGGTGAGAGTGGTGGGGATTTTGGAGTCGGTTGCTGGTTTTTTAATGGTGCCGTAGGCTGCCGGTGATGGGTTGCTGGTGGTAGAGTGGTTTGGGTGGCAGTTGCAGGTGGTGCTGGCGGTCTTGAGTAGTGGCGTCAGTAGCGGGGTGCTGATGGTGGGGATTTCGGCGGCGGTTGCTGCTGGTCCTTTTGGGAGATAGTGGTCATGACAGTGGTAGTGATGTAGGTGTTGATGGTGGGTTTCTTTATTATGACGTCTGTGTTTTATTCATAATGTTCAATATAAGCCAGATGTCAGATATAACAAATTAATCATACTCAGACACTGGTGGGGTTTAAGGTGGAATCATTTGCTATCTATTTTATTAATTAATTAAAAACTGATTATTGCCCTTTTCATGAAATCTAAATGAGGTTGATCAAATTTCCTTCTACCGGTTTGAAATTGGAAGCGACTTATTTTACCAGTCACTACGGACTCTGTTCTTTTAAAGGTCTGATAGTTGTTATTTTTTTTATTATAAATCTACTTGTTCCAAGAATTAACTTCGGAATTATTTCTTACCATATTATCATTTTTGATACCCTATTATCATTTACTTACTTTGAAAATGCCGAATAAGCTACTATTTTTTCTTATATCTACTTAATAAGTTGACTAATGACCAGTCATTTCCCAACTTATAGTTATTTAGATCCTTCTTTCATGGCAGTGTTTTCAGTTTTACTTAGTAAAGAGGTCCAGTTTTTCTGCGTTTATTATTATTATTTATTTATCCGCTGCTGTGCGTTGCTTAGCTTCTAAATGGTGTTCGACAAGAATGAATCATTGAATGTACATTTACGTTGTTCATTTATAATTTATATCTATCTATTTACAGATATAAGGTGTAAGTGAGTTATGCATGATCAGACATGTCCATTACAGATTCCAGGCGAATAGACAAAACTGTTTTTCAGACTTAACAATGCATTTGGAGATGTCTCGTTTTAATTGAATTCGGTAGGTTTTTATTCCAAATAATGTAAGAGGTGTCTTGTTTTCCTAGAATCTAAAGTATGCCACTCTTAAAGACTATACCAGTTAGATTAAATCTGAAGTAAATTGATTAGGGTTATTGATGGTTATCTCTGGTTTTGCACGGACCTTCCTTAATTATATATCACTAATATTTTTCTATCTTTAGGTGTAGTTAGATTAGTCAGTAAAAGAATATGTTTAAACATCATTTCATCAAAGCTTTCCGTAAAAGTTTCTTCGTTTTTGCTATTCTATTACTTGTTAGATTGAGAAATAGCAAAGTGACTGCCACTGTTGTAAAAGGGATAGAGTTCGTTTGTTTTCTGGAGTAAGTTAGTAAGGTTTATAATAGTTAGTTGTTCGTTTTATGGAATATAGGTATTCACTATAATCACTAGGTGTTCGTGAGTTAGTTTGTTCGTCCTACCCTTAATTTAAAACTCTCTCAGCTTCAGGAGCTTGCTCTTTTTTGTAAAAAAAAAGTAATTAATCTGTGTTTTGAAAACAATACATAATCTATGGTTTTTAATAAATCTGTGTTTTAAAAATGGTGCATAAATTTATGGTTTTTAATAAATATATCTTTTGAAAACAGTGCATAAATTTATGGTTTTTAATAGATCTATATTTTGAAAACACCTCATAAATGTATGGTTTTTAATAAATTATGTTTAGAAAACAGTGCATAAATTTATGGTTTTTAATAAATATATCTTTTGAAAACAGTGCATAAATTTATGGTTTTTAATAGATCTATATTTTGAAAACACCTCATAAATGTATGGTTTTTAATAAATTATGTTTAGAAAACAGTGCATAATCTATGCTTTTAATAAATCTATTTTTTGAACACAGTGCATAAATTAATAGTTTTTTAATAAATCCATGCTTTGAAGTCAAACACAAATCCATGGTTTTTAATAAATTTATGGGTTTTGAAAATATTGTTATCATAACTAATAACATGATTCTCTGCCCTTGTATATCTTGGGTGTGCCTTCATTCATAAATGTTGTGGGATTCATGAATGTAGTATATAGGTTCGCATTTGCATATTTTCTAAATTCGAATCTTTCTTATAAGAGTTTACATTTCCGTCCCAGTTTGTTGTTAGTTAGTTACGTCCACTTTATTCTACTATGGCTAATTGGGATGGCTTATTTACAGGTTGCCACCCTTTTCTAGCCAGGGTGGGACCAATGATTTTATTTAATTTTATCACTAAATAAATTCCAATTGGTCAGGCGGGGACCGAACTCGCCACTCTAGGTTTACCCTATGAGACTAATACCAACGCCTTAAGCTCACATGGCTAGCCCGAGCCCCGTCCCAGTTTGTAATTGTGTTTGAGAAAACGAATGTTCTAGCCGAGAACCAGATTAGCCTTCAAAGCTTGTGTAAATATTTTTAAACGCGATCTTTTATCTGTTCAAGTAAGTGGCTCATCTAATAAAACAAAGAAAAGTAGTTCTCACGAAACTCAAACTCCAATGAAATAATTTACGAAGTGAGATCAAGGGTGTAGCCAGAGCACCGAAATAATAAAAAAGGAAATTTAATTTTTCATATTTTTATAAGGAAACATTTGCAGTTCCAGTGACTTACCAAGTCACCATCTTAGTTATTAAAATATTAATTTTTCGAAATTAAGTTCCAAGCCCCTAAACATATCTCCCCCCCTTTCCTAACATTGTGTTATAGTTGAATCTCTGAGAAATATTTGACAAATGACGAGACTGATTAAACGAGTCATTGATCATCTTGAAAAAAAAAATAATAATAATAATAATGTATATCTGATCTTATCGATTAATGAACTTAGAAATTCCCATTAAACAGGAAGTTAGACCATTTAAGCATGCAATATTTAAAATATATCAGATATTGTTTGGGTTAGGCCTGAAGAATTTATTTTTTCCCTTAAGTAATGATTCAAAACCAACAAACTGGCACCATTCAGTCATTTTTGAGATTAATTGATTATTCTCGATTTCCTTGGAGAGTCACAGTATTTCAGATATATGTATGTGTATTTCTTTGAGTCTTAATAGACAGTATACATAGTTAGCTTTATTAATCATAATTACAAATATTGATTCTGTTTTATAAAAGTGATTTTTTTGGCAAAAACCGTCATTGATGATAATTGGAGTATCATTTACAATAATTGCTTTCATCTATCTAAGTTATAGCACTTCTGATGAAGATAAATAATAACTATTAGTACATAAGATAATTAATGAATACTTAACGTATTTAATATTAATATATTTAATGTATATTTAAGCTATTTCAGTCCATTTATTATTGAAGTCCGAGAAATTATATCTAACTCGATCTATTTGAAAGTCTTCAGCAAATGTTCCATACAAAGGAATATACAGAAGCGAGAAATATCTTTGTAAAATGTATACATTTTACTTAAAGTTATATTGTATTGTAGCTTACTACAGCCATCGATTTATCTATTGAGTTTATACAAGTTGCCACAGGCGGCTCAGGTTCACCGTGTGAGGTAAGGTGTTGGTTTTAATCTCATATGGTAAATCTAGAGTGACGAGTTCGATTCCCGCCCTTGGCAATAGGAATTTATTTAGTGACGGACTCATTAAATAGATTCCTTAGTTCCATCCTAGCTACAAAATGGTGCTAACCTGTAGATAACCCGTCCCAATTAGCCATAGTAGCATAAAGTAGATGTAAATAAATAAAAAAAAAAACAAGTTGTCACATCCACGTCTTCCGGTCCAGATGTATTTCCCGTTGTTGTAAGTTTAACACGAGAGAAACACTTTTGTTTTCTCTTCCTTTTCATTTTTTATTTCTTTTCCTTTCATCGTGAAAATCTCTCCCGGCTCATCTATAGGTCACTTTCCTCTCTTATTTTTATCCAACTTTTAATTCTCCAGGCTCATAATGAGAGTTATTCATTTAAACAGTCATGTCGCCGTGTGAGTTAAGGCGTTGGTCTTAATCTGATATGGTAAACCTAGAGTGGCGGGTTCGATTCCCGCCCTGGGCAGTAGGAATGTATTTAGAAAGGGGTACTTCCCTGTAGATTACCCTTCCCAATTAGCCAAAGTAGCACAAAGTGGACGTAAATAAATAAAAAAAACAGTCATGTCATCCTCAGTTTTATTTTTCCAAACTTGAAAAGGTACTTTGAATAGTAATATGTTTGTATGGATTCTAGAAATATCCACCAACGACTGTTTTTATAGTAGTGTCTCTATTTTTCTAGACGATGAATTGTTAGATCCATGAAAAATGATATCTTCACTGGAAATATCAGGGAGGAGTAGGCTTCGTGAGGTGCGTGTCGGCCTACGCAGTTAGAATAATCGATACAATTAAATGATTGATGTCGTCTGGGGGGTAAATTACTTGTCCTTCTTCTCATTCTCTCTCACGCGTACCTTGAATTTCCTTTTTATCATTCGATCCAAACAAACCTCCAGGGTCAAAGTCAACTCTAGCCGCGTGACAAGAAATATAGATTGCTCTTTGACATGAAGCCATGTAGTCTAATCTAAGGTTAGTAGGAATAAGGTTTGGACTCCATTTATCTGGGTATTTATCTCTATCTAGGTTTGGAGATTTGGTTGTGGTTATTACCGTATATGCAAGTTATGGGCCCGATTTCCTAGTTAAATTAGGATATTTCCAAGGAAATTTCCTTTTCATGAAAATCAGGACATCCAGTTCATTATAAAGGTTACTTCTACTAACATTGATTTATAGATTTGTGTTAGTTTTATTCCTGGAAGCATTACATTTTTTTGGAGGACGAATATTATATATACCGTGCAAAATATTGCAACATTTTTAAGCATAAATACTCATGAATATTGTCAGTTCCTAAATCAATTAACAGTGCCCTAGTATAATAATTTAATGATTTCGTGTAATGCTGTATTTACATCATTTGAGTGACTGTCACAAGATCAAATGTTATTCACGCACTGAAAGTCAATTCATAAATAATATAACATTGACTTATGATGACTGTCAGAGCGCAAAAATATTTCAGTTATGAAAATTGAACCAAAATATTCACTTGAGGTCATTATTACAAACAATTATTTTATATTTTTCCGAGCAAATGTCCCCAAACAATTCATTAATTTCCCACCGTTCAATGAGTGAACCATGACTAGCTTTATGTGTATCTGAACACTTCTCGTGGGAAGTCTGTTTAGTATAATCCTTTTTCACAGGTCTTCATCTAACACATCAGCACGTCCTTCCTTAGCTGAGTTTTATCCAACCATTTCTACGTCCTATGAAGACTGAATTCATGATTGGTCTGTCATTGGTTGTTTCAGAGGTTTTTCATTACGATTAAGACAGAAGTCTTTTCGTGAATTGGGCGTGCTGGAGTTGGCGAGGGGAGAAACGTACGGCCTTAAAAATTACTTCGCTACCTCTACGGTTGTATTTCTTCTTCTTTTGATAGTATAAAAGATTTAATGTAATATATGAAACTTACTACACGCCAGACTTATTTATTAGTCTTGAAGTTCGAAGGATTAGCGTCTTCCTTTCTTAAAAACAACTACAATTATTTATATACAATATATTTCACAACTAGGGTTCCAGAACTTTGGAGGAGCAGTGCAAGTATTTCCGGCATCAACTGCGTTCGATTTATAAAAGGTTAAAAAGTACCACATTAGAATCCATGAACCACATAAAAGGAATTCTTCAGCTCCAGCCAGAAGTTGTAGTTCATCGACATTCGCCTTATTGTAATTCGTGATAAACTCAGTTGATTCCTGCCGCTTTGCCAGATACTGAATAAAACATACGCGGCATGGGATTGCTTTATTCATGTTTTCTTGAGTTCTGTTTCCAATAATTAATGATCGACAAATTGCATGAATTCCGACATCAGTTCATAAATTAAATTCTTCAGTCCAAGAATATTTCTGTAAATTCCCTCAAACACAATTCCTTGAAAGATATGTAACATTTTTGTACTCCGTCCCCAAACACGATCTTTCATTCTAATACTAAACGCCTGGCTCGCGTCATATGGCAAAGAAATCGTTATCCTCATAAATCGCGGTATTAGAACCAGCTCAACGGGTTAGTAACAAATCAGTACATACATCGCTTGAAACCCTTTCACTAATACCTCAAAAAATGGATGCATTAGATAAATTCCTTTAAAGGGTGCAAACAAAATGTTGAGAGGTTGTCCTATCTTACTCTTTGAGTATTTATGGACTTAGTGAAATGCTGCAAAATACGGAACATTTCCCGGACACTATCTTTTCGGAAAGTTTTGAAATTCTCAAGCAAATCTAAAAGAATACAGTCCTCTTCATCTGCATTAACAATTTCCAAGTCCAAACCACATATTTTCCTAAGATTTATGATCTTCACACTAGGAAATATTCTTATTGAGTTCCTTTTCATAACATCCTTCTCACTGTTTCCCAAATCATCCACCACCTTGGTGTTATCTAGACTTATCAAGAACGCACACTACATCACGTAACTGAAAATACAATAACTCAACCAACGACTTAGAACGAAATCAGGCATTAAAGTCATCAATACAAAACAGACTTACTATAATTTACTTCTAGCATCTAGGTAATATAAATATCAAATACACATTCCTGTCCAAAGTCCTCCACACGAAAATTGATACTGCCTTTTATTGTACCAGTAGTTAGTGACATTTTCGCCCAAGGAACAATTCTAACTCCCTTCACCCTTCCATAGCTAGTTATCCAATAACCATAATTCTAAGGCTAAACTTTTGTCCAGTTCATTTTATCTCCAGGACGACTCGTGACCTTTTGTCGGAGTGAGAACTGTATGTAGTGAATGAGAGTGATGTCAATGGACATCTCATTCAAACAGTCACTCAGACCATGTCATCTGTTCCCTTATCCTACTGAAACTAAAACCTGTGAATGACTCAGGGGCTCTCCAGGCCTTTCTAAGAACTCACCCCTGGCAGGTGTTGACAGAACTGGTTTGTTCTAGTCTTGGATGACTTATTCATATGTAATCCAATTACAAAATCCGACTTGTTTGATCGTTCCAATGTATGATGTGCGAGATATGTAACTAACGCCTCAGGTCTCCTTTGGCCCTTCAGTTCCTATTAGCCTGTAAAAGAACTGCAGAGCTGAATGCAGATAATGGTAGATATGAAATGAGCCACAAGACAAGGGCTCTGTCATGCAGACCGTATTCCAGATCGATAGCAGACGTCTGGCTACAGCTCCCACCCAAGGGACAATTTTTTTTCATTCCCGCTCCAGTTGTTGACCTCCCTCACTCCTTCCAATGCAATCTAATTTTCTACTTCAGTCCCAGCACAAAAAAAAAAGAAAAAAAAGATGTAATGCACTTTCACTGCCGGCCTATTTCTTTCTGGAGCGCCATCACATAGTTTACGCTCTAAGGGGGACAAAGTTTATAGCTCTGCATGAGGACTCTACTATCATAATATTGGGTTGTAAATGTGGGACTGTTTACTTCTAGAAACTATTGTCAACATTTTACGGATATTTTCACATATTATACTGAAACACTTCTGTATATACTGAATCACTTTTCTTTTCTTGAATTCTTTTACCAACCACAGTTAAAAAAAAGTCCGTCAAGCAGGGGCTGCGTAAACTAAGCAGATTTCCCTCTCGAAGTTTAGTAATAGATAAATCTGCATACTGGTAACAAAACACCACCGTGATTATTAAGTGAATAAATACAAACGGAAATAAGAAATGTTTCAGTCAATTTCAATAACCTGCCGACAGGAAGCGTTAGAAAAGTAAACAAACAGGTCTGCCCGCCTCACACCGGAAAGAAAAACAATTAATAAATATATATATATATATATATATATATATATATATATATATATATCAGAATATAACATATTATTTTATAGAGAACTATTTACTATATATAGTATTGTAATTAATAATAAGTCAGAATAATTATTATCTCAATCAAGCAAATTTTAGTAGTCAAAAACCTTAAGACGGGGGGGGGGGGTCAACAGAACATATTTGCATGTGTCTCGTATAATAAAGGTCTCTTGAATACAATTTTTGGTATTTAAGCTTCGAATAATGTAATATATTATGTAGCAGAGGTATTGTTTATGTAACGTGAGTAGAAGTGGCGGTTTCGAAATATCCTTGTTACCATACGTCGGATCAAAGAATTGTATAGAACCAATCTTATTGCAAATTAAATTTACAATAAATATTGTTCTATACTTATTTTTTTGTTCTTTATTATTGTATTTTATTTTTATTTTTGATTTCTTGAATATTTGAATAGACTGTTGATAAACAAATATATATTGTAAAATAATGATGTATTTAAACATAATAATACATGTAATATGCCATGAGGCAATGGAACATGTATTCGACTAAATAACTCCTCACAAGGTTACTATGAGGAGAAAAAAAAAAAAAAAAGTGGCGGTTTGCTGATGGCTGAAAACTGGAGAAAAGCAAATATCTCGGTTAATATTCAAGATAGTGAATACATGTGTATAACAATAATTATAGTACATTTAATTTTCAATAAGATTGGTTCTATATAATTTTTCGATTAGGCGTATGGTAATGGAGATATTTCGAAAATCCTCCCCTATAAATCCCCCTCCCTCTGGCCCGATTTCACCCGTTAACGAACTTGATCTCTCTTTTTACATAAAACAACTAAATATCGAGTTTAGTAACGAGAAAACAATAATTGCGACCGCTAGAGTGGTAACAGACACACATATATATATATATATATATATATATATATATATATACAGTTTTAAACGGACCTCATTTTCGTTATCTCCTGGGTAGGATCGATGGACATTTGAAGAAAATTTTCGAAAATCGCGTCATGAGTACGACCTCAATAACTGATTTCCCTTAAGGGAAATCTGTTAAAATGAAATATAAAAAAAGTCCATGGCGTAAATGTATCTAAAGTAAGCAAGTTTCCCCCAAGCTGGAATAATACACTGCTGATGACATCTTACATTCTCCCTTCCTGATGTATCCTTTCCAAACACGGTATTTTATAAACCCACTTTTTTTCTACGAAGGAGGGTAACGATAACCATGCATAGCGTTAAAACTTTGTTGGTCTGCTTGCAACACCTTTAATGGAACATTTTATGATCATCGCTGTGATCGATGCTCCTTTGGCTTCTAAGATGCCAAAGGGCAGCTGCACTCCAACATTGCGCCAAACCTCCATGAATGGGCTAAAAGGCTCTAAGCCCAATTCCAGAAGTGCGCGAGGAATATAATATAAAGAGTCTGTCACGCAGGGGCTGCATAAACCAAGCATATTTCCCACGTGTCGGAATGTCACACTTGTAATGACATCTCATCATATATTCTCTATTACTTAGTCAAAATTACTGACGACTGAAAACCAGAAAGCACGAAAAATCCGTTTAATATTAGATTTACAAGAAAATGACGAGTAAAAATTGCAGAGCGTGAATCTTATATATAAAAATGAATGTTTGTATGTATGTCCTTTATAGACTCGTACACGGCTGAATCGAATTTTCTGAAACTTGGTATGTATATTACTAACTCAGGCTAGGTTTCTGGCTATATTAGTATTCTCTGAGACAAACAGGAGTGACGGTTATAAGGGAGGCCTGAAATTAAAAATAGAGATATTTCGTTTCTTATTGGTTTTTCGGCAAATATGCACATAACAAAAGTTGTTTATTTTGTTATTTAAAGTAACTTTTGTAATATACCCTTTAGTCGCATACCGAAGTATAAATGAGTTAGTTATACACTGAAAAAAATAGTGGAAGTCATCAATTTTGAATGGCATAAAAGACTCAACCGAATTAAACTAAACTCCGTATTTGATTTGGTATTAACACCTCCCTGATTATAAATTATATTAAAATTTCGAGGTACGAACATGAGTGGGGGTTGTTTTTCGGCAATTATACACATAACAAAAGTTGTTTATTTTGTAACTTAAAGTAACTATATACACTTTCATTTGATATATACACTTTTTCCGTATAACGAAGTATATAAAGGTAAACAGGAAAAACTATAAAAAGGGGTCAGCAATGTCATAGGACACGAAAGACTAAATCGAAATCAATGAAACTCTGTATTTTTGACTATAAGCTATATTAACATTTTTAAGAACGAATAGGAGGTGGGGTTGTTAGAGAGGCATGAAATGAAAAATTGACAAATTTCGTTTCCTATTGTTTTTTGGCGAACGTGCACATGGCAAAATATGTTTAATTTGATATTTAGAGTAACTTTTATTATATACATCTTTATCATAATTTAGTTTTTTAGTTCTTGGCGTAGCAATACGCGCAGGGTACAGCTAGTAGTTTAATAAGAATGGCTCTATATCCGTTTTCAATTCTATTAATATATCGGTGATATTTTGAATTTTCGAATGTCCTAAGCCCTCTCCCCTCTATTCTTTATCCGATGTCAGCTGTTAACGAACTTTTTAGTTCTACATGGAACGTTTATATATCGAGTCTGTAAAGATCAACCAAAAATTGTGTCCACCAGAGCGTTAACCTACAAATATCTCTATCTATTTGTCTATCTAAACACCTACATTTGCTCATATTTGTCACACACACACACACAATCATACACACACTCATATAATATATATATATATATATATATATATATATATATATATATATATATATATATATTAACGGATATAGATATCATTTTGGTCATTTCCTATTAAGGATCCAATGGACGGACATTAGATACAATTTTTCAAAAATCGCGCCATGAGTAGAATCTCAATAGCCGATATCCCTGAAGGAAAATCTGCTAAAAGGAACAAGGCGGCAAACGCTTCGCCCACTGTTACATGTGGAAATTTCAATGAACATCCAGGAAATTCTGCTGATCAAAGACGATTGCCATATGCACGCAAGGGATAGAATATTAAGTACACGATTTACAATAGCGATTTGACATTAGGAAATAGTTAATGACAGATCCGAGATATTGAGATAAAGGAACTATACCCTTGGAAACAAGTTACTTCCAGGTACGAAGTCAGCCGTCCTCGTCATTCCAGCAGGATCGATATTAATCCATTTTCTCAGGGTCATGAATAATCTCATTTATGGACATTAATCTGTTTCTAGTCATTTCTTCAAAAATAATTTTCATTTCTACTTTGTTTACTCATTCTTTTTTCCTCCGCTATCTCGTAAGATGTTATACAAATCAATCGTACTAAAAATGTAATATCTCTGGAGTATGCTGGATGGTAGAGGAACCAATTGATAAGGATCAATAAAAAGGCCTTGTCTTCTACTGATTTTTAATATTATGCAGAGTGCACTTTCGGAGTTAACGCTCCATCGTCAGTGCCTGCTGATTATAGCTGTGTAGTCTGGACCACGACAGACTACACAGCTGGGCAGTCGCCCGGCGGTCGTGGTCCAGACTACACAGCTATAATCAATTTTACAATATGCATGCTAAATATTATTATTAATTTCATTACCTCAATCGAAAGTTATATGATCCATAATTAGTTTATTTTGAATTCTTTGTTATTCATTGAAATAATATTTGTTAAGGTTATATTTTCTCATTTTTACAAAAACTACAATATAAATTTAAAACACTAAAGTTACATTTTGAGTTGCTTGTTATAACTTACCATCTTGAAAACAAGTGTCTTTTATGAAATATATGTATTTTATACATTTTTCTGGAAGCCTTAGATGACATCTTTGAACAAAAAAAAAAAATTGGATTATTGAATTCTTTGGAATTCAGGGGGCTCATGTTAGTCATGTAATTAAGGCATTGGTTTCAATAAATCGTTAAATCCTATGTTTTAAATAATGCAGTAATAACATGAAGGCGAGGCAAGATTAAAATTTAATATATTTCACTCTTATCAAATAATGGGAATATCCTATTTCATCTCTGTTAGTTAATTTCCTTTTTATTCCTGAAGTACTAAATGTAACGTTTAATGCAGGTTCAATAATAAAAAAAATATTTAAAAAAAAGATAAATTTAAATCTTTTTTTCATTAGGGCCGTCTTAGAGAGATTACAAAGCAAAAGAAGAATACACAACTGTTATTAATAATTTAATTTCTTCGTGAAACATCAAATTTAAATTTAGAGAAATAAAAGGATCAAACAAGCTGTGAAAGAAACTTAATGAAAATGGTTTGTTGATGTACCCGGAAAAAATAGATATTAAAAATTAAGAGACTAATTTCTTTTATTACAGAACATAACAAAAAGACTTTGGTAAATATAATAGTATTAGGCCAGGCTGAAATTTAAATTCAATACATTTACAAGAACATACATTCGTCAAGATCTTCTTTATTATTGATTTTTTTTGAAAAAAATATATAGATCGTAAAAAGTTATTATTATTTGTGAATACCAATAAATGCGCCCTAATTCCGGTCACTAAATAGAATTTATTAGTGTTTTCTGAGAGTTTTAGGATAGAATAGTGAAGTTGTCAGTTCCCTGTTAGGGATACAAATGTTGGCAACTTGGGTTATTTTTTAACAGATTCCCCTTAAGGGAAATCAGCTAGCTATTGAGGCCATACTCATGACAATGTTCATCGATCCTACATAGGAGATGACGAAAATGAGGTCCGTTCAAATATATATATGTATATATATATATATATATATATATATATATATATATATCTATCTATATATAGACTAGCTAAGGTACCCGGTTTTGCCCGGGAATTCATTTGAGGTTGGTATTTTTTTTGGCTAGCCTTTACTTTCCAAAATATTTTAACATTTCCCGATGTATACCCATCGTTGCTGTGGATTTGTTCATAGTAAAATTATTTGTTACATAAGGCTTCAATGTCCTCAATATTTTAATATTTCCCGTCTCCTGTGCATGTAGTATTTTTTAATATATAATTCATAATAATAATAATAATCATAGAAAGTATTCTGTCCGTCAAATGCTCGCCCTTAGAAAAGTTAATATTGGTCATTTTGATGGAGGAGTTTATGTTGATTCACATACCTGGTTGCGTCGAGTTCAGTTCAGTCTTTTGAACCTAATAAAATTGTTGACTCCCGCTATAGTTTTTAGCGTACATCTCATTTATACTTCGGTATACGTTAAAAGTATATAACAAAAGTCACTTTAAATAACAAAATAGACACATTTTGTTATGTGCATCTTTGCCGAAAAACCAATAGGAAACGAAATGTTGATATTTTTATTTCAGGGCCCCCCTATATATATATATATATTACAATATTTATGTTGCTGCACTGATTTTTCCGGTGCCTCCACAGGTTATTTCCCTATATTTGTGCTGGTAGTGAGGTTGCTGAAATTACAGTGTGCAGTTGACGTTATCTGAATTCGTATTAAGCGCATTGACGTCATGAGTCCTATGCACGATATCTGCTTGGTTTATTAAATCTTTGCTTGATGACCTTGATTGACAGGAATTGCTGTCTAAATGAATGATCTGCTTCCATCACTATCAGCACAAATTGGCCCAACTGATTGTGTTTTGGTGATTTATCCAAAACGTTTCTCCAAATACCTAAAGTAACAAGTGCTGCTGCTTTTTGATTTATTTAATTTGATTCATGTCAGATTTAATTAACTAACTTGCCTACTTCCCTTGATACAAGACAGCTACTAGTAGTTGTAAATTAATAAATAATTAGCTAATGTTAACTAGTTATCTAACAATGCTTTAATAATTAATCTCATTGGCGTGATAAGTTCGAATTTATAAATTACATGTATTCACTAATGGGGAAACCTTTTTGCTTCTCGTGACCCAATTAAATTACCCTTTTTAACTGCTAATTGCTGGGGCAGGAGAGCGTTTTAATTCTCGCATTTATTACAGTTGTTTGGTGAGCGTTAATCATCAACAGGACGACATAATTAAATGAAATAGAACTCATCTACGGCTAAAATCGGACCAAGGGAGGGGTTTATTGATGGAAAAATTTCTCCATTATTAAACGTCGGATTGAAAATGTCTATAGAACAAATCTTATTGTAAATTTAATTTTCTAAAAATGTTATTATATTCATATGCTCTTAAACATTAATAATATTTGAGATATTTGGAATTTTTAGTTTTCAGCCTTAAGTAAACCCCCACTCCTACTCATGCACTAATAACAATAAGCTGTTATAGCAAGAACCGTTTCATTCTGAGCTTAAATTCCAAATATTATTTTCATGGGACCTTTATTATGCAAAATCCATGCAAGTTCGTAGTGCGATGATGTCATCAATTAAGGTTTATTGATGAGGTAAGTCGTTGATATATATATATATATATATATATATATATATATATATATTTGTTAACGTTCTCGAGTGGTCTTCTCAAACTCGGTATATAAACGTTCCATGTAAAACTAAATATTATGTTCGTTAATGGCTGATATCCGACCAGTGGGAGGGGGAATTTTAAAAGTTCTTTATATCTCCGTTATTATGCGCCGTATCGAAAAATTGTATAGAACCAGTCTCATGTCAAATGCAATGTTCTATAAATGTTGTAATGTACGTTTCTCTTCAAGATCTTGATTATTAGCCGAGATATTTGCATTTTTTAGTTCTCGGCGCACATTAAACCCCAACTTCATCTCGTATTAACAATAAGCCGTTGTATTATGAAGCACTTAATTTGAGGCCTAAATACAAAATATTATTCTCCTTGAATTTTTACATTTTTGAAATCTGCTTAGTTAACAGAGCCCATCAGCGAGACGGACTTACACTTCAATCGAATAACCTGGGCTAAACCATCCATAATGGATTTTATATATATATATATATATATATATATATATATATATATATATTTAAATCTTTAATTTAATTATGAATATGTATATAACCAAGCTTATTATGGATAGTGAGTATATTGACAATGCACCATCCTGTTCTAACTCACTTCAGTGTCTTGGCACTCCGACTGCAGTGCGTTCTACCCATTATTGCAATGTGGAGATATAGTAGATCCATGTTCTTTTTTGCTGAGTACGGCAAGGGGATGATGAATAATCCCACTTACGAAGAAATATCGTAAAATTGAAACCTGATAATTGTTTTGTTACGTAAGTTCCGAAAGTTACAAGCTTTGAAGAAAGTAGATGAATTGTGTCTATTAAGTTCTGATTCTCCCTGTACTTAAGTTAAATTTAATATTTGTCATGTGCCTTTTTTATTATTTGATATTAAACCATATTTCAGGTCAAAAAAATTGGAGTTAATTATAACTGGCACGAAAATTCGGAAAAATACCAAGCTTCATTGCTGTTATCATTTCTTGCACATTAGTTTACAAATGTTGAAGCCCCTTATGGAAAATACTTTTTATTTCAGTTACGTTAAGTTGTATTACTTACTGCATGTGTGCTGTTATGTATATTAAATAAAATTTACTTTATTTAATATTTTTTACTTGGTTATTTTCCTAAAATAATGACTTCAATTGTAGTAACTATTTTACTTAATTTAAGAGAACTTTTATTTCACTAGCGAATAACATATTTAATAACTCGTACAATAGGCGGAAATAACTATACACTTGAAAAGATCTTTACTAGATTTTGGTGTTCCGTATAATGTCATACTGGATCGACTAACGGCGTCACGTTTAGGAGGTCCATGAAAATACTTTTTAATTTTGGCCATTTAATAATTAATGTTTTAAAACTTTCTCGCAGGAAATGAAATGTAAACGAATTTTACTTTACCTTTAAAGATTTATACATGGTTTTTTCTTTGCTTAAGAGGCAGGCCAATGGAATGTTTTTTAAATTCATTTATATACAGGGTTAGGAGGTAAGCATTTTCGGGTTTTCTGGGAAAGATATATAACATTTATTTTTATCTACAAGGTTTTTCCATTATTACCGTGTTCTTTCCCCATTTATTTATTATACCCTTAATCCCAACTCATAAAACTCTTGGAGTTACTATCAAAAAATTGATATTAGTTTGTTTTTAATGGTTGTCTGTCCACAGAGTATTTTTATTCGTTCTGAGAGTTCTGTAGGGAACAGATATAGCGATAGTAACATGGAGCTAGGGACTTGGTAGTGAAAAGATGAGAGAAAATAGTACTTTGTAGGCTTGAGATTTATTACTGGTGATATACCTGGCATTTCCTAGGTGGAAAACAACACCGACGGAATTTGCCTATTCTGGGGTTTTCTCTTTTCAATTTATTATGCGACACTATTGTGCTAGCAGAATAGCATTGATTGAGTCCTTAATCCAGATAATGTGCTAATAAAAATAACACCTTGGAAATTCCACTTTATGGAAGTCAATTTTGAGTGCAATTCCGCTTCTGAAATTGTTATTGGCCGTTCATTATTGGGTGTCCAAAATTTCTTGTGCACACCGACACTTTTCCTGTCGAGAACAATCCACTTTTCATCATTTGTTACGATTTTTCATTTTAAAAAAGAAATCATTTTATTGTCATTTATTCTTTCCATCGCATTAAGTCAAGTTGGTTTGTGTTTGACATTGAAGCCAAACACCAGGCTTAACATATCTAAGGCCTTTGACTGGAAGGGGTTTCTGTTCGATATTTCGCCAACTAATTTTGCTAAGTGTTCTCTGTTATAGCATACAAAAAATTATAGTTTTCTGGTGAGGTTCTGTTGCTCAGTTACCATTGTTTTTTAAAGAATAACTAAATACAAAGAATATGAAACTTTCCGTGTTTACAGAGCAATAGTAACCGCAATACTTATGTCGTCTCAACAAGTTTCAAGAGAAATTCTTGTTGGCATAGATAGCAACCTGAATTGTATGCTATTTCGGAGATACAAACTGAAAATATTTAAAAATCAAATATCCTAAATGACAGGTGGAAGTGGTTGCATCTGAACCTTATTTATAAGATAGTAGGATACGTTTTTGATTTTTCACACCACTACCATCATCAATATGTTCTAAAGGCTACGCCTTGTAGTTGCACCCAAGCTCCTGTTTTCATATTACTATAACCACCATAAATCATTATAATTTGTAAATAGGATGGTACCAACAAGGTAACAAATTCCGGGCGGAGGTTTCCCGTTGTAATTTGTCTACGACAGTGTTGCAAAATTTAGCTGTTGTGCCACAGATGAGGCCACCACCCCGTTACTCCAAGAGTGACCCTGCACCCAAGGACTGCTTTGTGGCCAAACAAAACGTTTCCGAAGTTCAAGAAGGTGCTCTGCCCTAACACTATTTTTGATGTTTTCTTTTGGGAACCTTTTCCTGATAATTTAAGTTTGTTATTAAGTGCAGTGCGCACAATTTCGCATAAAAATGAAACTTGACCGGGAAAGAGTCACTTCTTCTCTTGTTTATATTTCTCTTGTTCTCCGAAATGCACCAGTTTCTTTTATTGCTCTTAGCTTCCCACCTGTTCGGAGGAAATTTTAAGTTTCAAGAAATTTATGTCTCTTTAGTATGAGTTTTACAACTTCTATGGCGTTTTTTCTTCTTCTTCTTCAAAGAGCTGAGTTTTGACTCATCTTCTTGGGATTTATGTCTCTGGATTGTACTATTGATTTGTTGAGGGTTTCTTGGCGACCTTTGCCGGCGTCGGTTCTGTCGGAGGGCGTGGCCAGGGTAGGCAGAGGGTGAGAGGGTCTGTAGGCCCCTGTATAACGATTGTTGGCATCACCGCTGACTCACTGATCGATATTACACAGCACTTGTTTATACCATTCCATCGATTAGAAAGTTCCTCTGCACCTGTGTTTCCCTTTATGAAAAAATTGTTTTTTACTTTCTTCTTTTATATTGTATTTTTTTTTTATTATTATTTTAATGGTTTGGGTTGGTTTGTTTCATTATGTACTCTTAATGATTAAAGAAGAGATAAATGAATAAAAAACGTCTTCTTTTAATTTTTACATTCCTCAAGGGTAGGGACTTGAAGCCAAAAAAACTTGTTGGATGATCTTTTAATCAAACGCGACATTAAATTATCATATTTATTTTTTGGCTCTACCACTAAGATATAGTGTGTATAAAGAAAAAGCGCTATGAATGGGACTAAGATGTTACCTTGTAAGATTCCCGGTGCTAACACCTGCAAGGTTTATCAGGTTATATAGATATATAAATTTAAACTCCAACGAATTTTTTTCTTCTCAGCTTTTCTCCCCCCCCCCCCACCATTCCGTCTCTCTCTCTCTCTCTCACTATGTATTTATATATATATATATATATATATATATATATATAAAAGTAGAAGTGATTATACACATTACTCTGATATTAAAACTTTTTACAGTGGATATAAATAAATGACTGGCGATATAATAGGCTTATATGATTTTTTTAATATTTGTGTTTAACAAAATTTGAATATACACTGCCGGTCAAAAGTTTGAGATCATCTATTGTTTACATCAATTAATCTCCTTTAATCAAGCAAAACCTCAATTTAACCTAATTATCAATGCATAGTTACAAAATATAGGTATCTTATTATTATTTGTATTTATAAACAAATTTGCTAATTAGGTGTAAGAAAGATTTGGAACTATCGTAAATAGCAAGAACATAATTTGATTTAATCTTATTATCACTGAGACTACTAACATGCCAAAAAAAAAATAAGAATAAACAATGTGTTTGTTGTGTATGGAGTTTTATTTATAGTCTAGTAATTCCCCCAAGTGGAATTAAGATGATTAATTTTATTCTTAGTTTGATTTATGGATTTCTAAACTGCCGAAGTTGTAAGAAGTTCACTGAAAGGTAATTTTCGCTTTTTATTTTTTAAAAAATGGTTAAAAAGATGGAATATTCCATTGAATTGCGTACTAAGATGTACACACTACTCAAAGAGAAAAAATCTGAGCGCCAAATTGCCGCACAACCAAAACGAAAAGGTTTCGAAAACTGGTGTGCATAAATCAATGGCTCGCTATGAAGAGATACATTCTCATCACGACTAACTTTGTTCTGGAAGGCCTAGAATAACGTCTGCTCAAGAAGATCAATTTATTATTTTGAAAAGCAAGAGGAATAGAAGGTTCACTGGTTCTGAGCTGACACCAACAGCGCATTAAAAAAAAACAACTTCTAAGACCAGCCAATAAAAAGAAAAGGTGTCTTTGGGCAGTTGCTTACAAGGATTTTACTGTGGAGGATCGCAGAAAGGTACTTTGGACAGACGAATCAAAGTTTCAGGTGTTTGGAACTAATCGTAGGATTATGGTTCGTCGCACGCCTTCGGAAAAGTTCATTCCTCAGTGCACAATTTTAGCAGCATGGAGGAGGGTCAACTTTGGTTTGGGGATGTTTCTCATGCTTTGAGCTAGGGGATCTTGTACAAATCACAGGAATACTTAATAAAGAAGGCTATAAAGACATTTTGAAAGACCATGCAATTCCTTCTGGTCTTCGTTTAATTGGTTCTAATTTTATCATGCAGCAGGATAACGATCCATAACAATCATCAAAACTGTGCAGGGGGTATTTCCAAGACCAAGAAAATGACGGTATCTTGAAAAATATGAATAGGCCGGCTCAATCTCTTGATCTCAATCCAATTGAGCTCCTTTGGGAAGAACTTGATAGGGAGGTCAGAGATGTTGCTCCAACTTCACGAACTCTGGGAGCGTCTTAAATGTTGTTGGGATACTTTGCCATTTGCAACATTAGATAAACTAATAGAAAAAATGTCAGGAGTGGTCAAAAGCAGTTTTGAAAATCAAGGGAGGATTTTTTGACGAAAAGAAAGTATAACTGCATTGCATATATTTTTAAATTGTGTTTCAATAAAGTATTATACTGTTTATTAAATGTTTATAATATATTGTTTATTCACTTATTTATTGTTTTATTGAAGGTTCCTTTTGGTTTGGTTTATTTTGTTTAATATAATCCAAATTTTTACAAAAAATTGAAGTGGTCTCAAGCTTTTGACCGGCAGAGTAAACATTGTGAAATAAAAAAAAACAATTTCATTCATGAAGTTGATGTGACTAATATATTCTCAGTGAAGAAATCGGCCTTCACGCTGTTGCTGTGTATACTATACACATTTCTAACTTGCAAGAATGATATGCTGATGATACGAGTATTAACTCAGATTATATTATTTATTTGTGGTGAGTTAGATGCTTATGTAAACAGGAATTCAAATTGAAACTGGGAAGGATATGTTTAGTGTTACAGTTGCTTTAATTAAAAATCAGTTGAATGGAAGTGAAGGTTAACTCAAGGCTGAATATATGTGTCTATATAACCCACAAATAAATGGGATAACGGGTAATAGCGGGGTTAAAGAAAAATTGTTTACATTATTATTAAGCTTAGTTTTAGCATATTGTGTACACAAAAAAATAGATATATACATGCCTTTCCCTTTTTATTCTGTAAACATCCCATTCTCCCATTTCTCCCGAAATGCTGGATGGCAGAAAAAACCAATTGATCAGGCTCAATAAAAAGGTCCTTTTCCTGAACTAGTCTTTTAATTTAAATTTATGCAAAGTGCACTTTCAGAGTCAGCACTCCATCGTCAGTTCCTGATTTGAGCAGTGAAGTCTGGGCCAGAACCTCCGGGCACTGCATAATAATGGAGATATTTAGAACTTTTAATTTTACTCCTCTTACTCGGCTCTCCTACTGGTCCGATATTAATTGTTAACGTTTTGATCTTTAATATTAAATGAAACGTGTAAGTGCCTAGTTTGCTAATGAACGATCAAAAATTGTCGTTGATGGACACACAATCAAATATATATATATATAGATAAAGCGTTCCAACCTAAGTGTAGAATATTTGAGGATGTGCTGTTTCATTTCAATTGATATATATTTCGATGCCTAAACAATTTATAAAAATAACGTTTGAGATTCATATTCAATCTATGTTGTTACATTTGTGTATTACTTAATACTTGGCGTAAATGGTCTGTCGAGATAGCTACATTTTGTTTGGGTATCAGAAATCTTCGTATCACATGAGTGATATATGTGATACGAATAACTAAAAGAATGACAAAGAGTTTTATTATTTAATACTAGGAAAAAAAAATGTTGTAAATAAGTTCGAGAAAATTCAAAGTTTTGCCTAATTCATGGGATTAATTGTATTTTTTTTTTGTAGTAAATCTTTACAATGCGGCGAAAGAATCCTCCAAGTATTCGACTTTGAGCACCATTTTCATTAAAGCCCCCCTTTAAAAAGGGCATCTTAATTCTTTCGGAATTTTTTTTTCCTTCCTTGTCAAGTTCAAGGTAAAGTTGGGGGTTGAAGGGGAAGACGATTTCCAGGTTGGGGGTGAGTCAGGCAAGATGGCGACCAGTCCTCCGGAGGGGCTAGACCATACATATTGATTAAATGAGATCCTCACCTTGGTTAGGACCTTCTGCAAGAACCACGCCCTCTCAGAAGACCCTTACGAGGGGTTCCTCCCGGTCAGGGGGTGAAGGGGACACACCGCATTTTCTCAGTCGAATCGATCCGATACGTTTCCTGAAGAAGTAGTTCTTTACGGTGCAGCGAAGGAAATATTTTAGTATCATGAGTGATTCAATGTACTCGTCAAATGGGACTATGTTCATGACATGATCGAATTTGTGCTCAACAATGATAATAAAAAAGGACTAGAATAAAAAATGTGGGGAGATCGCACTGCATCAGAAACTAGGATATTTTAGGGCGTCACAGACGTTTTCTAAGCGTATAGCACCATTTTATTATATTTTCTTGAGCTCATGGGGTCCACCTAGGAACGACCAAAATACTCTCAATATAGCGATTTTCTGATTCACCCATTGTGCAACTGCAAACGTCAGTTCAATCAACTGGGCTCATAGAACATAATAAAAAAGTCCGTCACGCAGGGGCTGCGTAAACTAAGCAGATTTCCCACGTAAAGTTATACAATAGAGAAATCTCCATACGAGAGCCGAACAGTTACGGAAACGGCCGAACTAGCTTTTGGCGGGAAACTTACTCGTCCGTTACCCACCCACATTTAATAAAAATGCAAATATCTCGGTTAGTATTCAAGGTTTCAGCCATTAACGAACTTGATCTGTCTTTTTGCATAAAACGTTTAAATATCGAGTTTGGAAACGATCAAACAAAAATGGCGACCACTAGAGCGTTAACAGAAAAATATATATACATATATATAATTTTGAACGGACGTCATTTTCGTCATCTCCTGGGTAGGATCGATGGACGTTTGTAGAAATTTTTCGAAAATCGCGTCATGAGTACGACCTCAATAGCAGATTTCCCTTGGGAAATCAGCTAAAACGGGAACAGTGGTATTCAATGTAATTAATCCCTCCAAGACCCCGATAAAGAACAGGGAACATTTATCTAATATAGATTTAAGAAGGTTGAAATTCTGTGACAAGTACAATCTGTGCGAATAAAGAAACCCATATGTCCTGTAGTGCCTAGAATACCCAAACCACCAACCGCTTTAAATATATATGTAGGGCTAATGATAATTTGAAGGAATTTTTAGAGCAAATTATTATAAAATGGTT
Organism: Riptortus pedestris; assembly: GCA_019009955.1. Lineage (NCBI taxonomy): Eukaryota > Metazoa > Arthropoda > Insecta > Hemiptera > Alydidae > Riptortus > Riptortus pedestris. The sequence continues at coordinate 58,868,193 of CM032231.1, forward strand.
TCATACTCTGATTAAACAACTGAGTAGATGGCCTACCGCCAAAGATGGCTGGGTGTTAATTAAGTAGCAATTATATAAGTAAATAAATAAAATATTCTGGTGGACTTACATGATCGTTGTCATTATTGCTATAAATGTCTGTTTTTCATTTAGGTATGTATATTTGTTAAAGGGACGGAAATCGAGAGAAGCATCCGAAGACACCCGGTATGGAAGACGTCGCCAAATATATATATATATATATACTTATGAAATAAAATCTCTCAGTCTAAGAGGAGCCCTAAGGAACCTAGAAGCATGTCTACAGTTACTTCGGCATGTACTATGGTCATGGTTACTAGCCGAAGATTAAAAGTAATAATAAATACATAATTCACAACTTGTTTTTTATCAATTTTGTCAATCTATAAATATTTTGTTAAAACAAATAAATAGACATGAACAATTCCATGTCTATGACTTTTCAGAAGAGTTATAGAGTCTCAAAGGGACTAGAGCATACGCGATGAAAATCGTAATTGATCTAGCTTAATGTAATTGAAATGGAAAGTAATGATATAGCCGCCATGAATTATATTTACCGCCGACGTCCCTAGACCATGATTCAGAGCATTAGCTACCATTACCTCAGCGTTATGGATACGATAAATTTATAGAGCTTTTAAAATTAGTCTGCTCCATAATGGCTAGTTGTTCGTGACAGAAATGTTGTAATTAGCCGACAGTAAATAATTTGTCAGCTGTTCCAGGAAATAATGATTTTTTTTTTCAGTAAATGAATTTCCATGTATTATAAGCAGTTTTCCTGTTTGCCATAATGTATGCAACGATTGGATGGAAGAACAAATATATGATGTATTTATAGTAAAAATAATATCAAAATGGCATTGCTTCTCCTGAGAATACTTTGTTTTAAATACTCTACAAATTCCGGAGTTTCAGCTCACTATGATCCTATTAATCTTTTAAGCTCATAATATGTTATCATTATGTACACAGATATTCTCGATACAGATCACAGTGCATCGACCATTGGACAAAAATAAAAAATTGTACTATTTTCTAACAGGAATATTATTATTTAAAATCTATTAATAAACCTTCGAACACAATCTGATAGGATTATATCATTGTTTACTTTTTTTTTAAAGTCAATAAAAGGGGCGAAGTGCAGCTATTATTCCTTTTGCAATAAACACCTTGTTAGTATCAATTTATGTTTCTTATTGGAAGTACCTAACTTTTTCTTAAAATTACACCTCCAAGCATGGAATTCACAGGCCCAGGTATGTATATAAAAATGCCATATTGCAATTGCGAAAATTAAATCGTTAGATAATTTTGCACACCTGCCTTTAATTTGACTGAATTTTGTTAACATTAAAACTTTAAATACGTTTTTAAAAAAAATCATTAAATATCATTTCGTACTTTTTGCATATTCTTGAAGCATTGAGTGTGCACTTTTATTTTCATTATAGTTTATGTGCTTCTGAGTGCCCCTTTAGTTGTAGTATTATTTTTTGCAATAGATCGAGTCATCATAACTCACGCCCAGCTGGCAGATATATGTTTTAAGCACAAAAACGCTGACCGTATAACTAAGGTCATGGAAGAACTATGTTCATTAATGAATGTTGAAGACCCGAGTGACGAGTTTAAAAAAGAAATAGGAAAGATAAGTATGCTTTTTTGTCTTAATTTTCAAAATAAACTAAAAGAATCCCAAAGGGATCGCAAAAAATTTTATTTGGGAAATGCTTCTTGGCTTCAACAAGAGGTTCAAAAATTATCCTTGCTAAGACCAAGACATAGTTTTTTTAGGCAGCATGGACCAAGTACTTCACGGGGAAGGCCACGGACACCCTTCGAAGAATCATCATTAAAAACAAAAAAGAGGAGGGTAAAAGAGCTCTTAGAAAATAAGACATCTGCTGAGCTAGCATTTGCCGCCGATATTGCTAAAAAATCGTGTAATCGTAATCCGAAGTCTTCGTTAAGCTGTCATCAAACATTAGCTCTATATTTAGATTTAGATTTATCTGAAAGAAAATATAAATTATTAAGATCTGTTGTAAATAGTGTGCAAAAAGATTGTTTTCCCTCCTTGTACGCATTAAATTTATATAAAAATACTCTGTTTCCAACGCAGATTACAGCCAATGAAATTTCTGCTTCCGTAAACTTGTAGGAACTTCTACTGCTAACATCTCAGAGTATAATAAAAATCGTATGCCAAGAAAATGTTTCTAACGAACTGAAGTTAATATGTAAATGGGGATTTGACGGCAGTTCCGGCCACAGCCAGTATAAACAAATGTTCGAAAATGCATCAAACACTGATGAATATTTGTTTTTAGTAGCTTTAGTGCCATTAAAATTGGTGGAAGTGTGTAATGGAAAAGATGTGTGGGTCAATCCGCGTCCATCTTCCACCCATTATTGCAGGCCCATAAAATTTATTTTTAAAAAAGAAAAACCTGAACTAGTGCGTGATGTGGAAGAGACGACTAAAAATTCAATTAGCCAGCTTCGGACTTACGATTTTACATTAGAAAGCGGTCAAAGGTGTAGCATTAATTTCGAGATGTTGTTCACAATGATAGACGGTAGTATTTGTAACATATTGTCTGACACAAATGCCACATCTAGGTGTTTTATTTGTAAGGCTACGCCAAAAGATATGAACTCTGAAAATGTACTAAATCGTCCACCTGATGAGAAGCAATACCGCTTCGGGCTGTCAACACTGCACAGCTGGATTAGATTCTTCGAATGCATCCTGCACATAGGCTACAGACTACCTATAAAGAAATGGCAAATTCGAGGGACCGAACATAAGGAAATTGTAGAGGCTAACAAAAAACGAATTCAAACTGAATTTAAAACAAAAATGGGCTTATTGGTTGACAAACCGAAACCAGGATATGGCTCAACGAATGATGGAAATACGGCAAGGCGCTTTTTTTCAAACCCTGATCTTGGTTCTGAGATTACCGGTGTAAACAAAGAGTTAATTGTACAGTTCTCCATTATTCTAAGGGTGTTGGCCGCTGGTTATTCCATAAATTTAGATAGTTTTCAGTTGTTATTGGACGAAACTAGGGACCGATATCTATCTTTATACGACTGGTTTTATATGCCTAGCAGTGTCCACAAAATTTGAATTCATGGACGTGAAATAATCGCTTCGTGAAATTGGACAGTTGTCTGAAGATGCAATTGAGGCAAGACACAAAGAAGTGAGGAAAAACCGATTAAATCACACTCGCAAATGTTCAAGAGTAAGCTCTAATATTGATTTAATGAGAATATTATTATTGACTTCTGAACCTCTCATATCGTCTAAGCGAAAAATTCTCACAAGTAAAAAATTTAGATATGATGATGTGGAGATTCAGAAGTATATTAAACTACCAGTCGAACTTTCAACATCTACCGATGAATTTGACAAAATGAACATCGGCATTGGTGACATAAATATAGAGTCAGAAAGCAGTAGCCAGGAAAATGATGAATCAGATTAAATAATGTTATTTACTAAATATCAAATTATTATATGTAGTTAAATATTTTATATTGTATATTGTATGTAGGTAAATATACGATGTATTAACCTGTAATGGAGTGTTTTATGTTACATTATGTAAAATGATCTTTTTATTGGTTTTTATAATTATATTTCAAAAACTGTCGTTTTTAAAACTAACTTGTTTTACCGATAACTTTCATATTTTCCTGATAACTCTAACACTGATAAATTAAAGGTTCAGTAAATTCAAAATTATAATATTGTTACCTACAACTATACCCTTAGGCGAAATTTATTTTGATAGAATCTAGTGTTTGGTTCAGAAACCTAGATTTTTTTTAACACATTATCCGACTATTTTGGTTAGGAATATATATATGTACTCGTAATAAGCATAAAATTTTCTATAAGGATGAATAGAAATTATCATTTTGTCCACTTCGATCAGTTACTCGAAGCACTGTGCGACCCCCTCCCCCCCAAAAAAAATCTCCTTTGTTAAACAGTAGGTAAAAAAAAACCTTAATTTTGTAGAGATGTCGGTAAAGAAAATAGTGTCAGTGCCTCGCACCAGATTTTTATTTCTCAACCGATCATATTGCTAGTAGGCTTATTCGATTCAGCTAATCATTCTCTTCAATTTGTGTTCTATTCATTTTTTCAATTGGAGGCTTCCTTTTTGAGTTATTAATTTTGTCCGCTTTGCCCATATACTCAATGCACTGTGCAGATGGAGAAAACCTTTATTCAGCTGACAGAGGTACAGGTTAGCAGAAGGTTTTTGTGCCAACTATACGCATAGTACTCGTGTCCTTGTGTGAAGTTTTCAGTTATTAATTTTCTATCTAAATGAATATGGAGGATTGAAATGATCTCTAGTGGTACTTTCTAGTCCAAGAATCAGAAACGATAGAAATTTATTATTTGTTAAAGATTTACATTTTGCATAAATTAAACAATTATAAAAAGTTATTCCACCCACTTGGGTTGTCTAGTTGTCATAATAATTATTACCCTATACTCGGCTCTGCAGGAGATCAATTTCTGTAAAATACCTATTTATATATACAATCGTGATACATTTTCTAATTTAATCAATTTACACCTGCATAATAGATCAATATATAATTATGTACACCAGTCACCAGTAATAAATCTCAAGCTTACAAAGTACTATTTTCTCTCATCTTTTTACTACCAAGTCCCTAGCTCCATGTTACTATCGCTATATCTGTTCCCTACAGAACTCTCAGAACGAAGAAAAAAACTCTGTGGACAGACAACCATTAAAAAACAAATTAATATCAATTTCTTGATAGTAACTCCAAGAGTTTTATGAAGTTGAGATTAAGCGTATAAGAAATAAATGGGGGAAGAACATGGAAATAATGGAAAAACCTTGTAGATAAAAATAAATGTTACATATCTTTCCAGAAAACCCGAAAGTGCTTAGCTGCTAACTGCGTATATATATATATATATATATATATATATATATACACACACACACACACACACACGCATATACATTGACCTATCAAAACAATTTGTATTTTATCATTTTATTAATGTGTACCTATGTTACAAAACAAATAATAAAAAAGGGAATAAATAAATGAAAAAGAAAGACATGTAGCTGACCTGACTTATAACTAATAATAGTTCTTAATTATTACACTGAACTGATGTGACTGTCATTACTGCATACGAACTCCAGGCGTTACATGCTGATATTATAAAGTATTAAAACTTATTTAACTAACTTAAATCTATTGTAAAAATATCTATTGACATCTTGGGCGATGCGACCTGCAGAAAGAGAGTATTCAAACATTTTAGGAGGTAATTATTGTTTGATTGTTACAAACTCAAAATTGCTTATATAGATAGAAGGATTTGCATGCTTTCGAGAAGGTAGAAATGGGTATATTGAGAAATCAGAAGGGAATTAAAAGACTTTTTTGTTGAACCAGACATGATTTGTGTTTATACAAAACGAAGAATGCCTATTATAGAATATAAAAACCTTTATATGTTTTGGCCTATGTGGGTATAGATAGAATGAGAGGCAGGACGAGAAAAAATTGTGTTGATGTCCTCGTGGATAACATGCAGAAACTGGATATCTGTTTTTGGAGAATAAATGCGTGCTGTAAGAACCTCTGCCTGATTATAAGAAATGTCTTTGCACTTTTGAACAATTATTTGAACCAGGGGCTCAAATTCTCTCAAGCAATTTTGAATATAGAATGGACTAGTTATTACTTATCTTACGAGAAGGGCTATTCGTTCATTTATATAAATGTGTGTTTTATTTCATTTTTCCGCAGTCATCTTCTTTCATTATATTTTGATAAATAGTAGTTTTTAATTAAATTATGGATTTTGTATAAAACTCACGAGATTATAGAATACAAAAGCATGCGTAAATCATGGAAATCATTTACTTTGTACATAAAATTTGTCCTTTTTGACCAAAAAGGTGGTGCTTTCATAACCATGTAGTTAGTTACTTAATTTTTATCGGCCCAAAGCTTTATAAATGCGACATTTTTCTGAAAACTAGATTCCATAGCTCATTAAGGAATGTTATCACCAGTAACAGCTTTAGGAAAAAATGAGATTTTGCGTTCCAGTACCCTTTGTAGGCTACTTGTGCTGTATGAGGAACCACCATCACTACTTGAATAGTTCAAGCAGTTCTCATAATTCGTTTATTATTTATTATTAACTAAACGTTACGACCCTTTCTAGCCAGGGTGGGGTTAATGATTTCATTGTATGAGTTCGTCACTAAATAAATTCCTATTTGCCCAAGAGGGAATCGAACTCACCACTCTAACGTATACCATGTGAGAATAAGGCCTTCGCTTAACTGACGAGGCTAACCTGAACCCCCTCATGATCCCTATAGTGCTGAAAGTGGAGTGCAGAGCTGGGAAACATGACTTATAAATTGGAAGTATTCCATTAAGGTCTTTATTTAAGCACAAGATAATTCAGCACTAACGTTCTATCATTAGGTGATATAAAAAAACAAAAAAAATTAAAACACAAAACAAAAGATTAGTAGTCAATTTTGACACCAATTTTAATGTTTTTAAACTTAAGACGTTTTTGGCGAGGTTAGTTGTTAGTATGTAGTAGTTTACAAATTTGAAATAAAATAGTTTGATCCATCGCATGACCTTAAACATGTTTTATTCTTGTTTGTACCTGATGATGGCACGTTAGTGCCGGAAAGTCTAGTGCTTAAAAAATGAACCCGGTAGGAAGACCTCCAGTTTATATGAGCTGTTTCTCAATTTTAAGAGTTCATATTTATTCAATAAATCGTCAACATAAAAACACAAACTTTAAATTTATACCGTACCTGTAATTGTTTGTTTTATAGACTTGGCAGCAAAAAATCCGGACACTTTCTATTTTTTATTTAAAAATCAGATTATTTGTATTGTGTTCGATTATTGTAGGTAATCCGGTTAATTCCAAGTAAATACAGTATCTGCCCATTGAACTAATCCCTTCAGGACTAACAGAGTAAGAGATGACTCTCATTTGCCTGGAGACTACTTTTTTTTTTTTGGACTCTACTCTAGTAAACTGTAAGTAGGTTTTTGCACCTTCAAGCGTCTTTAATTTTATAACCACGCGTCTACACTCATTATTGAATGTTGTTTTTCCCTTCTAGTCTAGGAAAATGGTTCTTTCGGCAGTGGACGTAGCTCGAGCTGATGCCTTGGAAGGCTGGAGCGTTTGTTATATCGCCAAAAAGCTCGGAGTGGCAAGATCTACTATCCATGACGCACTCCGGCGTTTGGAAGACTGGGAACTATGAGCGTAGGGCAGGCAGTGGTCGTCCGCTGGTCACAAAGCGATCAGATGATAGATTTATCGAACTCTCAGTTTTGAGAGGCAGGCATTTAACGGCTCCTGGGGTTCAGGTCAGGCTTCGATATCGTCCGAAATACTGTCGTCAGCTCGGACACCACACGGCGGAAACTAAGGAAGCACGATCTTCAAGCGGAGCACCCGCGGCAGGGCCCCAACTCCTGGAAAGGCATCGAAGTGTTGAACAACATTTCCATTGGACAGAGGAGAATTGGGCAGCTGTTTTATTCTTAGATGAGCCTTGATTTGGTCTGTACCACTCAGACGGTCGAGACAGAGTGTGGAGACGACCAGTTTTGCTCAATCTACTCTTCGAGGGTCCCGGCTATTCGACTAGTGATCATTTATGGTTTGCTGAGGAATTAATTTTCATGGCTTTACCGAGCTGATTGATCTTAATAATGGAGGTATGACTGTGAAATCTGAAGTGTAATCCCATTGGCCCTATTAATTGGTGACGAGTTCATTTTAATGCAGGATAATGCTCACCCGCATACCGCGAGAATTGTCGCCGAATACTTGGAGCAAGTGGGCATCACAGTTCCGGATTGGCCTGCACCATCTCTCGATATGAATCCGTTAGAGAATTTGTGGGAGATTAGACCTCGTCATCCTCCTCTTACTGATTTAAATCAGTTCCAAATTGCTCTTGAAGAATGAATGCGATGCTGTGCCGGTGGGGTATATCAAAAATTTAATTTCTTAGATGCCTAACAGAATAGAGGCCCTTGGCAGTGCAAGAGGGGGTAATAGCCAATATTAGAAGGCTTTCAGATATAGAAAAATGTAAAAGTTATGAATTATTATTTCAAAATATTGTTAATTTCTTTTTTTGTTTTTAATTAATAGAAATAGTTTGTTTTATGTTAATTATGTTTAGATAACCTATAAAAAAACTAATTCATACAGTGAATTAAAATAAAAAATAACATTATAAGGAGAAATCAGTATCCCGTTCCTTTTTTTTGCTGCCGAGTTTGGGTGTGTATATTTATATTTATTTGTATCTTTCCTAAGGTAACACTATACGAAGGCTGTTTATTTATCCGCACTTACCATGCAATTTAAGCATATCACATGCATTTGAAGTATATTACATTACAAAAGTGATAATATATATATATACTTGTTTCACTTCGTTTGTAGTATTTTCAGGTAAACAAATTATCAACCGAATGCAAAGTGTGCCTTCCTTACGTTCAGAAATATTAAAACCCTCTGACGAAGCATTCCCAAACGAAACATCTTGTTAATATTAGAATGTGGTTATATGAAACAACTTAGTTTCCTAGAATAAAAAAGGAAGTTTGTCAGAAATAAAAGAAGAGGAAATATGTACACCGAGAGATATTTAAGATTCCTGGAAAATGAGATTGGGGTTAAAACGCCCAAGGATAGAATAAGTTACTTCCAGGTGGAAGGGTTCTTAAGACGCGGGCCCCAAGGAAAGTGGTAGCGGGAGGGAGGCGGAAGGTCGGCATAGCAACAGGCGGGGGTGGTACTATTTGGGGGCAGATCTATAAATACGGGACATTGGCCTAGGTCACCTTCACCCTTCTCACAGCCACTAAACACAAATCAAACCCTCTAATACCTTACCGTCAATGGTCATCTGGAAAAATGTTGTTCGTCTCTACTCACTCTCTCTCTCTCCCTCTCTCTCTCTCTCTCTCTCTCTATATATATAGCCTGTGGTTCTCCACTGTCTCTCTATATCTATGAGATCAGAGTGATTAGTACTAGGCTTTAAACGAGGTAGCAGCACCTGTCAAGGGAGGACAGCGGACCCCTGTGAGTCCAAGGGTCACATGATATATATATATATTATCATGAAAGGTTAATTATAATTATTATTATTTAAATTTAATCTATGTACCGGCTACTTCTCAGGGTCATATATTGCACGGCAAGCATTTTCGTTTCCACCATCTCTGCTATAAGAGCTAATTTATCTATTTAATCAGAGATATAGCACATTTAGACTAGATAATTAAAGAAACACTTACTCTCTCTTTGCATCTTGGGAGTCGACTGGCTGTTCCTGTCCCACGAGATTGACCCTTGGACTCACAGGGGTCCGCTGTCCTCCCTTGACAGGTGCTGCTACCTCGTTTAAAGCCTAGTACTAATCACTCTGATCTCATAGATATAGAGAGACAGTGGAGAACCACAGGCTCGACCGTTACAATATATATATATATATATATATATATATATATATATATATATATATATATATAGAGAGAGAGAGAGAGAGAGAGAGAGAGAGAGAGTGAGTAGAGACGTACAACATTTTTCCTGATGACCATTGACGGTAAGGTATTAGAGGGTTTGATTTGTGTTTAGTGGCTGTGGGAAGAGTGAAGGTGACCTAGGCCAATGTCCCGTATTTATAGATCTGCCCCCAAATAGTACCACCCCCGCCTGTTGCTATGCCGACCTTCCGCCTCCCTCCCGCTACCACTTTCCTTGGGGCCCGCGTCTTAAGAACCCTTCCACCTGGAAGTAACTTATTCTATCCTTGGGCGTTTTAACCCCAATCTCATTTTCCAGGAATCTTAAATATCTCTCGGTGTACATATTTCCTCTTCTTTTATTTCTGACAAACTTCCTTTTTTATTCTAGGAAACTAAGTTGTTTCATATAAACACATTCTAATATTAACAAGACGTTTCGTTTGGGAATGCTTCGTCAGAGGGTTTTTACTATTTCTGAACGTAAGGAAGGCACACTTTGCATTCGGTTGATAATTTGTTTACCTGAAAACACTACAAACGAAGTGAAACAAGTAGCAAGTTGAAAGTATTTAAATCTATTGATGCACTCAATCTTACGTATCTATTTGCAAATGAAGGAAATAAATATGTAATCTGTAGAGTGTGAAATTTTTTTTAAACGTTTAATCTAAGGTATATTAACAGCGAAGGCAGGAATTCAGTTAACGGATTGATATCTGTCTAGATAATCAAAGAAACTTTATGAAGATCCCAGTGGATGGACCATTCAGTGCTGTGCGTATTAGCTGATGAAGATGTGATAGAGTTGATTGAAGGCTATGACCATCTCTGGGAAGAGACGTATCTATTTATATTATGCTAGGGAGTGCATTGATCATTATTAGGAAATTTCCCTTAAGGAAAATCAGCTATGGAAGTGGAACTCATGATGCGATTTTCCAAAAATGTTCTCAAATAACCATCGATACTACCCAGGAGATGACGAGAGAGAGGTCCGTTGAAAACTGTTTGTATATATAAATATCTGTCAACGCTGTAGCTGTCTCAATTTTTGTTTGATCGTTACTAAACTCGATATTTGAACGTTTTATGTAAGACTAAAGATCAAGTTCTTCAATGGCTGAAATCCGACAAGTTAGAGGGGGGTTAGAGTGGGGAATTTCAAAAATTCTTAATTTCTCCGTCATTATGCTTCCAATGAAGGAATTGCATAGAACCAATATTATTGATATTTAATGTTGTATGAGTTTTGTTATGCAAGTTTATACAGTATCTTGATTACTACCCGAGATATTTTCATTTCTTAGTTTTCGGCCATTAGTAAACCCTCACTCCGACTCATGTCACATTAACAAAAAGTCCGTCACGCAGGGGCTGCGTAAACTAAGCAGATTTCCCAAGAGAAGTTTTACAATAGAGAAATCTGCCTAATAACAACTGTAGTAGTAAGAAACCTCTAAACCTAAAACATTATTTAGAGCGTAATAACCCAGTAGTTTATAGGCCCAAAAAAACAGTTAACCTAGCCTCTAAACCTATTCACGAGGGACGAATAGTTATAGAAACGGCCGCCAGAGCTCTCGGCGGAAAATCCGAACATAGCCTACTGGTGACCACACGCAGAATACAAATGCAAATATCTCGGTTAATATTCAAGATACAGAATAACATAATAATAATAGATAATAATATATAGAACAATATTTATAGTAAATTTAATTTGCAATAAGATTGGTTCTATACAATTTTTCGCTCCGACGCATAATAACGGAGATATTTTGAATTTTCAAAAATCCCCCCCTCTAAACCCCCCCTCCCACTGGTCCGATTTCAGCCATTAACGAACTTGATCTTCCTTTTTACATAAAACGATTAAATTCCGAGTTTGGTAAAGATCAAACAAAAATTGCGACCGCTAGAGCGTTAACAGACAAATATATATATATATAATTTTGAACGGACCTCATTTTCGTCATCTCCTGGGTAGGATCGATGGACATTTGAAGAAATTTTTCGAAACTCGCATCATGAGTACGACCTCAATAGCTGATTTCCCTTAAGGGAAATCTGCTAAAAGCTGTTATATTATGAAGCACTTTATTTGAAGCCTAAATACCAAATATTGTTCTCATTGAACTTTTACGTTTTGAGATAAATACAAATACGTAGGAAATCTGCTTAGTTAACGGAGCCCCTGAGTGACGGACTTTATTTAATATCACTTTTGCTAAGATGTAGTTAAGGTGAAAACAGATGTTTCGTGAATTTATAGAATATAGACTTTTGTTTTTATGTTATGAAGAATAAAAACGCTCATTCAAATAAAACATTCTAAACCTTTACTGTGCTTAAGAACAATACAGTTAAAAGGAAAATTGCTATAAAAGGAATAAACGAACATCATCTGTCTATATAACATGGAAAACAGATTTAAATTATAGAGGTGAACCGTTTCTTTCCGTGAATTATAAGATCCTGTCTACGGCTACTTTTCCAATGTAAGTGGATTTTTTTTAGTAATATCGGTCAGGTATCACTTCTATGGTATTAGAGAAATGTGGTGTAGAGAGACTGAAATTGCACGAAACATTAGAATATGTTATTGCACCTAGCAAACATATCAGATGGATGAGTGGACTAAGTCTGCTATGTCTGATGGCTTTGAGGTTACTACTTGCTTGAGGGGATCCATTATCCCCGAACTGTTTAACGCAATGGAACTCGAACTTTGAAAACTATCAACATTACCCTGGTAGGATCACATATCACATGGCGCACGTTGATTAGTGAATAGGTATATTTGGTGCTTAGGAAGTGTTTGTACGAGGAGATCCGAAGAACCTTCTAGAACTGGAGTATAAAAGTCCAAAGAAAGGTATTTGCGTCGACTTGGAGGCGTTGTATGCCAAATCTGATGTCATTTGTGCAATTAACGATGATGTGAGGAACTAGGTAGAGCTAGGGAGAGGATGGTCGTCACAAATAAGGCTAAACACTAGTATTTAGTATGGTAGTCCAGAAGGAACGGGCAGACCAGCCAGGCCCAGGCTGGAGGTTCAGTGGTGGATGGATGACAGAGTGACTTGTGGAGGTTGGGGCTATTGAGTTATAGGATCCTTGCAGCAAGGTTTAAGATGGAGCCAGAGAAACGGGCCTTGTTAGGACAGCATGTCCTAATTATTACTTATTCCTGTAAATTCATCTAATTGCGGTGCAACCTAATAATCATCTAAGTAACGTAAAACCCAGAGATACGTGCTATTGGCTATACGAGGTTATCCATTTGATTTTCGGTGTCGTGTGTCATCCGTAACTAGCCACATTTAAATTAATCGAAAAATGTACAATCACTTATTTCATCGGTTTGTAATATTTTAACACAGCCGAACACCATGTTAAGGCGCGCGTCGCGGACACATCAATTAACGTTGTACAAAACTGAAAAACTTGTAGATCACTACTCCCGATACTACCATTAGTTGACTTTAAATATGTGTAAAAAACAATTATCCTTTAATGGGCGGGTTTTTATAACATACAATAGCAAAACTTGAAAGTAATAAGTCCACTAAAAAACAAAAATTTACACTGTTAAAAAATGAAGAACACAAAATAACAGGTCTTTGGTTAAATGAAACAAACTAATTGAAACAGAGTTCGCACAAAAACAACAAAGCACTAATAAACTTAATTTTCACACTGAACTAAAAGGTAATTGTGAGGTTGCTCGCAGTGTACCCACTTTAAAAATAGATTAATTATTTTAGTTTAAATTATTTATGGCAACACTGTCACTGAGACCAGGTGGCAGCTAGTAGGGGTTAGGTTAAGAGTTGTTACTGACCCGGCCAAGCTACTACAATCCTGTTGTTTGAATGCCAATTATCACTTTAAATTAATTTAATGTAATGTAATTGTATTATTATTTATACATGCTCAACCATCAGAAATTTAGTTAGCGTGGTTTTTATAAATTACTCACATATCTACCCTTCAATACTTACTCGATACTATTTATGTCGTATTGATTGCTATATAGTGGCTTTTTATTTATTACCGTAAAGAGAACTGAGTTATTTAAAAATAAATGAAAATCATCGGCTCATTTACTTAAGAAGTACCAAGGCCTGCCACACTGGGTTAAAAAGTGAAACACAGTAATGGAGACTGACTTTTTATTTGACCAGATGATTTATAAAAATAGTATGTGAGATAATTTATGAACAAATGATCATAATAACATGTAAAATTGTTGTTTATTACCAATCACGCATTGGCTGTTAAATTGACTACATACTCATCTATTGGAATGACATACAACTGACTTCATCTTACAAACTACGATTCAAATTATAAAAAGAGTGTTTATAATTATTTATTATTATTACTTTTTAAAGACCTTGAAAGCACCAAATTTCAAATTATAGTCCGTTACAAAAGGCAATTTCCACAACTCCGCGGTTCCCCTCAGGAATTTCTAACTATTTCTTGGCATTGCATATTGTAAATACCATTGCACAGCTAAGAACGTCAAGCAACTATTATATAAAGTTTTCAATGAAAAATGTATACTATAATATTAACCCAAAAGAAATTTGCACATTGTGTAATTTACATATGAATGAGGACATTTATCATATAATGCTTCATTGCCCTATTTACTCCCCTTTCAGAGAACAGTATTTACCATTCATCAAACAGCCAGCTGATAATTCACAACTTCATAATATTCTAAATAGTGCAACTAGAGGAGTATATATTACCATCTTTAAATATTTAAGAAATAGTTTCAAACTTCGCGAATCTTACCTGAATTAACATTGTCAAATTTGTCTTCTTCTTTAAATTGTTTTTTTTTCTTATATCTATATATATTAGTAAGAACAGGAACCAAGATATGATAGGTTTAATGGAACTATTATGTTGAAAATATAATGTTTTAATATTAGGTAAGATAATAAAATACAATGCCACTTATTAGTTTAGATTTTTCTAGAAAGATTAATGTAAATTATAGTCAGTTATACTCAATTCTAGTTTCTAAAAATATGTATATATATATAAGCAACTAATATAAAAAAATTAACCTCATTATATAAGGCCTACTCCTTGCTATAAGGAAAATCCTTGTGAGCAATAAGTAAAATAAAAAAATAAATAATTACTTATTATTCTTAAATTTAATAAATAAATTCTTTGACTATGGAAATTAATTTGAGTTACAAATAATACACATTTTGTCTTTAATCATAATTATGTCATTATTTAAGGAAATTCATAAGTAACTTTGACTTCTTTGAGTTAAGTGTCCACCATATAAATAAAATATATATATATATATATATATATATATATATAATTCTAGCATTAACAATACCTATATACCATAATAAGGGAGGTGACCCATAACAAATGTATGTCATCCAAAATAAGAATCTTAGCTTTGTGAGCTCTAATATTTATTTTCGTGTTGTTGTATGTGTGGAAATCCAACGCCCTTTCCATCCTACCATTGAAATGGAGTGAATTGCATTCCGGGCTTTGATGAAACAAACGCCTCTATCAGTTTAATACAGCGAGGTATAAGGGAGAGAGTAGCCCGGAGCCGTGACAGTCCAAAGAGGTACAATGGAGCAAGGAGTGATGAACCCCTAATTAAAGAACTACTATAGTAGCTGTTCTCAGAACGCCTCTGCTATAGTGGCGCTTCCAAGAACTTAGGCCAGTCAACTCCACCTGGAAGAAAAAACCATTTCTGGACGTGGCACTGATCAACTGGATGCCTATCTGGTTCATTGATAAAACTATACTCACATAACTGAATGAATGTTGCAGTAGAAATGGTTTCAAGGATTTATTTCCTTTCAAGTAGAACCAGCCTTACAGTTCTCTTATTCTCATTACGCTCATCAAAACCATTTAACGGAAATTCCTATCGAATTTTACGTTCTGAATTCCAATATTTACTTCCATCAGGGGCAACTTTTTGACTGGGGAAGTTACTTTTTTTCCCTTTTTCGTTATTTATTTAACGCTTCACTTTAACGACGATTTCATCCATAGTAATATGAAAATGAAAAATAAAAGTCCTTGAGTACAAAATCTCGTTATGATTTACAATTTGTTTATAAAAACACACCTCCTTAGGGAAAGAGTTGCTAGTAGAAATTAATAATAAATTTTCTGTAAAAATATCATTTCTGAACATATTAAAAATCCGTCACGCAGGTTCTGCGTAAACTAAGCAGATTTCCCATGTGAAGTTTTACAATAGAGAAATCTGCATACTGGTAACACAATACCACCTTGATTAAATATAAACAGTAATGAGAAATCTTTCAATTAATTAAAATATTTATGTTAGATCATGTTAGATGAGTGTTATCAGTAATAATTTTACGAACTCACTAGTGGGTTAATGTTTTTTAGATTTATTGTTTTAATATCAAGATAATTTGGAAGATGCATTACATACGTATTTAGCAACGGTAGCCGTTTTAACTGTGGTTTTAAAGAGATGTATGTTGGAATATTAAGTAATCCAGTTTCCCGCTTGTTGAAATTTTGATAACAATATCAAGAGAAAGTCCATCTAAGGGGAAAGGCACGTGCGCCTGCAGTAAATTAGTTTTCCTCATGTGGAAAATTGCATCGTTAGATTTAGGCAGGTTGGTTTATTGAGTGCCGTTTGTTAAATAAAAGGGGGAAAGCAACAATGGAGGTGTCGAAGGGTAAATGCCAACTTCAGCCGGTCATATTTATAAAATGTTGCAGGATAAAAATTTAAACAAAACAAAAACATAAAACATGCATTTCTAAAGTTGTCTTATCGACAGGTTTCCAGCGACATATCATAACGTGGAAGATTCAATCTCCTAAGGGGGGTGGGGGATAAGAACAATTAACTGCCCTTAATTGCATGATGAATGTCCAGTATTGCTTAATATTACTCATGACATTACGTTGGCTATTTTAGCAGATTTTCCTTAGGGAAATCAGATATTGAGGTTGTAGTACTAATGACGGAGTTTTGAAAAATTTCTTCAAATTTCAATTGATCCTACCCAGGAGATAATGGAAAGCATGCCTTTCAAAATATGTATATATATGTGTGTATATATAGTTTTATGTAAAACTAAAGATCAAGTTCGTCAACAGCTGAAATTGCATAAGTAGAAGAGGGGAGGGTTTAGGAGGTGTGATTTTGAAAATTCAAAACGAGTGCGATGTTCCAGCAAGTGGGAAATCTGCTTAGTTTACGCAGACCCTGAGCCTTTCTGAGGAACAGATCGCCACATTAGCAAAAAACCTATTAAATCAGTGCATAAATAAAAACGTACACTGGTTGCAAAGATGCAACTCCCGTCACAAACGGGTACAAGAGTGATAGAGACAAGGTACCTCAAAAAACAAGAATGGTTATTGTAACTATAAATTTTTTGAATTTTTCTGAGTTGTTGCCTTTTTTTCTGATTTCCATTTTTCTGAATGGCCTTTGTGTATATATGTGTGTGTGACCTGTCTTTCATTCTATTTCCACTTATGTTACTTTTATACCTAAAAACTATGTTTCTCATATATGAATAATGAGATAAAATTGATTTTCTTAAGATTATTAGGTAAGCGACTGAAGTTAACAAGTCATACAACTCCTAGTAGTAACATATACAGATACTCTTCTTCTTCCTTGAGATGACAACAGCCAAAAAAATATATATACTAATAGTACTGAAGTGAAAAATGATGTTTGTAGGCTTTTAGCAGATTTCCCTTAAGGGAAATCAGCTATTGAGGTTGTACTCATGACGGAATTTTTGAAATTTTTCTTCAAATGTCTGTATACATATATATCAATATATATATACCGCTCTAGCGGTCGCAATTTTTGTTTGATCGTTACCAAACTCGATATTTAGTCGTTTTATGTAAAAAGAAAGACCAAGTTCGTTAACGGCTGAAATCGGACCAGTGGGAGGGGGGGGGGTTTAGAGAGGAGGATTTTCAAAAATTCGAAATATCTCCGTTAGTATACGACGGATCGAAAAATTGTACAGAATCAATCTTATTGCAAATTAAATTTACTATAAATACTGTTGTATACATTTATTCTCTATCTTGAATATTAGCCGAGATATTTGCATTTTTATTATATCAGGTCGTATAACGGATGAGAGTGAGTTTCCCGCCAAAAGCTAGGTCGGCCGTTTCCTTAACTGTTTGCTCTCGTGAAATTTGTCTATTGTAAAACTTCACGTGGGAAATCTGCTTAGTTTTCGCAGCCCCTGCGTGACGGACTTTTTACAATTTATGAAAGATAAGAAGCAATAAATATATACATAATTTGAGCCATAAACTTGAATAAATTCCTATGATTAAGGAGGTCCCATTCAGAAGTATGAATGCTAAATTCATTGTGATTTCCGTGTGAACCAAATACGGATTCAAAAATATTTGAACATAACCGTTATTCAGATAAACAAATATTGAATATAGAAGGCGAGACTTCTGTTTATAATTAACACTACAATCTATTGCAAGCTTTAAATTATTTATTAAGAATAAAGTGTATTATCCATTTTAATGGGAAACTCCAAAAAAGTATGTATTCAAGTTTCAAAACCCTATTTTATTTTTTTTTTTGACTTTCACAACCCTCATTATTTTCGTTCTCAGTGTCATTTGTGTAATCATTTATTTTGTAAATTTGTGGGCACAATAAAAGTTGCAACAAGTTATTAAATTTCATTCCCCTTTCTGTTTATGCGTAGACTTTTGAAATTTTTAAAAGACAGAACATAGTTACGCACGCAAGAAAAAAATTATTCAAATACCCATCTTTCATGATAAAAGCGTGTTTTGGGCCTCATAATGTTAATAGTGCATTTAATCTCGAGGTTCCCAAACAAAATGTGAAAATATTTAGGAGTTTAAGTTATTAAATATTATTATGATTTACTAATAAATACATGTCGCCAGTTATTAGCTATGATTTATTACGATATGGCTGAGTCTGCTTAGTTAATTTATTTTTCAGTTAAAGAAAATGATCATACTATGTATCGACTAATAATACAGCACCAGACTAATGTTTCGTTGCCTATGTAAACATGAGTTTAAGGTTAAGGGGCTTAATGATCCAGTTGTTTTAAATGAAAATCTCATGAGCAGGAGTGAAATGTAGGTACTTACCTAATTTTCTCCAAGGTTTAAAGAAATATTTCAAAGCTGATTTCTTTTAAGGGATTAGTTATCCCCACTTAGTATGATCTCTGCCGAGTGGCATAGGATGTGGCGAAGCTTCGTGACTTTAGTTGTTAATATCCTAAACCTGAAGGTAGCCTTGCTATCTGGGGTCAGGGCCAACAGAACAGTCACCTCTTCTCTAGCGAGCCTAGCGCCATCTAGGAAATTGACTCACACCAAGATATTTCCTTAGTCTAACCTAAACAAAGGGATTTTGTTAGATCTGTTCAAAACGTTTTTACTGCTAAAGTCGAAGGTGCTGACCTATTTATGTAGTGATCAATGTAGACAAGCGATCTATATTTTACTATCATTCATGTATTTATTTATCATCAAATCTCTATACTCTTTTCATTATTCTTTAAGTAACTCAAATTAGTACTGATTTATGTTGAAAATACAGTCGATATGTGGATGAATGCCAACACTATCAATCCTTCCTGAGTTTTGTGTTATTTCCAAAAATGAGTTCTTTTTAAACTTCGAGCATTCACTGTCACAATTAGTTCTGTTATATTAAACCTGTTCTATTAAATGCAACTGCAAACATTGTGGAAAACAGATATTTTCAGATATATATTATAGACTAATCTTGTGGCCAAACATTAAGTATGATATGTATAATGTTTAATATGAAACTTTTGAACTCTATAATTTTTTTTTTTTACAATAAGAAATAGTCTAAGGAAGTTGCATCTTCAGAAAGAACCCTAAAACTAATTGAATTAAATTTCACCCATCTTAATACTCTTTCTTCAGAACACTAAACACCTGGGCTTACGATCTTTAACAGGAATGGCAATACCACATTTCAAATTTGTCTTCCAGTTATCTGCGTTAAAATCTTGAAGTTCTTTAGAAATTATTTGAACCTTAGCAGTTAGAAATAATTCTGATAATAAAATATGTTATATTTAAATTTAAGTTATGTTGGTTTAATTTAAATTTGTTCTTTAGTTGTCTTCTAATTATAACCTCATTTAATCATTATATATATATAAATTCTCCAAATAATGAAAATGCCATAAATTAGTTTAATTAATTTATTAATATAATATTCCTTTTACACCCGGAATCACATGAATTATAATACATAAATCATAAATTGACATTTCAATAACGTATTCGCCATCGGGAAAGAAAATAATGCTTAATCTACTATTAAGGAAAAATCACCATTTCACATTTAATTTGATAACATAAAAACAATCAAAATGTTAAATTAAAATTAAATCTTCATTGGGGAAAGACTTTATTCTTCATCGCTAAATCGGAACCTCCAACTTCCGGCATTTTACACAGCATTATAATAAACATTTGTTTCTCTAAATTCAGTAATGATGCGGTTGTTATAGTTCAGACGGCAACCGCTAGATAGCTCTGCCTGCACTCCCGCCCGTGCTTCTGGGGGTAAATATCTTCTTTCGGATATTTTTTATTTCCCTAGATTGGAAATTTAAAATTTCACCATTTGACACTTCATTAAAATTTGTCAGTTATTATTAAATCTAATAATGTATTTCAAAAATCACAATCGAGAGGCATTATCATATATAGTGTTTTATATATATATATATATATATATATATATATATATATATATATATATATATAGAGAGAGAGAGAGAGAGAGAGAGAGCGGGAGGGGGACGAGTGATAGTTCATCTAAATGTTTCTTTGATAGGTAATTCTTTCATAAGAAAATTATTAAGATTATGTCGATAGCCTCTACTTATTTTTTGTAATAATGTTCTATAAAAATTGGAAGAGAAACATAAAATTGGAAATAAAATTATAAACAATTTAACGTTCATTGATATTTCGACTTGTTACATCTAGGGTATTATTAACTCCTAGATAACAATTCTTACAAGCCCCCGCCCTCTCCTGTTCGTCTCATAGAATATTAGTATAGCCTTTATTCTAAGTTAGGTATATTATAATACAAGTAACAAGTTTCATAGAAGTCGGTTCAGCCGTTTATGCTTGAAATGGTATTAAACAAACAGACACCAAAGAAACAAGTTGCAGGACATCGTATCTGTGGCATAAGAAACAAAAAGTATCGAGAAATGTCAATCAAAAATCAAGGTATAGACAGAGGTTACAATTATATATATATATATATATATATATATATATATATATATATATATATATATATATGAAATCAATGAATTCATTATTTGTTTCTTTTTGTCGAGAATCTCCCTCAAATAATGTAATTGGTCTTAATACTCTTAATCTTAGGAATTTATTAAAATTTATATGGGTTCTGATAAGTTATTTTTTAAACTTTAGAACGTATGTGCGTGAATTAATCTAGATAAGAGACCAACACAGTAGTGGTAATTATTGAAGGTCGTGAAATGGAGTGCTAATTATGCTAGGATGTTAGTATGAAAACTAGTGGTGGAAAATCACTTCTTCCGGATATAATTATGACCCTTTAAAAAATATTCGAATAGGGGATCAGGTTAGCCATGTTAGTTAAAGCAGTGGCCTTAATCTCACATGGTAAGAATGACGAGTTAGATCCTCCCCCGGGCAATAAGAATTTATTTATTAACGAACTCATTAAATAAAATCTATACTCTCACCCTAGCTAGAATATGGGTGGTAACCTGTAGATAACCTGTCCCAATTAGCCATAGTATAAAAAATTGGATGTTTATAAATAATAATAGTAAAACATTTGAATAAAAACTTTGTAGTTCTTAGTGCAAATTATTTAGAATAAGTTGATATTCGCAAATTTTGCATTCTGATCCACAAATAGGAAACCTTTTTTAACAGTTTAAGTGTAAAAACTATTTCTGATCAAATTTTGGCAGGATGTATTACTCACTCTTACTCTTCCAGTTTGACTTGGACCTTACTTGAGCAATCCCATTTCATTAAATTACATACTTAAGAATATTTACCCAAACTATTTCATTTGACTCATCCTTATTGTCGGCACAACTTTGGCACAGGACACACTTGTCATTTCCCTTCTCACTATCTCAATCGTACTCTGGATGATGATTTTATGAGAAATTATAATAATAAATAATAAAGTAAATCTGTTTATTTTTCAAAAACGTTTTGTTAAAGATTTGTTATTTACAGTTTATTAGCCAGATAAATCAGTTACAGATTTCATACAATACATACTTAAATAACAAATCGTGAGTAGATCAAATATAGATAACAGCATTTATACAATTACAAACCAAAATGTCTCTCCTTAACTGTTTTTAAGTAAGAATAATCTTCTAGAAACTTTATGTATCTTTTGGCAATTTTATTCTACCTGAATATATAGAATATATCTGTATTTATTGCCGACCAGCCTCACTATTTAGCTCAAAGTAAAAATTGATTTCATTAGACATACAGATATCTGACAGCACTTTCAGCCAAGAAGTTGTGGAAATATTCTTCTTCATTAGTGCTTAAAAGGGAGCGAATCCGTGCATCCATAGCTCACCTGGATTTCTTAGCAATGTGCGTGAGCCTTATATTTTTTTTAGTAGTCTTTCTATAAATGCAAGGGAGAGATGGAATGGAAACTCGAAATATATCCTTCATCAAAAACGTAACGAATCAGGCTGATTGAAAATTTAATTCGAAAAATATAATGTAATACATCTTATTATAAAGTTAATTTTTAATAATTAATGTTCTATTATTGTTTACATGGGTTCAAAGATTAACCTAGATATTTATATTATTTAGTTTCCAGTCTTTAGCAAACCCCACTCCGACTGATGCGATCCTCACTTTGAGCACCTGAAACTTTAATAATCAAATTTCCAGATTGAATTCCCAAGTACTGCTTACATAGAAGTCTTAGAACAGGACAATTGGAGAATAGATGAAAATAGGTCTCCAGCACGAGGAAAATCTTCTTAGTTTGAGCCGATTTTATAGCGAGACTGACTTTATTACATTTCATCTCTGATGAGTAGCGAATGGTTTTCATATAAAATATAGGGTTAGGATTTTAAATCTAATGAAATTAGCTTTTTTTGCCCCGTATTCTAAGTCTTTATTTCTAAATTCCTGACGCACAGTAGTTTGCATTATTCGATAGGAGTTCAAGTAGTCTCTTCAGAAAAACCGGTGCACCCTTTTAAGAAGTACAGGAATACTATGTCCTCTTGCATGGATATTTAAATCCATTATTGTAAATAGGTACTTCGGACTCGCGAAGTAGCACACCCACAGCAATAAATGATTATGTAATTTTAGTGTTCTCCAGTTATAATTTAAGTATAAAGTGAGAGTATAAGTAAATTAAGACACAGCACCTTAAATCTGAGTCTTAGTTTGGATAATACCTCAGAAATCTAAACAGTCTGCTCGTGAAAAAGTGATACTGCCTTTGATCAATTGTATGCATTCTTGTACATACTAGAGACTAGTTGTTCTACTTTCATTGAGTTACACGGGAGTATCCCTTTTGGCCATATTTCTGACAGACTGCTTCTTCCTCGGCGTGCTGCGGTTTCCTGAGAGGTTATATAAAGGTTAGGGAGAGACGTTTGAGAGTAGGGACAGACAAAGGTGGAAAGACGAGGGCCAAAAGATGTTTAATTGGCCTGAGTCCTTGGGAGATCAGTAACCCCGCCCCAGGATGGCAGGCCCGAATTCCCAAGACCCACTCGGACTATATCCGTGGCTTGTCTCCCTTCTCCCTTTCCTCCAACATTCTTCCTCCGTTCTTTTAAATTTACATAGATTAATGTAAGAAAACCATTAGGAAAGTGCTATAATCGTCAATCTTCCTTTTACATTATATTTTATTGAATTATCTTACTTAATTATTAAAGAAATAATATTAGAAACAAAGACTTAACGCTTGCATGCAAAAAAACGTTCGTCACCCAGGATCTGCGTTAGCTAAGCAGATTTCCCACGTGGATCACGTATTTACATTTATCTCAAAACGTAAAAAAAAGTTCAATGAGAACAATATTTGGGAATTTAAGTTTTAAATAAAGTGTTTCATAATAAAAAGGCTTATTGTTAATATGATATGAGTAGAAGTGGGGGTTTACTCACACCCGAGACATAAAAAATCCACATATCTTGGTTAATATTCATGATAGAATAGGTATAGGACAACATTTATAGTACATTAAGTTTTCGATAAGATTAGGTATATACACTTTTTAGATCCGATGTATAACAACGGAGATAATTTGAATTTTCGAATTCTCCCCCTCTAAACCTCCCCCCCTCTGGTGTGATTTCAGTTATTAACGACCTCGATTTTTTTTTTTACATAAAATGATTATATACCAAGTTTCGCAACGATATAGCAAATATTGCGATCGCTGGAACGGTTACAGACACACACACACACACACATATATATATATATATATATATATATATATATATATATATAAAATCGATGGCAATTTGATGAAATTTTTCGAAAATCACGTCATGAGAACAACCTCAATAACTGATTTCCCTTAAGGAAAATCTGTTAAAAAGAGTTAGAATCAATACTCTGCCACCAACATATGCCTTATGCTTCAATAAATAGAAAATAGTTAAGTATTTTTCCTATAAAATATTCATTAAATTATTGAAATGTAATAGAATAATATGAAATTCTTCAAAAATAAGAATTTTTCAAAATATTTTGCTTAAAATAAATCAGTTAAATCAAATATCGCTGTTCTAAAAGAACAATGATGCAACTCCTAAAATTTTAATTTTATAGGAGACCCGAAAGAAGAAAAAGGATTATTTGAAATACTAACACTGAAAATTGACTGAAAATAGTTATAAAGGTTGATGTATAGAACATCTTTACTTTTATATTATGAGATTTGAAATAAATCATTATTAGCTTTTAACCATAATGTTTAACCCTTAATCAATTTTTCTTGTTTTATAGTACATAACTATTAACATTTTATTTATTGTCTGTTAAATACAAAATACAGTTATCTCATTGTTCCACTATATGCTTTAAAGCTTTGATATATCATTAAGCATTAAAAAAATTAATTAATCACAAAATCGTAGTTACGCCATTGTTCTACTGGAACAGCTATATGTAAACAGAAAAGACACTCCGGTATCGAAATCAAAATTGAGAATTGTTATATGACACTTTAGTAAATCTTTATATATTGTGCTATCAAGCAAAGACTAAGTTTCCACCATCCATTTTTCATTCCTGGTAACAGGACACGTGGTACACTGTATGGGACAATCCTCTTATATGACAGCTGGCTCATGGGCCTGAGTTTTTCCCACATTTTTTAAATTTTTTCATTCAGTTTGCCTGCTAAAAAAAAAACACTATATGTAGTATTCGATTTTATTCGCACTTCACCCTTCATTGAAGCTTTTGCCGATTTTCAGAACCTAGTTGTCAGGATGAAATTTTTACCTGATCTCATTATCTGGGCAATCTCAGTATTTATTTTAGGAGGAAATTAGTAAGATCAATTTATAGCTATATTTAAATTTTAATTATATTATTATATTCGTTATTATCATAACTAATTAAATGGAATGAATGTTGCTAATTATACATCTCGGAGGATTAAAGCTTGCTTGATACAACCACATCGCATATTAACACAACTGAAGTGGAGGCGGAGGTGATAATCACATATGAAAATTGTCTCTTTTTCGAGTAAAGATCGTCGGAGAATTCTCTTAAAAATGATTTGCATCTCTTTTTATGACACCCAAAAACTGCCCTTAAGGAAATAATGATTTATTATGGAGAAATAAGTAATTTAGTGATTCTTCCATTCACAAGCTCTCACTCACCTTGGTTAATGAAATGTAGATCTAGTTAGTTTAGATGTAGTTTGGTTTCCTTTAGGAGAGTACACAAACAAACAGAACATAAAATGTCGAACAAATCAAAAAAAGTTTAAAATAAACCATGTTAGTAAATATTTTATTTAAATAAAATAGGAAATGTCTTATAAAAATAAAAAAAAAAAAAAAATAGGAAGTTTTTATATATAGTTTTAACTTATTATTATAATTTCTTCTTTTTCTTTTTTATATATATATTTTTATTTTTGCTACTTACTTTTGTACACTTTGTGCAACTACAGTTAATTGGGGCGGGCTATCAACAGGTTATCACCCTTTACTTGCCAGGGTGAGACTTAGAGACTAAGGAGTTCGTCACTAAATCCCATCCAGTCGAACTCACCACTCTTAGTTTACAATGTGAGATTAAGGCTACTCACAAGGCTAACCTGATCCCCATATATTTAGTGATATTGGTTTTGTTTTATTTTTCTTTTCTTTGTATTTTTGTTTTTACATTCTTATTTTCATTTTTTGGTGCTTAATTTTTGTTGCAAACTTATCACTTTTATTTTATTAACAATTATTTGATGTCATGTGATTGATGATTTTGCCGTGTAGTCAAAACCCTCCTTCGGTGTCAGCAGTCACACTTGTGTTTATTGTTTAATAAAGTGTTTTTATTCTTCTACTACCCCTAGACGTTATTGCTTGTACCTAGCGAATCAACAATAGAATATTTAGTTCAAGAAAAATTTAGCTTCTCGTAAAGATCTTTTAAAAATAAATTATATTGAAATTTTTGGAATTTTGCATTTTGGCAACTACCTTCTTTTGGAATCGTCTCTTGGCAATCCTCCGGAGCTCAGTGCATTCTTTCGCCCCCTAAATTCCACCCGACATTTTTCTATGTGACGTGAAATAATAGTTTTATATAAATACGTGTACATATTTGCATTAGTCTGCATCATCATTAGGCTAGTTGTTGTGGTAGTTTAATGCTTCTTTACTATCGCATTCAATATCAATTATGCATAACTCAAGAAAACCTGTTCCTTAAGGGAAATCAGCTACTGAGGTCGTACCCATGACGCAATTTTCGAAATATTTCCTCAAAGGTCCCCCAGTAGATGATGAATATTCCGTTCAAAATTATATATATTCCGGTGTAAATTATATATCTGCCCATTGCCGCTCTGGCGATCGCAATTTTTGATTGATCGGTACCAAAATGGATATAAAAGCGTTTCATGCAAAACTATAGGTCAAGTTCGTTAATGGCTGAAACTGGACCGGTGGGAGTTGACGGGTTTTGTGTAGAGGAGGGAATTTCGAAAATTCACAATATCTCCGTTACTATACGTCCGATCGAATCGTTGTATAAAACCAATCTTATTTCGTATTTAATGTATTATAAATATAGATTACACATTTATTCTGTATCTACAATACTAACCGCAATATTTGCATTTTTAGTTTTTAGCCTACAGTAAACCCCAATCCTACTCATGTCGGAATAGTTGTAACGCTATCCCGCTATGAAACACATTATTATAAGCTCAAATACCGAATATTGTTTTCAAGAGATCTTTATTACGAGAGGTGCATGCAAATACGTTGTGATGATGTCATACATTAAGATTTTACGTTCTTCTTTAGTTAATCTTTATTTGATCTATATCATTCTCGATATTTAACCGTTTCAGTCAACACTAAAGATCATGTTTATGTTATTACCTGAAATCAAACATAGAATCGTTCGAGAAGGGAGGATATTTTCATTATTATGAAGTGAAATTGTAAAATGTTATAAAACCAATAATTATAAACTAATGATGAACTACAATTGTTGTTTTATACATTTTTTCGTAACTCAAGTATTTAACGAGTTATTAGTGTTTTCATCCTTCAGCAAAATTAAGAATTGAAGCACTAAAAAAGCCAAGAGGTAGACCGATTGCGATGTGAATGAAGAAACAGACAATTGCTGTACATGGAGTCAGACAAATTACTGAAGAAAAGAATAGAAATCATTTTAACAGCATTAATTTCAGAAAAATCACAACCCTTTTAAGGGGAAAAATTTATCTTTGAAAATATAATAGCAATTGACAAAGAAAGGTATATACTTAAGTGGAAAATAGAAAATAACATTTAGGTTTTTTTGAAACCTTTAAAACAATTTCAATAACAATATTTCAATAACAGTTTTTTTGTATTAAATATTATGGTGGAATAATTCTAAATAATTGATTGTAGTTTTTAATAGTTCCTACTCATATAACAGTAATGACTCTGGAGAAACATTGAAATTTATATGAAATATTTGTTTTAAAATATAATTCTCTAATGATGCTCCGTTTACTCAATTTTTAACTAGTATCATTGACTTTTTCCAGATTTCCCATAGGGGAAATCAACTAATGAGGATGTGCTCATGGCATTTTAAAAAACAATTCTTCAAATATCCATCGATCCTACTTAAGGGATGATGAAAATGAGGTCCCTTCAAAATTTTTTATATATATACATATTTCTTTGTTAACGCTCTAGCGGTCGCAATTTTTGTTTCATCTATACCAAACTCGTTATTTAAACGTTTTATACAGAAATGAAGATCCAGTTCGTTAACGACTAAAATCAGACCCGTGGTAGGGGGAGGAATCTCAAAAATTGGAAATATCCATATCATATTATGCGTCGGATCGAAAAATTGTATAAACCAATCTTATTGAAAATTTATTATTATTATTTATTAGCATTCAATTTTTGTAACTCAGGCTAATCGGGACGGGTTATCTACAGGTTACCACTCTTTTCTAGCCAGGGTGGGATTTTAGGATGTTATTTAACGAATTTCGTCACTAAATAATTTCCTTTGCCCAGGCGAGAATCGAACTCGCCACTCTAAATTTGCCATGTGAGATAAAGGTCAACGCTTTAACTCGCATGGCTAACCTGAGACCCTCAGAAAATTAAATGTTCTATAAAAGTTATTATGTAAATGTTTTTCTTTGTCTTGATTATTAACCGGGATATTTGCATTTTTTTTTAGTTTTCAGCCTTCAGTAAAGCCCCACTTCTACTCACGGCATATTAACAATAAGCTGTTTTATTAAGAAACACATTATTTGAAGCCTAAATACTAAATTGTTCTCATTGAACTTTCACGTTCTGATACAAATGCAATTACGTGACGAACCAGGGAAATCTGTTTACTTAACGCAGCCTATGCGTGACGAACTTTTTCTCTTGGACAATAAACATTCAGGATATAAATCGATTGATATGATCCATTGCTCGGATATTTATTTATATTATACGCTTTTTATGAAACTTCACTTTGTAGTTACTAAGATTCTGAAAATCCATATACAAGTTTCCATTGGTGTCAAAAGCTGGTGGAGCAGTAACGAAGGATTGGTCAAATATTGTCAAAACGGAATCGGTAAAAGTATTGTCAATAAGAAGGGTAGCTGAAAGCTTCCGAGCTAGTTGCCACCTCCTGTTGGTAGAGAGGGCTTTGTGCAGTGAGTGGTACACGTAGGTATATATGTATATATATAAATGGTCCAGAAATATCGCCCTGCCACAACCTTCGAGGTCTTCACCCTGCTGGGGTATCTTTGGAACGGGGTGGCCTTGCACTCAGTCTGGAGTCTCGCGCTCCACTCGTACAACACAAATATTCTCAGCCAAACAGCTTGAGGCAAACCCTTCCGCCAATAGCAAATAGCCCATCTGCCGTCATTGGGAATTCTAGCAAAATCTCAATAATTTCTTATTTTCTGGTAGCTTAAGGTTAAAAATAAATTAGTTGGAACCTCTATCTGGATCTAAAGACTGTTTTAACTGGATTTTGTTTGGCTGTGCTCTTTTCATATTACTTTTCTCTCCGAAAGACATGAGTTCTTCGGTGTGTACGAAAATAAATTCCCTTGCACCACATCCTTATTGAGGCCAATGAAACTATTTCTAGGGGGAAAAAAAGAATCTTAAGGTCTCTCTAAACTCTCTTTATTATTTTTAACAACGTTTCACCATACTGTGGATTTAAAAAGCTACAACAGACAGAGTAAATTTTAATTAGTAATAATTGCCTCTCATAAATTAAGGCATTTATAATTTTCCTTGGAACTAATAGTACTGACCAGAATTTTAAAATTATTATCTCAGTCACTATAACAATAAAAGTCCGTCACGCAGAGGCTGCGTAAACGACGCAGATTTTTCACACAGTTAATAAGATATTTTAAAAATACACATAAAAACATTTTTAGATTTGCAATAAGATTGGTTCTATACAATTTTTCAATCCATGAGTACAACTTCAATGACTGATTTTCCTTAAGGTAAATCTGCTAAAACTTAATAGGGAAATAAAAAAAAACTTACGATAATCAGTCATAAACAATGTGGAATGTGGTCAAAAATAGCTAATAATTAAGCAGAACTAACCTATAATTGAACTAATCATATATGTATAATAAGTATCCCTGATTATATTTTTCAAAAATACATATAAGTATAAGTATATATATTATATATATATAATTAATTAATCTTGAAAATGTTATTAGTTATTTAAAATTTAACTGCCAAACAATTAAACACTAATAAATATATATATCAACCCCTAAAACATATTTAACTTTATCTAGCAGATTTATTTTAATTTATTTAAAACCTATGCATATTAGGTATTTAAATTCCTCGTGTCTGTTTCAAAATTAACTACATTCTCCAGGTATTTGGATATGTACGTAGCTTCAAGAATTTCCAACTTACCAGACTTTGGTTCTTTGTGTAAAGCATTTAATTGTCAAATCTACAATTTTGCAATGCCACATGACGCAGTTTTATTCTTATTTTTGGTGTTGTTTTCTACGTCAATCTGGCCATGACAAATTCTTAATACTACTTCAATAAGGTGTTAAATTAGTTTTGAGTCTTTATCTGGATCTAAACACTGTGTTACGGGGTTCTGTTGAACCCTGCTCTTTTCATGTTACTTTACTCTTCGATAGACATAAGTTCTTTGGGGTGGAAAAACTTTCCTTTTGTCGTATACTCTTATATTCAAATGCATTTGGGAATAAACCTTTGCAGCCTAAAATGTGTTTTTTTGTTTAATAGGCCTGAGCCAGTGACGATGGTCTCCACTGACAGGTATGACAACAGTATCATATATACATGTGGCACCAAGCATTTATTTGATAAATTTCCCTTAGAGCTTTTTCGTGTGATTTGGTTCTACGAATACGATACGTTTCCGCTCTAAATCTACATTTTCAATGCTTTTAGTCGATTACCTTACTTTTTGCAAATAGTTTAACTTTCAACTTCATAAAGAAGTACACTCTAAAAGAATGACTTTTGCAATTTTGTTTTTTTCAATCTCCAATCAATAGAATACTTTTCTTTTTTCCTCTTTTCAGTATCTCTCCAATGTGAGTTTCCAGCAATCTGCCAACTTGCCATCTCCGCGATATACCGCATTCCGTGATGCGAACATAAAATTCTATACCCAGGAGAGAATCAATGAAAAAAGCCTCGTTCCTTCACAAATATTCATTTCTAGCGGCGACATTGAATGTTCTCTTTTATTCCCCATTAAAAGTTTTATATATTTTCCCCCCTCAAATTCCTCCTGTGTGTTTTGTCATCGTTTTTGGTTTTCAGATTATTTTTTCGACTATATATTAGATTTTTTTTTACTATTTATTCAATTTTTATCATTTTTATATTCCTACATACATTGTCATCCTCATTTTCACAGTTATATGGTTACAGTATATGGTTAAGAATTTTCACACTTTCTAATACATATTGTTAAATAATAACGAAGCAAGTATGACTTTTAATTTAACTTATTCTTTTACTATAATTATTCGTTTGCCAGCAGGGCTCTAATGGTGGGGAGAGTGCTCTGAAAGCACTCTTCCAATAGGAATAAATAACTGTGTGGAAATAAGGCCTTTTTCATTCATTCTTCCCTATGATCAGATTCCTTCGCCATTGAGCATTTCAAAAACGGATATAAAATTATAGGATAAACATTTTCTGCAAGTCTCCCTTAAGGAAAATCAGTTATTGAGGAGCGAGTTTTGGCAAATTTCCTCAAATGTCCATCGATCCTACCTAGAAGAGGACGAAAATGAGATCTGTACATAATTGTGTGGTGTATGTGTGTGTCCCTGTTACCGCTTTTGCGGCCTCAGTTTTGGTGTTTGTCAATTGATGTAAAACTAAAGATCAAGTTCGTTAACGGCCGAATCTAACTGGAAGGAGGGATTGCAGGGGAATACTTCAAAATATCTCCTTTCTTCTGAGTTGAATAGAAATATTTTATTTAACAATTTTATTAAAAAATTAATTTTCTATTAATATAAATATATCCATAAAAGGGTGTTAACCGAGACATTCGTTATTTTTATTTTTCAGCCTTTAGTAAACCCCCTTTTAGTGTCACTTATATAATGAAGCGTCTTAATCAAAGCTTATATACCAAATATTGGCTTTATGATGAAGGGTATATGCAAATACAATCTATGATGAGTTAATCAATTCAGATCTTACGAAGCCGAAAATGTTTCTTTGATCTATATCGTACTTTCAACACTAGTTCCTTACTTTTACTCATCGGATGCTAACATAGAAAAAGAAAATATATGATGAGATCACCACTAGTGTGTCATACCAGCATATGGGAAAGCTGCTTAGTTAATGGAGGCTCTGCGGATTTTTATATAAATAGTCTGCATTGTGTATGCGCGTTAGCGTTACGAAAAATTGCTTTCAACTAATAAATAAAAATAGTCATAAAGAGATTAAAATACAAAGAGAGAACCTGATATTTTAATGGAATTGTCCAGGGCCGTGACAGAGTTACCAGAAGGACTATAGTGATTGGTAGATACCTAAGGCATTGGATCTTTGTTGACAACAGCTGACCGACTTATGTTACAAGCTACTGCTGTCTAGATCTCTTTGCAAGCACTGATGATGGAGCAGTGTCTCTCTACTAATAAACGTTTTGTCGAGGGAAATGGGCCTAGCTTTGTTGTTCCTGCCTATATTTGCTGAATAAAAATCCTAAAAAAATAAAAATAAAATGAACCTATTAAAATGATTTAATAATTTCAACTATTTATAAATCAATTATTATTTTTAGCACTCATCGAATGGATATTACTGAATAAATTAAATTTATTTGGGCATTATTTTAATAATTTAAAATTTATTGTTTTAATATTGAACTACTAAAATTTGACGATAAAGAAAGCATTGACAAAAATAGAGGTCTGGGGGCTAGATGCACGAAAAGATAACAAACCATCCCCTACTTCCTCTATCCGTGAGCTACTTCCTCTCGGATATTTTAGTCACCCTTAATCTTCCTTTAAGCCCTCTCTAAACTAATTTTTATTATAAGCCTTCAAACCCCCACTGTTAGTTAATTGAGAATTAAATGAATAAACTCAGGATAATGTTAAAAAATTTAAAATATCCCCGTTATAAGTCGGAAAGTAAAATCTTGTTAAATTACTGTTTAACAAAACTGATGTTCTGCAATTGTTGTTCTATGCATTTTTTCGTAATTCAAGCATTATTACTTTCTTGTTTTCAGCCTTTAGTTTTGGTGCAAGAACGTTCGTCTTAAAAAAAACCAAATCTGGGAAATAGTTTTGATCCGCCCCCAATTGTTACATGTTTTATTCAGGAATTTATCAAGTGACCTTCAAAATTTCAATAGATTGCATATTTCATCAGGTCAACGGAAATCTACTATAATGAACCATAATAACTAATTTGATTTTCGACTTGAATTAATATTTTGCTATCTTTACACATATATTAGCCAAAGAATCACTTGGTAATATAATATGACCTACTAGTACTTTTAAGGAGCAATGTTAAATAGAAAATTCTTGAAGTGGCTCTTTTATTTTAGGTTAAAACAGAGGTTATCTGCCTGAAATTATAGTTCGGTCATTCGACTATACTTCTTCATGAATGGATAAAAATGATTTGATTCAAGTTTTACTGTTCTGGACTCTAATCTAAAATTATTTAGTGACTATCTGTAATTTAGTAGAAGATTCACGTCAATTTGACAACTAACTTCAACAAGTGACTCAGAGTTTTGTAATATACAATAGTCGGTGTGGGGAAGAAGTAATGATTTGCATGATACAAAGTTACAATAAGCTCGTTTTATTATGATGGAGTTACAATCCTCAATAGGAGTAATTTGTCAGATTCGATCAAATTTAGGCCTATAAATATAGACAATTATTGTCTGAGTCAGTTTATTGAAGTTTATAACCAATGCTTCTCCAGCACTGATCACTAATAGTGAAGGTGTTCGTATTATTTGCAAAATTGTTTTATAAATGTCGTAAGGTTATAACACTACTCCAATAAGAGCTTCATCATGGATGGTGTAACGCCTAATTAATATGCTGTGCTAATTGTCAGAACAGCGAAACAAAGCCAAGGTCCAGGTTATTTATATAATATACATTTGTTAAAGGAAACTTTCTTTAGATAATTACCAATAGAGAATATATAAAGTTAGTTCAGATACATTAAGAGTACATTATATTAAAAATTCAGTTGGCTTTTCGTTTCCGACGAGGCGTTTCCGGGGTCGGTGTAGCCTTAAGGTCAATCGATCAGTCCTCAGGTTTCTTGGAGTTTCTTATGGTTCCCCGCTGATTTTTTTGGCATAACGGACGCCCACAGGTCGCTGTGTTTATAGCCGCCTTCCTTATTAAAATTTTTCGGATGTTTTGAAAGACCATCGTCTTCTCTGGCAGTCCTTTCGTGATAGCTCTATACTTTGACTTCGTCAAATTCTATCTGATGATTCCCACTATGGAAATGTTCTGGATATCTTTACTGCCATTTAATATCATTTATTTATTTTTTTTTACGGATTTTAGGTGTTCTTCTGAATTGCTATCTGCCGGGTTGTCTAGTGAATTCTTTTCCACAGGCTGTTAGGTTCAAATCTAATTTTTGTTTCTAATATTACTTTTATTATTTAGTTCGTAACTCATATTTCATATCACCTCTGAGGACAAACAATTTATTATCGAGTCTGATCGGGGTCTTTTCGAAATATGTTTAAATTGTAAAATAGCAAAATATTACACTTACCTCTATTAATTATTTTCGATGATAAACATTGTTAAAGTGAGAGAAAAGGTGTGTGTTATATTTAAGAAGTCCTGGAAAAATAACCTACATCTAAGTGCGACTTAACCACATTCAGTACAGTTGGCAAGGCGCGGTTGAATTCATTTAAGAATGCAGCTGTCGCAGTGAGGGTTGTTTGTTGTAGGGTGACCGGGAGAAGGATCTCAGTGCAGGAGCGGAGACTCTAAAATTGTCACCCTCGTAGTGGGGGAAGGGTACCACTGGCCCACCGAACAGAAATAGTCCTGGAATACTTCCAGCGACCCATGGAACTTCCAGTATGATCGTCCACAGCCACATTTCACATCGGATTTATTGAGATGAACAAAACATTTTTATTTTTTTTCTGATGGAAAGTAAATAGCGATGCCCAAATAAAAGTTATTCGGGGAAATAAAAAAAAAAAGTCTGATATTATGAGTCGAATCGAAATAGTATGTAACCAAACTTAATTTCCTATAAATGCTTTGCTATACTTTTTCTCTATTTTGAATATTAATTGAGATATCGTTTTTAGTTTTCAGTCTTCAGTAAACCCCCACTATCTACTAATAAGATTTCGACCACTAAACTACTAATTATCAGAATAAATTTCATGTTCTCTTATAGATTGTGAGGTCAGATCATCCATCAGGCCAGCACTTGGTAAATCTCCTTAGTATGTGCAGCTCCTGCGTGGTGGACTTGTAAGTCATCCTTCCAGGATGTAGTACTCATTTCCATATGGTCATATATACACGTGTTTGGGAAATATTGTCTAAATTACTACCTAATTCACTTAAAAACGCAATTATTACCCAAACTGAATAAATATGAAACCACTAACTAACTAAGAGTTATTAAGGCTTAAGTTTTGGTTAGCCTGCGATTTTGGATCTTTGGTTAATGGTAGTGAATGCCGGAATCAAAACCAGGATTGAACATCCATTACAAAGTAATTGTGATAATAATTATATTTTAATACTTGGACTTTTACACTATACTAAAGGCTTCCCCATGTACTACAACATTAAATCCTCCTGAATATTGCTACTGGAATGCTTCAAATGCATCAAACTGTAAAACACGCTCTTGAATTAAACATTAAGATAAAATACAATTAAATGTCTTATCTATAGCTTAGATATGCCACAGTTATTCCTATTTTAATTTTTTCCATCCCGTTTCCATTTACGGCCCCACTCAGAATGTCTATTGGTTCGCGAGGATTTTGTTCAAGCTAAGGGTCTTTGGAGAAAAATATTAGAATTGAACATATGAAGATGAGTTAGCTTAGTGGTGGCCTAGATAGCCAGGCTCAGTAGATTCAAATATTTTTTCTCAAATTATTTATGTATTGAAATGAAGCGGAATGAATGTATTAATTTTATTAAATATTATCATAATATAATAGAATACGCTATTTGTTTTCCTATAAACAATTTTTCTAATATTATGTCAATTAAATTCTTCACAAATCATTTAATTTCATTTATACTTAAATAATACATTCGTTAAAAAATTATGTCAACTTCTAAGAATACCTAGTATAAAATTCATCAATTTAAATAATTATATAGAATAAATTAGTTTCAATAACAATCTTAATACAACTCTAAATATGTACAATTTTTCTTACATCTCTAAAACATACATTATTTTATTTGTTGGCATGCAAATTTATTAAGGGATGACAAGCTTTATAAATGATGAGAAACTTTTCCCACCTTAGAGAGACAATGTACCCGATCACAAATTATTTTAGACCGATATTTATGACAAATATTTAGCAGTTTTATTTAATAATTGAACATTTTTGAAAGTATTCCCCTTGTGTATAAAAAGATCCTTCATTCATGAAGTTCATTAATTTATTTTTAAACAAAGGGTATGTTTTAATAGATTTGATACCTTCGGGCAGAGCGCTAAAGAGTTTTAATCCTGAAAATGTTACTCTTTTCTCGAAATATTTATGTTTGTGGTTGGGGGGCTTGAAGCATATTCTTGTATCTTGTTTTACGATTGTGTGTTATGCTATTTTCGTAAAACAATAGCTCATGCTCATGTTTTGTTTCACAAACAATATTATTTGGTACATATATATTGAGGGAAAAGTCATTATTTTTGGCTATTGGAAATAATAATTAATTTACCGAAGCATGTTTTAGAAATAGAATTAATTTGCACAGCAGACGATGGCAGCAGGGTCTGCAGTGTTTGAGTAAGAAATATAGATATTTGCGGCTGACACAGCTTTTTATCCTAATTTAATTTACATTTCTCATTTCAGTTAGTGGTATGGTTCTTTCGGTGCTATATTTGTTTAGTTTTATGACTTCTGAACTGAATAACATTATTCAATTCGTTTAATAGCGAATTTCGGTTTTTGCACGGCGATTTTTCATAACCACATTATGAAATCTAATGCATACTGATATTAATTGTTAACCAGAGTTGAGACATTACGACTAAATGTTTATTGGCCATGTGCCATAGTTTTAGCAGATTTCCCTTAAGAGGTCGAATAGATCTATAGAACAAATCTTGTAAAGTTAATTTATATATATATATATATATACATATATATATATATATATATATATATATATATATATATATATATATATATATAAAATTGTAACCTCTGTCTGTACATTGATTTTTTTCGAGAAATTTCAAGATAACTTTTCATTTCACACGTCATAGACACCATAACTGCATTTTGTTTCTTTGGTGTTTGTTTGTTTGTTTATTTGTTTGTTTGTTTGTTACCATTTCACGCATAAACAGCTGAACCGAATTTTATGAAACATGGTATGTATATTACTACTAGCCCAACTTAGACTTTAGGCTATATTAATATTCTCTAAAACATACAGGAGTGGGGGTTATAAGGGAGGACTGAAACTAAAAATAGCGATATTTCGTTTCCTATTTCTTTTTCAGCAAATATGCCCATAACAAAAGTTGTTTATTTTGTAATTTAGAGTAACTTTTATTATATGCACTTTTGCCGTATACGGAAGTACAAATGAGTTATACGCTAAAAACTATAGCGGGAGTCAACAATTTATTAGGCACAAAAGACTCAACCGAACTAAACCAAACTCGGTATGTGAATTACTACTAACGCCTTCCTTATAATAAGCCATACTAACATTTCTAGGGACGGACAGGAGTGGGGGTTATATGGGAGGCCTGAAATTAGAAATAGCGATATTTCGTTTAATATTGCTTTTTCAGCAAATATGCCCATAACAAAAGTTATTTATTATGTTATTTACAGTAACTTTTGTTATATATACTTTTGCTGTATACCGAAGTATAAAGGCGTTATACGCTAAAAATTATAGCGGGAGTCATCAATTTTATTTGGCACAAAAGACTCAACCGAAGTAAATAAAACTCGGTATGTGTATTAGCACTAACGCTTTAATTATAACAAGCCATACCAACATTTCTAGGGACGGGCAGGAGTGGGGGTTGCAAGGGAGGCCTGAATTTAAAATTTTCTATACGTTTTTCGGCAAATATGAACATAACAAAAGTTGTTTATTTTGTTATTTAAAGTAACTTTTGTCATATTCATGTTTATCTTTTAACAAAGTGTAAACGAGATATACACTATAAACTAAAGCGGGAGTCAACTATTTCATTGGGCACTAACGATTAAACCGAACTAAAAATACTCGTTCGCTAATTGACATACGCATTAATTCTTCCATGATTATGAGCTATATTAAAATTTTTAGGTTAGAATGGGAGTGGGGGTTATAAGGGAGGCCTGAAATAAAAATTTGCGATATTTCATTGTCTATATGTTTTTCGACAAATATGCACATAACAAAAGTTGTTTACTTTGTTATTTAGAGTAACTTTTTTTTTATATACATTTCTCCAGGAACAATGTGAGGAGCAAGTAATTTGCGTAGAAATATTGATATGCTCAACAATTCATTCCAATTTGAACTATGAACTACCTCACCTGGAAAAATTAATTCAAATCTTTTTTAATATTTTGTCCTTAATAACTGAAATCTTTGCATAATGCACAGGAGACGGGAAATATGACAATTTGGAGGACAGTGAAGACATACATAAAAAATTAATTTTATTATTAACAAATGCCATCAACGGGTATTAACCCTCAACACTGGGACGGGTAAATGTCAAAATATTGTGCAAATTAAAGCCTTGCCAAAAAATACCATCACCATTCAGCCTCAAATCAATTTCCGGTCGAAGCCGGGTATCTGAGCTAGTATATATATATATATATATATATATATAGATAGATAGATAGACTAGCTAAGGTCCCCGCCAGCCAGCACATTCTTCTCCTTAAATTATTGATTCAAAATATTATTGTAATAACTTATCTACCTGATGGAATTAAATAATAGTGTTACCCTAAAAATAATGTCATTTATATTCAAAAAGCTAGTCGAGGGGAAGAGATCGTAGCCGTCCCTGCAACCTAAGTAATACTTTATCACTCCTTGAGGAAATTCAGCATGATTCTGTTTAAATAATACATTATACTAATTAAATAATGGAAAACCTCTTATAGTTTGTATTTCTATTGGAAATAAATAACAATGTTATTTTCTAGGGAAAATAAATAAATGAGGGAGGGGGGCGGAGATTTATAATTTCACTAATCCGGATCATACTTAGAACTAAATATTCGAAATAGATAAGACTAAAACAAAACATTATTTGTCATAATATGCCTATATTAAAAACACTTAAATAAGTACTGTTGACTCCGGCTATAATTTTTAGCGTATAACTCATTTATACTTCGGTATACGACGAAAGTGTATATAACAAAAGTTACTCTAAATAACAAAATAAATAACTTTTGTTATGTGCATATTTGCCAAAAACCAATAGGAAACGAAATATCGCTATTTTTAATTTCAGGCCTCCCTTATAACCCCCACTCCTGTTTGCCTTAAAGAATATTAATATAGCCTAAAGTCTAAGTTAAGCTAGTAGTAATATACATACCAAGATCCATGAAATTCGATTCAGTCGTTTGATCGTGAAAAGGTAACAAACAAACAAACAGACTCGAAAGAAACAAAATGCAGTTATGGCGTCTATGGCATGTGAAACGAAAGTTATCGTGAAATTTCGCGAAAAAAATCAATGTACAGACAGAGGTTGCAATTTTATATATAATATATATATTTTATTATATATATATATATATATATATATATATATATATATATATATATATATAGTTCATGTATAGCTAAAGATAAAGTTTTTTAATGGTCGTAATCGAACTAGGAGAGGGGTGGGTTGAAATAAGATATTCGAAATATCTTTGGTATTTAGAGTAGGATTTTTGTCGAATGGAAATGTTTTGTAATAAATTTTGTGAATCTTTAAATATCTTACACTCTTTGTTCTGTATATTTTGTTTCTATAATTTTAATATTAAGGGAGTAATTGATTTTTTTTGCTGCCTTCAGTTTACACTATTTTTGGAATTTTCACTTTTCAGCCGTTTTATCATCAATCTTCTAATGCCTGACTTAAATTTGACGTAGCAATTACCTATGTTTCATATTATAATAAGACATATTGAAAGTCGGTTCTGAGATGACAGCATTGGCGTAGCACTATGGCACGTAGGAAATTTGCTTAATTTAA
This sequence comes from Riptortus pedestris, assembly GCA_019009955.1. Classification (NCBI taxonomy): domain Eukaryota; kingdom Metazoa; phylum Arthropoda; class Insecta; order Hemiptera; family Alydidae; genus Riptortus; species Riptortus pedestris. The sequence continues at coordinate 58,908,729 of CM032231.1, forward strand.
ACAGTGCCTGCTTGATAAATGCTTATGGATTCCAATATAGAGCATTATTTGAAGGGATGTATTGATTATGTTTTAATCAGATGAAACTATTTAATGTAAATTGGAGGTCCCTCCATAGCATTTAGTCAGCTGACCTTTGATTGTCATTTTGAATGAGTTAGAAGCTACTGGAGCGAACATTCTCTTGCTGGAAATAATTACAGAGGCTGCTTAGGCTCCCTCATGCAACATTTGCATACTATTGATGGCCTATTAAACCAGCTGATAGCTCAGCCCTAAATAGTTCTTCTGATTCTAACAAACGATTCCTGGATATTGCCACCATGATAAAATCTACTTTAAATGTTGTAATTTCAAACGATTAAAATGTATGTCTGGGTGATTTTGTTTTCTTTATTTCCTTCTCAGGAAATTGTTGAATGCTAATCTAAACCAATTGAATTATTTATCTGTCGTTGTTCAGCAATTTTCAGAGAAAGTTTTTGTTTGTAAATTAAGATTTATATAAATGCGCCACCAAACCGCACATTGCTCATTTAGTTTTATTATTTTTTTTTTATTTCTGTCAATAAAAATATACAGAATGTACATGTATACGTTACTTTTATTTGTGTTGTACATGAGAAAAAGCAGTACTCACTAGACTTAGAATTGGTCACATCTGGATAACACTCATGTTCCTGATGACTAGTTGTACGAGCAGTTTGTAGATGATGTATCAGAGACTTCACGATTAATCACTTAATTACTGAATAACATGGATGAGAAATCTTAGACATATCATACAACATGACCCAAATACTAAATGACAGTGGCCAATATATTACCAAAGCTTCCACATCCTCAAAAGCATTAACATTTTCAAAAATATCTTACACATCTATGGTTTATCTAGAAACAAATTAAATATTTGAGAGTAAAAATGTCTTCCAATTTCAGAAGTAACCAAGTGGCCAAAGATTTTTGTATGTCGTCATTTGAACACAGTAAAATTCAAGGATAAGAGAAAGAAACCCTACACGACGCAGAAATGACCAAAATCCTCAATGAAGTTACTAATCATCAAATAAGCGAATCAAAATTAAAAAGAAAAATTAAATAATTTGTCTTTAAAAGAGGCATTTAAGTGACTACAATAATTTATAGGACGTTTCTTGAATAACATTTAATTTAGAACCGTCTCACTAATACACGAAATGGTTGAAATAAAATTACTGAAATTTTTGAATTAATTTCTTCTGTCTGGTGGCTTTACATTATTCGGTCCTGTGCGTGACGGACTTAAATGCGGTGGGAATTGGCTGGACAGAAAGGGATTACTTTGTGTCTATATTTTTTTGACGTCAGAATATCATTTTATAATGCGAAACATTCAGCTATTAATCGAATATTTTCTAGTATTTATTGGGACGAGACTCCAGTTATTTTCAAGTAAGCAGTATTTTGAGGTGTAGGCATTGCAAATAGGTAGGTTTGAAATAGAGAAATGGGACATATTCTTAATTGTGTAAGTATGAGTCCTGTATCCGGCATGAGAGACGAGATTTTCTCAGAAGAAATTTTGAAAGAGAATAATATTTTGTATTATTACTTGCATTTGTTTTTATAGTATATTGTTTGTATGTGTTGTTAGAGATAGCTGTATTATCTTAGCTTATATGTGTTAGTTTTCCTACTATATAATTGATTTTGAAAGACCCTTATATTTTTATTAAGTGGAGTCTCTTAGATAAAGATTCTGCGTATATTTGGTTCTTTGTAAAACAAAATGCAAAGAAGCGGAAGTTGAACAGAAATAACTCAAATGTTGTCATAATTATTTTATTTCTACACCAGATTTTCATACAATTGGTCCTTCTTCAGAAGCTTAGTAATATCCTAAGTTTAAAACATAACAGCTATATTTTACGCTAGGACTTCAGGCTGAGACTGACTAAGAAACCATATGTCGGGCCACGGCAGGTGGTTTCAATCGATACTTCAGAAAGTGAAACATCGATTTTCCTAAAGAAATGCAACTAAATTAAAAAAAGACCAACACTCTATGACACATTATTGATCTGATATCTGACACCATATACTCTCTATTTCTCTTGTAGTAAAAAAGCTATGTAAAAAGGAATTTCGATTTAAGCAGGATATAAGATGTTTATTGACACAGTCTCTGAATCTGAAAATTGGATAAATCAAAGCGGGTATATATAGCTTTTTTTTAATTTGAACTAATCTTGATTTTGACACTCCTTTACTATGGTTAGCTCAGATTTGATAGAAACGTTGCCATTTCTTCTAGGGAAAACACGCTAAAATACAAGCAACTCCAAAAATCACTTAGGTAAAGAAAATTGGATATAACTGCAACTATGGCTTCACATGGCAAATATCTTGGAATTATGATCTCCCTACACACTCCTCTTCCTGTTATGAATGTCATAAATGTACTTGGTCTTCAGTATTACATAAAATATTTAAATTAATGTATTTGATAGAGATAAAATGAAAACTGCGGATATTAGAGATTATAGACCATAGAAGCTAAAACGTACCTTATTTTCGTCGTCTACTGACGTTTTCAGCAGTCGATATTTGAGACATTTTCCATAAATCGTGCAAGCTCAATAGTCGCCTTATCTAAAGAGAAATCACTTTAATTAATACTAATGACACCAGAGTACCAGTTGTCCTCAAAACGTTTAATGAAAGACAATCCAAATTTACTGGTTAATAGATAAGAAAATAAAAATATTATTACGAAAAGAAATGAATATATTAAGCAAATGATGAATATTTTAAAAAAAATCATTTCAATTAATGAGAAAAATAATAAAACTGTTTTATGGTTATAATGGCGTAAGCACGTATGAGAAAAAATTATAAAAATAATAAATGTTAGAAAATATCAGAAATACATATTTTTATTACAGTGGGGGTTTAGAGGGGAACAGATATAGTAAGTTGTAAATTTCTCTATACCTATTAGGTAGATAGAGATTTGTATAGGACCTTTTTTACTTATCATGAATATATAAGTAAATTTTCATTTCTGACATTTTTAGATTCCACACATTGGAGCGTGCATTTAGTATGTTACTTTTAAATGAAATAATTTTCATTAAACTATAGCAAACCATTTTGTTTATGTATTTAATGGAATTTCATGCGGTGCCCACTTCATATTTTCAATGTATTGGATGGCCTGCAGAAGTCTCTGTTTAATTTCAAACAAGTATTTAAATGTAATTTCATTAAATATTTAGACTATATTTAAGAAATTATAGTTATACCTGAAGTTTTCAGATTATGTTCTGGGTTTTTTTGAAAAGTTGTGGATCCCCTTCTATATGGTGTTTAAACTGTATTATATGTGTTCTTTTAAATTTTAAGTATCCAGTGGAACTTTTAATAGTTTAACTACTTAAAATACTCAAATAAGATGCAAATAAATAAATAGACCTCTTTTGGAAATGAGATTAGTTGCTTGAAAATGGCCAAGAATATGTTTAATTTCAGGCCTTTTTATCATCATAGATCAACTCTAGAGGAAAGAAGAAATGTATATATATACATATAATGAGTCATTTCAGTAAAACAACAAAACATTCCATGATCGCAATTTAAATGTACAAATGTCTTGTTTTGTGTAACAATCTGAAAACAGAATCAATTGTTTAAGCATTTTCGACCAACTCCTTTGAAATATTCTCTCTCTCTCTCTCTCTCTCTCTCTCTCTCTCTCTCTCTCTCTCTCTCTCTCTCTGAAGTGCAATTAGGTAAATGGCACATTCAATTACATTTCAGGGCAAAATGATATTTTGCTGTACATTACTGACTTAACCTCGTCCATAATTTGTCATTGATCTCAAATTCTATTTCACGCTGGTCATAGTGAAATTCAAAGGTCGTTTCATTCGTAAGTAAATAAATTATACTTCACGGAATGTCCCTGGTGTCATTGGGACACGGTTCCTCGTGGACTGGAGTCTAGGTTAGTCATCGCAAACCTGAATAAATCAATGATGGAAACGGTTTAACTTTAAATCAATAACTATAATATTTTTAGGGTTGGTTATTTCCAACGAAGACCTTTATAGTCTTGTCATTCTGTATAGTCTGCCCTTCCGTCTGTCCATTTGTAACAGTCATTTTATGCTTGTGGACGTGAATTCACACTGCCTTTCTTCAGTGGTATGTAATCATTGGAGCCCTGAATTTCTAAACTCATTCTCATACATCGTGAATCATTCTTGTATCATATTGATCCTACTTATGGAGCTCCCTAACTCGTAGGACCAATAAATGCGATGACAGCGCCTTGGAAAAAATACTCTTTGGTACTGTCATAATTTACATGCATACTCAGAGAGTATATAACCTTACTAAACCTTATCTATTATTCTAAAACGTTTAAAATTAATGAATGGTATTGTCTCTACCAAAGAATGCATATCGAAGCCACTTTAGGTTCAAGGAATCTAGAATCCTTGATTGAATGATGATTACTTTCGCAATCGCTTTGTGAATGCTCTGTGTGCTTTTTAGGATTAGTTTTTCCTACGATCTTTAAGAAAGCCAGTTGCTTCTATTTTTCACTATCGACTTGCCAAAGATTTCTCCTTCTTGAGCAAAACCCGTGCCAAGGAGGGTTCTCTGGGTTCGGAAAAAAAGAATGGGGTTTTGCTTAGATCCAAGATGACTCCATTCCACCACTCAACAAACAATCTTCCAATACTTTCTCTGGAAATACATTATCAGAGAATTTTCACTGAAACGGCGGACTCATATGCCAGGCCTACGACTACTACTATTCCAATGGTACCCAAGAGAGCAATAATAAAGTATCTTGCTTTTCATGAGCCACGCTTTGTACAGTTTCTGGCCTCCCAGCATTGTCAAGTTTATGGCGAACCTCTCAAGTTTAGTGTGCATTCATGTATATTCTCAAATTCAGCTTGACCCATTTTCATACTGCCTGTTCCAAAAAAAAAGGTCGATCATATGTCGGGGTTCTAAAGCCATAGTACTAAAGTGCCAGCACCAAGACTCCTGAGTAGGCACCACGGGTTCTGCCTTGAACGCCATCTATACACATCTAAATAAAATTTTATTAAACTGCGTCTGCACCCATTTGAAGTAAATACGATTATGTAACATTTGACGCTAAGCTTGAGAAGTCAGTTCTTGTAAAGAGAAGCACATGATGATATCTTTGAGTACTTACTTATATAACAATGCTTAGTTAGTAGTTAATGGTAGTTGCTTATAATACGTGTTATAAGTAGTAGGTAAGAGAGAATCAAAACTCGATCGTCTCCATCCTCAGAGTTCCTTGCATCCCAAGCGTAACAAAGTCAAGACACCCAGCAATTTTTCTCTTCTCCTCTAAAATCAACATATATTGAAGTCTTGAATCTACTAGATCCTGTCTTCTGTCAAACTGATAGAATTAAATGTAAACATTGGATCGGACATCATTTTCTTCGTAGAGAGTTTATCCTTTTGAAGACATGTCTCAGACGTCGCGTGATGATGAGAACCTCAATAACTGACTTCCGATTAAGGAATTAAGGCGAGATTGAATATTCCTGGTGCAACTATCATCCCATCGTGAGTTCTGGATGGAGGGAATCCTGTGCAGTCGAATGGTCTTTTTGCTCTTGTAAAATATATCAGTTTCATTGTGTTGACCTACGGTCAGAACCTGAACCTATTGAACTAGATGAGTGAGTCATAGCCAAACCGGAGACAGGTGTAACACGATACTGGAGTAGTTGCTGGGTTTCTGGACAGTCCTACCTTCCTGATCCTCTTAGCGATGCATCGAATCCGCACAAGTGGGCCACCGGGATCACTTAGCTCTGCTACGCACTAACTTTACGTAACGCGTCCTCATTCAACCATTGTTGACGTCTTTAAACAAAGGACGGCCCATTCTAGTTTGTATTCTATTTTATAAATCAATACCCTTTTCCATCATTAATATATTTCCAATCTATCCCCTCGATAAAACATCCTACGAATTTGTTGATATTATAATTAGGAGAACAGTCAAAGCCATCATTGGTCTACCTGCTAACACGCGCACAGCTATGCTTTATGCTCCTAGCAGGTTTAGAAGCCTAGGACTAGTCCGGTGCATCTGGGAAGTCCCTCTTCAACATTGGTCCATTACAAAACGTTGAACACACTCAATGAAGACATTTTTCAACCCACTTTCATCTACAAGGCTGATTCGACTATTCTCAACGACAGGGGATTCTAGTAGAAGATGAAAA